>CM076578.1:1247526447-1248115030 GCA_034641835.2 Pinus albicaulis | reverse complement strand
TTACACCGCACCTAAATAAATAGTTGTGTACGTTTTAACCCTGAAAAGAAATTATCTACACACAAATATTATAACAGAAAATAAACAATAGCAAGAGCATAAAACTTAAAACAGATAAACAATGAGATTTTCCCCTGGATCCCAAATCCGGACGACTAGCTTGATTTTTCATTATTTTCCTTTTAGTGTTACAACAAATATATATACATGTCGAAGCATACATAAACCCCAATCCATTAACCCTGGATTAGAACATAACCTTAGTTCCCTTGACTGGATCTACAAAATACCAGGGGCCGAAAACCATCATACCCCAAAGCCATGTGCAAACTCATGCACAAAACATGGGTGGGTCCGCCTATGAGTGGGTCCGCACACCAAAAAAAAATTCGTTGGGGCGCTGCCTCGGACCCCAACAGTGGGGGTTGCCTCCCCCCTTGTGACCCCCCTGCTACGCCCGACACAATGTACAGCGCATGGGGCTAGTCGTGGAAAGAATATAACACATACCCAACATTTTCCCACTTGTTTTTTTCTTTCCACAGGGGGCCACAGGAGAGCTTAGTCATTGGGCCAATTCTTCAACACCCATTGTTTCTCTACACCAAGAGAACTTTTGAGTGCTCACAGACTTCATCAATGCATCTGCAACATTCTTCAAAGTGTCCACCTTTACCAACAACACCCTTTTAGCCTCAACCATATCTCTAACAAAGTGATATTGAACATCAATGTGCTTTGTCTTTGAATGGTAAGCATGGTTCTTAGCCAAGAAAATTGCACTTTGGCTATCACAGTCTATCCTTATAGCTTGCTGTACCAACCCCATACTTGAACACAATCTTTGCAACCAAACTGCTTCCTTGCTTGCATGAGTGGCTGCTATGTATTCTGCCTCTGTAGTTGAAAGAGCCACTACAAACTGTCTTTTACTCATCCAACCGACTGCACCTCCAAATAGGCTAAACACATACCCACTTGTAGATCTTCTTTGGTCCAGATCTCCAGCCCAGTCCGCATCAACAAAACCACGAATGTCCAACATTCTTTCCAATCCTGGTCTTCCCTGGTAGCACAAGCCATAATCACTAGTGCCACGTAAATATCTGAAAACCCGCTTCACTGCTGTCCAATGCTCCTTCCTTGGGTTTGACATAAACTTGCTCAATACTCCCACTGCATGTGCAATGTCTGGTCTAGTACAGACCATTGCATACATCAGGCTACCCATTTCACTTGCATATGGAACATGGGACATATCCTCCTCTTCTTCTTGTGTCTTGGGACATTGTTCAGCAGACAGCTTTGCACCTACAGGAATAGGAACACTCACCGGTTTACTATCCTGCATATTGAACCTCTGCAATATAGTCTCGACATACTTCCTCTGGTTTAACCAGAGCTTCCTCTTTGCCCGATCTCTCTTAATTTCCATGCCAAAAATATAGTTTGCAGCACCAAGATCCTTCATGTCGAATTTGGAGAATAGTTGGGTCTTCAAATCTTGGATAATTTCTTTGTCATTTTCAATCAACAACATATCATCCACATACAAGACCAAATAAATAACACGGTCACCAATTAATTTAAAATAAACACAGTGATCCTCCTTGCTTCTGGTGAAGCCAAGTCCCCGTATATAGGTATCAAATTTTTGATACCACATCCTTGGTGACTGTTTTAACCCATACAGAGACTTCTTCAACTTGCATACCATTTCTTTCTTACCCTTCACCATAAAGCCTTCAGGTTGCTTCATGTAGATCTCCTCTTCTAGATCCCCGTGAAGAAATGTTGTCTTCACATCCATCTGTTCTATCTCAAAATCAAATGCAGCAGCAACAGATAAAAGTAATCTAATAGAAGTAACCTTGGCAACAGGAGAAAAAATATCACCAAAATCAATTCCCCGCACCTGGGAATAACCTTTTGCTACCAACCGAGCTTTGTATTTCTCCACCTTGCCTTCTACATTCATCTTCTTTTTAAACACCCATTTGCTCCCGATGGGCTTCCTTCCAGCCGGCAACTCCACCAGATCCCATGCCTCATTTTTGTGCAAGGATGCCATTTCATCAACCATGGCCTTCTTCCAGAGTTTTCCATCCTCTGAATCTACTGCCTCCCTGACAGTTCTGGGTTCATCATCAGTTATAGTTAAGGCAAAACCTGAACAGAAAGCAGATGGACTATACCTTTCTGGTTGCCTTCTTTCCCGAACCGATCTTCTCAAAGCTAGAGTTTGTGGCTCTTCATCTTCTGAGTCTTCTTCTGTTGTAGATTCTGATTCATCCTCCTTTAGCTCAAACTCTATCTTCTCAGGTTCCTTTGGTAGGACTTCATGTTTAACAACATCTTTCACTTCTCTAAACACCACATCTCGATTGTACACAACCTTCCTTGTTTCTGGGTTCCAAAGCTTGTAACCCTTTAAACCATCCTTATACCCAATAAAGATGCACCTTTCAGATTTATCATCCAACTTGGTCCTTTTCTCCTTTGGAACATGTACATATGCATCACATCCAAATACCCTTAGATGTGAAAGAGAGGGTTTCTTACTAGTCCATACCTCATGTGGAGTCTTATCCTCCAACACTGTTGAAGGTGATCTGTTAACCAGATAGCATGCAGTCTCCACTGCCTCTGCCCAAAATTCTTGTCCCAACCCGGTACCACTGAGCATGCTTCTTGCCTTTTCCATCAGTGTTTTGTTCATTCTTTCTGCAACTCCATTTTTCTGAGGTGTGTATGGAGTAGTCTTCTGTCGTGCTATACCACACTTCTTACAAAACTCTTCAAATTCCTTCTTGCAGAACTCCCCACCATTATCTATCCCCAGCGCCTTTATCTTCTTCTCTGTCTGGTTTTCCACTAGAGCCTTAAATTATTTAAATCTATCAAAAGCTTCAGATTTATTCCTCAAGAAATATATCCATGTATCCCTTGAGAAGTCATCTATGAATGAAACATAGTACACAGACTTTCCCAGTGATGGAACTGACACAGGTCCAAACACATCACTGTGCACAAGTTTTAATATCTTGTTCACCCTCTTAGCACCAGAAGGAAAACTCACCCGATTCCGCTTCCCATATACACAATGTTCATAGAAATCGAAATATAGAGAGCAATTAGACATACCTTCTACCATACCATTTCTATGCAGTATCCGAAAGCCCTTCTCTCCAATATGTCCAAGCCTTTGATGCCATAACATGGTCTTTTCTCCAGAGACAGCTAGGCTTTCCACTCCACTTTCAGGAACCAAATAACTATTACACCCATCAATAACAGTGCTACCTTGTAGCTTGTACAGAGTTCCATTCTGAACTCCCCGCATTAATACCAATGCTCCTCGAACCATCTTGCAGGCATCTTTCTCGAACACTGTTTTTACACCAGCATCATCCATCTTTCTTACAGAAATCAGATTTCTGGGAAATGAAGGAATATGCAGAACACCAAGAAGTGTTCTAATCCTTCCACCTTGCAGCATCAGCTTGACCTTTCCACGTCTGACGATTCTGGCCTTCCTGTCATCCCCTAGGAAAACGTCACCATCATATTTCTCATACTCGCAGAACCATTCCCTATGGGGAGTGAAGTGAAAGGATGCACCTGAGTCAATCAACCATGACTCATGATCTGTGTGTGTTGAAGAAGAAATGCAAATGGTCTCCCCTGTCATCAAGGTGGTTTTCCTACGTAGAAGGAAACATCATCGGATCCCTTTCCTTTCTCGGGAACTGGTCTGGGTCACTTTGTGGTCACGCTTCGCTTTCTTGTTCCAACATACCTTTACAGAATTTTCCGATTTGAATCTCATCGTTGGAGATCTCCCTCGAAACCTTATTCTTGTTTGTTTTGTGACCTTCTAAATACGGACAGATCTCATTACGGCCCTCACTGTTCTCCATCTCATTTCCTCCGACAGCAAGGCTGAGACAATGTCATCAAAATTCAAGTTAGTTGTATTGCTACCTATTGCAATAACCAGACTATCCCACGAGTCTGGTAGAGAACACAACAAACTGATGAACTTATCTTCATTTGAAATTTTAATATCAATAGATGACAGCTGACTTACGATAGTATTGAAGGTGTTCAGATGCTCTGTCACTGAGTCTCCATCCTTCATCCTCAGGTTATACAGCTTTTTCCGCAGGAACAACTTATTCACCAAAGACTTAGATTGGTACAAAGTCCCAAGTTTTTTCCACAAATTCTTCGTCATAGCTTCCCTAGATACATTCAAAAATACTGAATCTGAGACACACAACCGTATTCTTCCCTTAGCCTTCTGATCCAGTTTCTTTCGGTCTTCATCTGACATTGCCGTTGGTTTAGTACCTGGATCTACCGCGATCCACTGATCTTTATCCACCAGCAGATCCTCCATCTTGAGCTTCCACAACTCAAAACTCTGACCATTAAATTTCTCGATCTCTATCTTTCCGCCGCTCGCCATCTTCTTTCACTGCAAGAATCGATCCCGTAGATCTCCCACTAAACAGGGTCTACCTTAGGCCCAAGCAAAAAAAAAAAACCCTCAACAACAAAGGCATCCCCTTGAAGCCGAAACAACTCTAATACCAAATGTACATTTTAACCTTGAATAGAAATTATCTACACACGAATATTATAACAGAAAATAAACAATAGCAAGAGCATAAAACATAAAACAGATAAACACATAGATTTTCCCCTGGATCCCAAATCGGGATGACCAGCTTGATTTTTCATTATTTTCCTTTTAGTGTTACAACACATATATATACATGCCGAAGTATACATAAACCCCAATCCATTAACCTTGGATTAGAACATAACTGTAGTTCCCTTGACCGTATCTACAAAATACTAGGGGTCGAAAACCATCGTACCCCAAAACCATGTGCAAACTCATGCAAAAAACATGGGTGGGTCCGCCTATGAGTGGGTCTGCACACCAAAAAAAATTTCGCTGGGGCACTACCCCAGATCCCAACAGTGGGGGCTGCCTCCCCCCTTGTGACCCCCTTGCTACGCCCGGCACAATGTACAACGCGTGGGGCTAGTCGTGGAAAGAATATAACACATACCCAACAAGTTGAATCCATGTTTGGTTTGGTTGGTTGAAAATAACAAGAAATATTCCAACTTATTATCCAATCAAATAAAACTACTAACTATGGCCGGTAGGAGACCCAGGTGGGTAGGTGCTATCCTTAGCACCCTCCTAAATAAAAAAATCTTCCATTTTGTATTTTTTTGGTTTTTCTAGAAGATGAAAACTTCATCTAAATATTAGCTCACATTTCTACTAGGCCTTTTTTGTTGAAATTATTCCCAACTCCTTCCCTGCTGGCTTAGGGCATCCAACACAATCAATTTAATAAGTCCATGATTGTTCACACATGCTTCCAGATTTTTTGTTGTCTTCACCACTGCCTCCATATGATTAATGTTTCCTAATAGGAAAAATGGTAGGTTGATTTTTTGTTGATGCTGAAGATGATTTAGTAGAGGGAAGTGGTAATTGAAGACAATTGTGGATCCTCTCTCGCAAGTAATGTACTTTATTAGGCACAAAGCGGCATTAGCCCATGGATGGGGGAGTGATAATATGTCAACTACTCTCCCCTTATTTTCTATTTTTCCCTCTCCTTCAAGAAAATATTCCTTCAAATAAGGGTCATTAATTCTCCTGTTGAAACATATCCATCCTTTTGCTGGCAATGTGGTCACTTGGGAAATCACTTCTTCTCTCAGTTCAATTTGTAGGTACCTGACTTAGGTCTGGTGGTTATTCAAATTCTGAGAGAATTTTATTGCAATATCATTTTCTGAGCCTTCCAATTTCCGAAAATATTCAATCCACCCGGCGTCCCTAAATACCTGGTAAAATTCCGGACAGTTCTGCAAGGTGTCCATGGAGTCTGTCTCATGTGTTACTGTTACTCCTTCCATATTAATGTTACTCTGAATCAATTATTATTTCTCAACCAACCGTAATGTCGCTCCACTGATTATTTCCTCTCGGCACCATACTCTGCTCATCTGTAATATCCCTTTTTCAGGAATAGCTACAGATTGGGAATAATATGAGTTATTACCAATGTGGAGCTACATCCATGTACCTAATACAGGTTTAAAAACACTTAAAATTCAGTAAAATATACAACAGTAAAGTTATACAGCGTTTTACAAGGAAAAAGGTGGGGAAAAGTGAGGATTTAGGCCATAAAACGTGTGTATTCAGAGATATACGTAACAATAATATGGTAAAGTGGTTGGATATGATATAAATGGTTATTAGGGACTCCCATGTCGAATTAGAGCAAAAAAATATAAGTTTTTCTATGTTAAACAGTTCCTCCTTTCCTAACTAGGCTAGAAAACCCTGATTTCCCAAGACTAGAATTATGTAGAAATTTACTGAAGCATGTGAGCATCATTTTCTGAAGGGTATGACTGAAATAAGGTCTTAATATTGAAAAATTATATCATGGGCATAACTCATACACAATACAGAAGAAGAATGAAAGAATACAGAAGAAATCCTCAAGAAAGAGGTGCTACAACCATGTAAAAAGAATGCATAATAGTGACATCGTTATTTTTAGGGCTGAAGTAGAATTTTATTGATTCTTCAGATCTATATCAGATCATTACATAAAAATATATATCCAATACAGATCCATGTACAAGAAAAGCTTATCTATACATTCCCCTTGGGGTTTTTCTAAAAACATGAAGCATCGGAAGTAGATCTAAGAGATAAGAATGCAGATATGTAGAATGATTCAGAAATCACTGAATCATGAACATGTATAATATCAGATCTGAAACATAACATAGATTGGTTGGCCAATCTATGGATCAGCACAGTGAAGGATGAATCCAATCACCAGAGATCTCTCCTCCAAAATGCAAGCAGAACACCCTGCAGCTGTAGATCTAAAAATAACATTTTATTAGGGAGAGAGACAGTGCTATAGCTTCTGAAGATGATTTTTCCTGATGCCAGGATGTGGATCTGAAGTATATTCAGCAAATGAACTCTTCCAACAGGTTAAATGACACACTCACTGAGAAGAGCCACTGCTATCATCTAGATCTGAGCAGATCTAGATCTCCACTTGCTGCAAATCACAAGACAGCTCAACCCTCAACATGAGTAGCGTTGTAATGTAAGGTGAAACTTGGCCCAAGCTTGATAGTGGAGAATTTTAGCACAATTCTCCTCCAAGAGATTTTCAAGGAAGGAGGTGGGATTCCTGAACAGGAATGCCCAACAAGGGATGTCTAAGCAGACAGAACTTCAGAAATAATGTCTTCAACAACCTTTTCCTTGCTACCCTCCCCTTCATTTTATAATATAGGAGTCTTGCCAAACCCTAAACCACCTTGAATCACTTAACCCTTTTCACATTACAACCTCCTTCTAGAACGACGTTGTCCCTCAAAGAGGTTCAATACATCTAGATTGCGTTGTTTGACTTGGTCAAAGATGACCCATTCTTGTGATTTAACCCATTCACACCTGTAGGAGTTTATTTGTATAGCCTACATATGTATTTTTTCACATAGGCATTTATTTATTCTTGGTTTTCAGGAGTTTTACATGTCCTTTACAATTTATTCATCCATTATGAAATGCAAAAATAAACAAGGAAAAATTAATGTTCCTATTAGCTAAGGCTAATTTAGGAACATTACAGTCTCCCTCTCCCAAATGTTTCTTGTCCTCAAGCAACTGCAAGGGTGCTGCACAATTTCCCCTTCTTCTCTTGTGGCCTCCTCCTTCAACAGTCTCCACCACTGCTTCAAATTTTCTGCAATAATTCCATCTCCTAATGGTTCCTCCCAAGTGTGCAAAGTGGCCTTTGGTAGATAAACCAAATAGCTCTCATTATGAAGTAAAGGAAGGTCTATATGGAAATCTTCTTGCCAATCCATGGCCTCATCAAGATAGAAGTGATGGTCATAATGGGTAATTTCACCATCAATGAAGGTCTTCCACCTCCATGCTATCATCCAAATGA
Organism: Pinus albicaulis; assembly: GCA_034641835.2. Lineage (NCBI taxonomy): Eukaryota > Viridiplantae > Streptophyta > Pinopsida > Pinales > Pinaceae > Pinus > Pinus albicaulis. The sequence goes on along the minus strand of CM076578.1, from coordinate 1,248,107,000 downwards.
AATGAATTACCTTCCAGCATGGTAACTCATAGTTAAGCTCCTCCCAAATGCCCATGAGAGGCATGCTCCAAGTGCTAAATACAATCATATGGTCCACATCATAAAGAGACAAGTAATGTGCTATAGTGGCCATATGGTCTCCCATGCTCCCCCTGGAACATGTAGTGGAAAGAATGTGGGAAACTCCTTTCCCCGAGGACACATTCCACAAATGTGTCTCTCCTCCAACCATGTTCCCAAGAATAATAACATCTTCAGCATGTGGAATCATGATTAAGATCATTCTAGCTGCCATATATGATAAAGGAGAAGGAATATGCCTCCTCATGTGCAACCAGCACAGTTTTACCCTCAGCTGCCATAGAATAGAAGATGACAAGTGTTTCCTCCAACACTTTCTTGCTTCCCCATCCTTCTTGCATTCTTGGAGAAGGTGTTTTATGATTGGTGTAAAGAAGTCACACCATGGGAAGTGTATTTCCCCTCCAAGATCCTCTAAAGGATGATCATCATCAATAAATTTCATGACCTCAAGTGGCCCGTGAATCCCATCATAAATAGTGCTCCCTCTTGGGGAAAAAACCTGCAAATGAGTGTTAGAAAAATACAAGTATACATCATGAGATTCAAAAATATAATATTTTTCATGCACTTTTTAAAAATCAGCAAGGTTTCTCATGGATGAGCCTCCTCTCACACTCAATGAATAAGGAGGTGTAGATGATAATTCTTCCCAAGAGCTATGTTCCTCCTCATCTAAAAAATGGTCCATGCACTTTTTCATATGAGAGTGAACCTCCTCTTTGAAATTATCCCACATGAATTCATCCAAGATAGTATGATATGCTCTAATGAAACCAGTGGGTTTGGAAAGCAGGATCTCATAGGTTGCATTCAGCAGTTTCTCCTTGAGCTTGGAGCCTTTAACCAAATAAATCTGATCATGGAAATAGATGACTCCTTCAACTACCGTATACCTCCCATCCATTACCTTCCCATCTAGAACCTCACATGTGAAAGGGTCCTGGTTGTACTCCATCAAAAGCTGAGAATCCCAATAAGGATCTAGGCTCCTCAAGAATGATAACACAGTAGATGTCGAAAATTTAGCCCCTATCATGTCATGACTCTCCTCTTTGACATAATTGATGCCAAGGTCACATGTTGGAGTCCCATAAACTTTCTTTTTCTACCTCCCTTGCAGCTGATCTTGCTCAAGACAAGATTGAAGCATGTGGAAATAAACTTCCCCTTAGAAAGTTCTCGTCCTCCAATACTTCCTCAATTTGGCCCATGCATGCAAGAGTATTTAGACCCTTTTGTCATGTTCAAAAATCTCTTTTGTATGTGAGAAGACCATGGGCTACCCCAAAGATATGGTTTTTCCATGTATCCTCATATCCATACCATCATAGATTTCTAACCTTTGATTTCTCAGCGCAGATGAACGCATGGAAGATAACAATGTCCTATTCAGAAAATTTCTTACCTCTTTTCTGAATTCATGAAAGATCCTCTGCGCTGTGCATGCTTCTCCCAAGGCTCCTTTATTAGCCAAATATGAAAATGTTGCCCATAGTTGAGATAACACTTTATTTTTCCTCCAATTAGGAGGTCTTCCTGGTGGACTGCCCCCTTGAAAAGAGGCATCAAGGCATAGAGAAGAATGCAGATGTAGGTGGATAGATTTTCCCCTACTATTGTTGCATGGATTCTCTTTCATTCTTTGGTCTCCCAACCCTTGAAACAGAGAAGGGTGTATGCTCTTCTTCTTGAGATGCTCTTCCTCCTCTCTTCTTCCTTCTATCTTCAAGACTTCATCATTTGACAATGATGATGCATGCTGCTCTTGTGTTGTATCAAGATCTCCATGTGTGAGATCTTTTGGAACTCCTTGCAAGAGTGCAAGAGTTTATCTTCTTGGAGCAAGTTCTCCATCCTCCTCTTCATGAGATGCTTGAGGTTCTCTTGTCATGTCTGTGTTATTAGCTCCTTTTTCCCCATCCTCCTCTTCAATAGTTGAAGTTTCCTCATCCTCAATAAGAGACCTTAGATCTTGGCCCTCTATTGAAGGAGGAATATTCATGCCTTCTTTTTTGGAAGGAAGCCCTTCATCCAATGGATATCTTTCCCTTGGAAAGGTGTCAAACAAGCTTACACCTTTTTCCATGGTTTTCAGAAATGGAGTTGGATTCATAGACCCTTCCAACTCATGCAAAAGATTTATCTGATGTGGTTTGATAGTGTCAACAAAAGATGTTACACATGGAGCTTCATCAAACCTGTCTATCAATATTATAATAAATCTTGGATAAGTGGGTGTATTTTCATTCTTCAAGGAAAAAGACTCAAATAACCACCAAGCATATGCTTTACCTTCAAAATGCAGTGTCGCTACTTTGATGGCTTTGATCTCTGAAACTTGATGTTGTTGCACAAATTTTTCTAACTCCTTCACCCAAACCCTTACTAGAAATTTAGGTGATCCATCAAATATAGATAGATAGAATCTACCCTTACCATGTTGCTCCTCCTTTGTGCCTTTTTTCTCCTTGATCTTGCAGAACCCTTGGAATTTCAAGTTATCTTTGAACACCTTGTATTGATCTTCATACTCCTACAAATACTCTCTAAGAGTCTCCTTCTTGGGTACACCTCCTTTCTTCCTCTTCATGAAGAAATCACTGACAGAATGTTGAAGATTTGGTGATATGGATGAGTGCACATATCCATGATATGAGGATCTAGAATTTTCCTCATGTATAGATCTTGTATATCTGATCGGAAGATCCTCTTGCTCTTGAAACTTCCAGGAAATTTCACTGCTTCTTCTCTCTTATTCTTGTGCAACCTCCTTGGAGAGGTTCTTACTGGATCTGAAATATTATGAGAGTAAACTCACGTTATTCATCATTCTGACCTTTCTCCTTGCCCTATATCACTTTGGCTTGAAGCCACAGGCTGAGCCAAAGATCTTGCTCCGATACCACTGTAATATCCCTTTTTCAGGAACAGCTACAGATTTGGAATAATATGAGTTATTAAAAATGTGGAGCTACATAAATTTACCTCATACAGGTGTAAAAACACTTAAAATTCAGTAAAATATACAACAGTAAAGTTATACAGCGTTTTACAAGGCAAAAGGTGGGGAAAAGTGAGGATTTAGGCCCTAAAAATTGTGTATTCAGAGATATTCGTAAAAATAAGTTGGGAAAGTGGTTGGATATGATATTCAGGGTTATGATGGACTCCCATGTATAATTCAAGCAAAAAAAAATAAGTTTTTCTATGTTAAACAGTTCCTCCTTTTCCTAGGCTAGAAAACCCTGATTTCCCAAGACTAGAATTATGCAGAAATTTATTGAAGCATGTGAACGTGATTTTCTAAAGGGTATGACTGAAATAAGGTCTAAATATTGACAAATGAGATGAAGGGAATAACTCATACACTTTACAGAATAATAATGAAATAATACAGAAGAAATCCTCAAGAAAGAGGTGCTACAACCATGTAAAAAGACTGCATAACAATGAAAGCGTTATTTTTAGGGTTGAAGCAGAATTTTATTGATTCTTCAGATCTAGATCAGATCAGTAAATAAAAATATAGATCCAATACAGATCCATGTACAAGAAGAGCTGATCTATACATTCCCCTTGGGGTTTTTCTCAAAACATGAAGCACCGTAGATCTCAGATCTAAGAATGAAGATCTGCAGAATGATTCAGAAAATCACTGAATCATGAACATGTAGAATATAATATCTGAAATAGAACATATATTTGTTAGCCAATCTATGGATCACCACTGTGAAGGATGAATCCAATCACCGGAGATCTCTCCTCCAAAATGCAAGAAGAACACCCTGCAGCTGTAGAGCTGCAAATAACACTGTCTTAGGGAGAGAGACAACATTTTAGCTACTGAAGATGATTTGGCCTGATGCCAGGATGTGGACCTGAAGTATATTTAGCAAATGAAATCTTCCAGGAGGTTAAATGACACACTCACTGAGAAGAGCCACTGTTATCATCTAGATCTGAGCAGATCTAGATCTCCACTTGCTGCAACTCACAAGACAGCTCAACCCTCAACATGAGCAGTGCTGTAATGTAAGATGAAATTTAGCCCAAACCTGATAGTGGAGAAATTTATCACAATTCTCCTCCAAGAGCTGCTCAAGGAAGCAGGTGGGATTCCTGAACAGGAATGCCCAACAAGGGATGTCTAAGCAGACATACCTTCAGAAATAACATCTTCAAAAAAAAATTCCTTGCTGCCCTCCTCTTCCTTTTATAATATAGGAGTCTTTCCAAACCCTAAACCACGTTGAATCACTTAACCCTTTTCACATTACAACCTCCTTCTAGAATTGTGTTGTCCCTCAAAGAGGTTCAATGCATCTAGACTGCGTTGTTTGACTTGGTCAAAGATGATCCATTCTTGTGATTGAACCCATTCACACCTGCAGGAGTTTATTTGTATAGCCCAGATATGTCTTTTTTCACATAGGCATTGATTTATTCTTGGTTTTCAGGAGTTTTACATGTCCTCCTTTACAATTTATTCATCCATTATGAAATGCAAAAATAAACAAGGAAAAATTAATGTTCCTATTAGCTGAAGCTAATTTAGGAACATTACATCATCTCGGATGAAGAGTTTCAGATGAGGATACAAGACTTCAACTAAGGAAGGTGATGGGAGGTGACAAGATTTGCGAATTACCAAATCATACTTCACACATTCCTACATAAATGTCTCATTATGGAAGGTAATGGGCTCTAAGTACAAATGCCTTTTCCAACTATATTTGGTCATAATTGGACATCATGTTATTTAACTAGATGCATGTGGAATTAATAATGGTTCATAACTATGGATTTCTTTCCAGGATTACAATATTTACCCCCCCCCCCAATGCTTTTTTGCTGACAGCCGCCCATGATTGTCACGGGAGTATAATTACTTGACATTAATCACCAAACTATTAAATGATGACGTTACCTTTTTGAATGACATACCTAAAGTGAAATGGAGGAGGAATTTGAATTTACAGAGTGCTAATTGTAGTGATCATGGTGGTCACACTTGACTGTTACAATTATTGCTGCATGCGACGAAATAAGAAACATTGTTCATGGTTGTCGGTTGTTACATGTGTAATAGCCAAGAAAACCTTTGTATTATTCTTCAGAAAACATGATGATTAGGAAAAATATATACAGAAAAGAAAAAAATAAGTAACATCATCTTGTAAAATATATCGGGAAGAAAGGATGATGTTTTGTAAAAGGGAAAAAAAAATAGGGTGTAACATCTGCCACAGAAGTGGTTTTCAACTATTACAAATTGTGTGATTGCGCCTCGAAAGGAGGTTTTCACAATCAGATTTTTATTCTTGTTAATTTTATTTTTTATTTTTTAAACAGGTGTAACAACTGCCACAAGGGTGGTTTTCAGTTGTTTCACTTATTGGAATTTCAAATTTCTAGCTGCACAGGGGAACATTCCCCTGCTACTATAACATAAAGGTCAGATTCTACGACAATATTAACAAAATATTCCTTCAAAGGAGGCTGATGATATAACCTTAGATGGTGCCCAATAACCAATAACGGTGTCTTGGCACTATCAATGGTGACAAATTGTACACTCCCATTGGTAAATATTGTGTCTACTTCATAAGGACCTAGCCATTTGGTGCAGACCTTGCATTTGAAATCCTTGAATCTTGAATCATACAAGAGAGCCTAATCTCCTTTCTGAAATTTCTTCTTCTTTATGAACCTGTCATGCCATCTAGCTATTTGTTGTTGAATGATCTATGTCTACTGAATGGCATCAAACTGTTTCTCTTCTAAATCATTGATATGGCTCAATCTTTGTCTTTGCATTGTGCTTAAATCCATATTGACCTGCAATGTTGTTCTTAATGTCTTTATTTCAAACTCTATGGGGAATAAAGGATTCTTACCATACACCAATTCATATGGTGAGAAGCATATAGTATTCCTCCATGTTATTCTGTAAGCCCACAACACCTCTGGAAGTTTCTTTGCCCAATTTCTTCAGTGGCTAGCTACTGTCTTTGTTAATATTCCCTCAATAACTTTATTTCTTCTCTCTAGTTTACCATTTGCTTGTGGGTGATAAGTGAAGTGATCATGTGATTAATTCCATAATTCTCAAATAGCTTATGGATAAACTGAGATGTGAACTGAGGCCCTCCATCCATCATTATCTCCCTAGGTATCCCAAAACGAACAAAGATATCTTTGAATAGGAAGTATGGAACAAGCTGCTCTGTAGCTCTAATTAGTTCCTTTCCTTCAACCCACTTTGTGATATAGTTGGTGTAGACCAATATAAATGATATTTTCTATGATGAAGGATTAATTGGCCCTACAAAATCCAGGGCCCATTTCTCAAATGGTTCTATCACTATATGAGGCCACAACGACATCTCATCTGATTTTATAGGTTTGACCATCCTTTGGTAGCGATCACATCCCTTCACAAACTTCTTGGCATCTTGGAATATAGTTGGCCAGTAGTACCCTGTTGAGAGTACTTTATATCCTGTCCTTTTGTCAGCGAAGTTCCCTCCATAGGGTTCCTCATAATAAGCTTTCAATATCTCAAAAACCTCATCTTCTTTAACACACCACCTAATCTGAAAGTCTGGCCCGGTGTTATAGAGATTGCCTTCTATCAAAGAGTAGGTAGCACTCTGTTGTATGATCTTCCTCTTTTCTTTGGAAGATAAATGGCATGGGAATTTTCCTGCAGCAAGATAATTGGATATATCTGCATACCAGGGGGAGTGAGTAGATATGGAAAAAAGATATTCATTTTGAAAAGAATCCTCAGTAGGAGTACAATCATCGCCTATAGTTAATCTAGAAAGAAAATAAGCAACCACATTCTATTTTTCATGTTTATCTATAATAGTGATATCAAATTCTTGTAACAACAATAAACATCATATAACTCTACCATTGGTAACAGGTTTATTCATTAAAAATCGAGTTGTAGCATGGTCCATGTGTACAAATACTTGATATATGGTGATGTAGTGTCAAAAAATTTCGATAGCATGCACAACTGCTAGGAATTCCTTGTCAGTCACTATATAGTTGAGTTTAGATGGAGTTAAAATCTTTCTGATGTAGTAAATGGCATAAGGTTTATTTTGCTCCAGCTTCCCCAAACAACACCCATAGCTATGTTAGATACATCCATGGCGATATGGAATGGAAGTCTCTAGTTTGGTCCTCACAAAATAGGTGTTGCTATTACATAGTTCTTTAACTTCAAAAAGGCTTGCTCACACTTTCATGTCCACACAAATTCCGCATCTTTCATGAGAAAAGAAAACAAAGGAGATGTAATCTTTGAAAAAATTTCTATAAATATCCTGTAGTACTCTACATGTACCAAAAAAATATGTACCTCTTTTTGAGTTCTAGGAGTTGGTATTCTCGATATTACCTCAATTTTTGTTGGGCCTGCCTTCATTCCATCTGCTGAAATGAAATGTCCCAGCACAATTCTCTCAGTCATCATCATGTGGCATTTCTCCGTGCTCCAAGCAACATTAGTTTGTTCACAATGTTCCTGCATATTTTCCAGATTAAATAATGATGTTTCAAAGGAATCCTCGAAGGGTGTAAAGTCATCCATGAAAATTTCAAGGCAGTCATTCAAGAGATTCAAAAAGATACCCAATATTTCCTTTTGAAAAGTTGTTGGCGCATTACAGAGGCCAAAAGGAAGGACTCTGTATGTGAAGGTGTTACACAATATTTTGTCACCGTTCTTGGAATCCCCATCCCACACATTAGAGGACCATTTCTGTGACTAGTAAGAAGTGTCATGCCTTGCAAAGACCATCGTTGCATCCCTTTCCATGAGGAAAACATTCCTTCTGTTGACAATTCCTTGAGAAAACCATTAGAAACACATGTTTTTTGGTTGGCGCTGGTAGACCGTTATGATATCACACCAATGAGGAAGATTAACACTAGCCCCCATGCCCATTTGTGCTCTGTCCCAATGAGCTACCCATGCCAAGATATTTTTGGAATTCTTTTTAAATATAGAGGTGAAGATTCCATGCTAACTGTCTGCTCAACTTAGTGTTCCTAAATTGATGTCATAAATTGTCAACTAGGGCTAGTAAACTATTGAAGTGAAGTGCACTATATGTGCCTAGGTATCTGTTTCTCACTACGTTGTGTTTAGTGTTTTTTCCAATGTTTTTGATTTTGTGTTTTTATTCTAAGAGGAAAAGAACTAAGTGTTGGTAAATAGAAGTTGTTGGTCACACTAAAATAGAGCAAAACCTATTCTAAACTATGTATGGCACTTGAGAACAGAAAATGCAATACTTTAACAAGAAAAATATCTCATAGCATGAACTCAATAACTCATAACATGAACTCAGTCCAATTCATTCATTAGAAATATGTTGGAATAATTTGAGAAAAGGATAAGTTTAATGTAATGAGGTTCTTCTAAGTAAACAAAAATCTACAATATCACAGAGAAAATCTCATCCATGGCTAGAAATTTGTTGGAACACATTTGGAAAAAGATAGTCTGCAACCTAGTGAAGAATTCTACTCTAAATTAACCTATGACACTGAAATTAATCCATTCTACAACTCAAAATATCATTGTTAAACCTCATTCAAGAATTAGAAATCTTTTGGAATAGCTTTGGAAAAGAGGCAGTTTGTGAAATTATGAGAAGTTGCAGAACAATCAAGACTTCAAAATGACATTACCAATTCTTGTTCCTATGATGATGATGTATTAGTAGAAATTAAGAACATGAGTGGTTTGTAAATAATGAAGGCCATCAAGTCTAACTTAACAACTAGAATACAACTGACTAATAAAACTAAAAATACAATGGATAAAACTGAACTAGAATGAAATCATTCAAACTTGAAATACAGTGAACAGAATTGAACTAGAGTGCCATTAACCTCCGGAGTTTTACAACTAAACTAAAATGCAACTAATCACTGAAATACTACAGCTCTGTCTCATTCAGTGTTAGTGGTATTTTGGAACAATTCATAGAACAAGACTGGTTGTAACATGTGATGTAAATGAGCATAAAAACATAAAGTTCAAAAAAACGCAACTAAGCTCTAAAACACCACAGCTAAGTCTCATTCAGTGTTAGTGATATTTTGGAATAATTCGTAAGAACAAGACTAGCTGTAACAATTGATGTAATTAAGCACAAAAACATAAAGTTCAGAAAAATGCAACTAATTCCTAGAATACTACAGTTATATCTCATTCAATGTTAGTGATATTTTGGAACAATTCGTAAGAATAAGACTGGCTATAGCATCCAATGCAAGTGAGTATAAAACACAAAAGTTCAGAAAATTGCTTAAGCTAGGAATGCAACAAGGCTAAAGTTAATTATCTAAACAATGTGCACAGAGCTTCTCGAGCAGTAGGGGCCCTCTACCACCAGATTAGCATACAAATCTCCTCAATATTGTCTCAGATCTTGCAATAAAGCGGTACTTCTTTCATTAAAGGAAAATTATTTCAAAAACAGAGTATTACGGTCTTTTGAGATTTAGCAACAAAACATCAATCTAGCTAGCTGTCTCTCGGTCTTCCAAGTCATTATTATAAAAGAAATACATAACTACCCTTCAGAAGAAATAGGAAAAAGTGTCTTTTTCAATCAAAATCAAATTTGAACTCTTATGGAAGCCTTGTACTTTGTTCGAGACATCTGTAGAGTCCCTGTCCTGGTAGGAATCTGCTTCTTGGCTTTGATCTCTTCCACGTGCATAACCACCTGTAGCTTCTTGCTCAAACTTCGTAGAGAGCAATAAATGATGTGGGAGTGTTGTGGAATTCAACCATATGCGTTTTTCCTTGAAGTGACACCTGTAATCTGTGAGAACATGAAGATAGATGCAGAATAGGCAACTGGCTATAGAATGGTTGCATTCTGTAGCTGAGTCTAGTCAAAAATTACTACAACAAAAAAACCATGAAAATATAGCAAGTCAGCCATTGTATACATTCCTAAAGTGACTTTAATCAATCCTATTGACCATTTAAGCCTGTAATTGATAAGGGAAAAAGGAAATGAAGTGAAATTTGGTGAAGGGAAATGACATCTTTGGGGCTCAACATACCCCCACTGCAAAGTTTTTGCATGTCCTCATGCAATCAAATCATATATTCTAAGACTTATGCTAGGACATATAGGCTCCTTATTATGCTTTTCCTGATAGTCAATGGCATCCTAGGCTTCTTTATGACCAACTTGAATCTCAAATTTATAAGTGTCCTGCTCAAATTTTTGTTTTTCTTCTTCAATTTCTCACTAGCCTTGTACAATTTTTCCATTTGTAGAGAGAGAGTTGTATTAATATCACTTTTTAGCTTAACTTTCTCCCTTAAAATGTCATTCTCATTCTTGATATGCCTATTGAGTACTTCTAACTCATATTTATCTCTTCTTAGCATATCAATTGAAGATTTTGGTGGGATAGGAGTTTTGTCTCTACTTTCTGAGGCTCTCTTCTCTAATGTCTCAACATAATTATAAATTTGTTGTTGTGCTGGGTCTATCTCCGGAGCTCCTTCATCAAGGTCCTCCTCATACTGGTACTCAGGTGATCTAGCAGTTGGTGTCTCTTCATCCTCAATGTTTATAATTCATGTTTGTCTAACCCCTGTTTTCTTCAATATACCTCTAAACTTGTGGCTTCGTCTTGGTTGAGATGGTCCTTCACCTCTCTCCTTGGCATACCTTCTTATCATCTTCTCCTTTTTAAGTTGTTTCTTAATTTTAGTCAATTTCTTAGAAATTATCTCCTCACTGTCCTCTTGTATGGACTTACCAGTTTTAGTTTCAACAGCTTTGGAAATTTTCCTTCTCCTGCTTCTTCTTGTAAGTTTGCCTTCAAATGGAGATTCCTTGGGTTATTCAAAGTGATTCCTCACTAGAAACTCATCCCAATTGTCTCCCACCTTTCTCAAATGATGTTCAATCAGGATTTTAACTAGGCCGTGGTGGTACAAAGTGGTTTCCAGGAATTGAACCCTCTTTTGAACATTAGAGGTCATTCTCTTCAGACTATGAAGTAGGAAAAAGGGTGAATTGATTTCTTCATCTAAGAAATTCATCATTAGACGAATATGATAAATATATAAGGTACCAAACCTTCCCTCACAAGTTATAAACTTTTGCAAAATGAGCAACATATTCCACCGTTTATTATTCAGTGCTGAGCTATGAATGCCCTTCTTAAAAATGGAAACATCCATACCTGGTGTTTTAAGCATTTTCCTCCATGCCTCATTATGAAATTCCCTATTTTTGAACCATCGTTCTCCTTGCCTGGGTAATTCTGCTGCTTCTGAAATGAAAGCTTTTGTGATAGTGAATTTAACATCTCCTATTTTGACTTCTGCTCCATTGAAGGACCGTGCAAATGTTTTAGTTACCTCTTTATGAAAACCATTGAATTTTTCCAAAAATTGTAACCACCCAGTTGGCGGTAGCATTTCTCTAATTTGTGGGTAACCCTCCATGTATTTGGTTCCGACTGGTTCAGACCTTACTATGAGACCCATGGCTTCTCTTCTCAACCTTCAATTTATTGCTCTTATATCCATGGTGAGAATGGCTATTAAAGAGTTGTTTTTACCCCAAAGGTGCTTTCTCTGTTTATGCAGTAGGAATTAGCTATGGAAGGATGATATGAAGAGGTTATAGAATGAGTGAAATGTATTGAGGGTGATTTACACAAATTAATGAGTTTGAGAGCCATCATGGGAGAAAATACCACGGAAATATTTCGTGAGAAATTCAAAATCATCACTGAATACTTCGGCCTAGTGACGTGACTGATTAGGTCACTTCAGTACTTAACCGTTAAGTTTTAAATGATGATTTGATATGGTGGAGTAGAGGGGATTTTGTCCAAAGTTTTTATGATAGGTTTTAATAGGCATGATCAACACGAATAATTAAAACAACTTTTTGAATCATAGATGACTTAACTATACTATAACTTTCATGTTCTGTCATCATAATAATTTTACAACTTTACCTTTGCATTTCCTTTAATTTTTGTGGTTTTCATATGCTTTGTCCTCCTTTGAAAATCATTTATTCTTCAGTCTTCATAATTCCTTTGATTTTTCTTGTTGACATAGGTGTGTAGAGTCAATTTGCTGCTGAACAAGTGTTGCTGGATAATTGCCTTCAGGATATCTGGCTGCAGAATGTCTGACTGGCTGCAGAATGTACCTGTAGGAAATTTGAAACATGGAATGGAATTTTGTATGAAATGGATCATGAAATATGGTGGAATGTCTTAGGAGTGAAGTGAAATGTAATGGAATGAAATTAATCACAATTGTGAAGTGGAATGAACCATAAAAAGTGGTCTGCAACTCGTGATTTGTAATACTCAATCTGCAGAAAGAGATCAAATTTAGAAATATGAGATGGAAATGAAATGGACCATGAAATGGAGTGAATGAAGTATGGATGAATGGAGTGAATGAAATATGAATGAATTGAGTGAATGAAATGTGAATGAATGGAGACATGATGGAGTGATACTTATGATTTTGTGATAGCTAATTGCAGAAAAATAACAAATTTGAAAAGCTAAAGTGTCAGAAGGATTCTGATTTTCACTTTATCTTTTCTGTATAAACATGCTAATCAGTGATTAGTTTTCATGTTTATACTTTATTATTATTTTTTTTTCATTTGAATTCAGAAAATTCAACTAAGTTGATGAAGAAGAAAAATTCTTCTTCATTAACTTCACATTACTGTTTTCCTGGAATCTCTTGACAAATTCTTCTCTTGAAAGTGGCTTATGATACAGCTTCAATATATGACCATTTACAAGAAAAGTGACCTTCTCTTCATCTATTGTCTTGATTTTTGTTGCTCCATTGTAAAAAATTCTCATAATTTCATATGGCCCAAGCCAATGTGTTTGGAATTTACCTTGAAAATCTTTGAACTTTGAATCAAACAAGAGAGCCCAGTCACCTTCTTTGAACTTCTTTTCCTTGATGTAATTATCATGCCATCTAGTCCTTTGCTATTGGACTATACTTTTTTTCTGGACTGCATCCTGTCTGATCTCATCCAATTCATTAATCTGCTCCAATCTGTGCTTTTGTGCCTCTGTTAGATCAAGTCCTAGCTGAAATGCCATTTTGAAATTTTGAATCTGAAACTCTATGGGAAAAAAAACTTGTTTTCCATAAAAAAGCTCATAGGGAGTATGACCTATTGTGCTTCTCCATGTATTTCTATAGGCCCACAAGGCTTCAGGAAGCATGTCTGCCCAATCTCTTCTATGTAAATGAACAGTGTTCGTTAGGATTCCTTCAATGAATTTATTGGTAGATTCCACTTGACCATTTGCTTGTGGATGATAGGGAGTAGATTTTCTGTGTCTGATTTTGTACCTCTCCATCATTTGTTCCACTAGCCTTGATGTGAATTGAGCTCCTTGATCTATAACAATTTCCCTTGGGACACAAAAACGAGTAAAAATATCCTCAAAAAGAAAATTAACTACAGATGCTTCAGTAGTACAAAGTAATGGCTTGGCTTCTACCCATTTGGTAACATAATCAGTGAAAACTAATATATATTTATTTTGTCTTGATGGAGGACTAATAGGTCCTACAAAATCTAAAGCCCATTTTTCAAAAGGTTCAATATGTACCTGAGGCTGCAATGGCATGTCACATGAAGGAGAAGGTTTCCCTACCCTTTGGCAATTGTCACACCTTTTGACATACTCTTTAGCATCTCTAAAAAGGGATGGCCAATAGTATCCTAAATGAAGGACCTTATAATTTGTCCTCCTATCAACAAAATGTCTGCCACAAGGTTCATCATGACATGCCTTGAGGATCTCAAGAATCTCATCTTCCCGAACACATCTTCTAATGATAAAATATGGACCTTTTTTGTATAACTCATTAGCAACCCATGAATATTTTGCACTGTCATAAATGATATTTCTTTTGTCTCTTGCATTCATTATTGAAGGAAATTTCCCTGAAACTAAATAATTAGCAATGTCAGCAAACCAAGAAGTCTGAGTAGAAATTGCAAAAAGATATTCATCAGGGAATTGATCTTCAACTGGAGTTTTATCTTTGATGTTTTGGAGTCTAGATAGGAAATTAGCTACTGTGTTTTTTTTCCAGGCCTATCTAGAATGGTAATGTTGAATTCTTATAAAAGAAATAACCATCTTTTGACTCTGCCATTAGTAATTGATTTGTTCATTAGATATCTAATTGTAGAGTGATCTGTGTGAAAAAAAGTTTCATAGCCTGTTATATAGTGTCTGAATTTTTTTATGGCATGAACAACAACTAAAAACTCTTTTTCAGTTACAGTATAATTTAACTCTGAACGAGTCAAATTTTTACTTGTATAGTAGATGGCATAAGGAATCAAGTCTTTTTGTCCCAATACTGCTCCTAAAGCTGTATCTGAGGCATCTGTTGAAATATGAAAAGCTAACTTCCAGTTAGGTCCCCTTAAAATAGGTGCTTCAGAGATTTTTGTTTTCAGGGTTTCAAAGGCTAACTGGCAATCGGGATTCCACTTGAATTCATAGTCCTTAGTAAGTAATTTGAAAAGTGGAGATGCTATCTTGGTGAAGTTTTCTATAAACCTTCGATAGTATCCTGTAAATCCAAGAAAAGTCCTAACATCTTTTTGACAACTTGGAATAGATAAGTTAGAGATGACTTCAAATTTTGACTCATCAACTCTAATCCCATCCCTTAAAATGTGATGTCCCAAAACAATTCCTTCAGTAAACATCATAAAACACTTCTCATGACTTAGTGAAAGATTTGTTTCTTTACATCTCTTTAAAAAAAATTCCAAGTTTACTAAAGCTTCTTCAAATGTGTTTCCATAAACTGTGAAATCATCCATATATACCTCTACACAATCATGTATTAGATCTAAAAAAAATCCTAGTACTGCCCTTTGAAATGTTGTAGGTGCATTGCATAATCCAAATGGAAATACTCGGTAAACAGAGGTACCCCAAGGATAGGTAAATGTGGTTTTGTCTTGATCTTCAAGTGCTACTTGAATTTGGTTATAACCACTGAACCCATCTAAAAATGAGAAGTACTTTTTGCCAGCTAATGTATCTAACACCTGATCTATGAAAGGTAGGGGAAAATGATCTTTAAGAGTAGCTTTGTTTAATTCTCAGTAGTCAATACATACCCTCCATTTACCATTTTTCTTTGGCACAATTACCAAAGGAGAAACCCACTAACTATCTGAAATGGGATAGATAAAGTTGACATTTAACAATTTCTGTAATTCTTCTTTAACAATTTCCCTAAGATTTGGATTCATCCGTCTTTGAGGTTGTCTGATTGGTTTACAATTTTTCTCTATGTAGATGTGATGAGTGCAAGTCTTGTGGCTTATCCCTTTCATATCAGTGTACTCCCATGCATATGTAGAAGAATGTCTCTGTAATATCTTGAATAGCTCTACTTGTTGAGATTTCTCTAGGTTCTTGTTTATGTTTAAAGTTTTTCCTGGAAATATCTCAATTGTAGGGCTGCCAAATTTATCCATGGAATAGAGAGACATCTGTCTTGATGATAAAAACTCAATGTTGGATTCTTCTTGAAATTGTTCATGTTTGTATTCCAAAGAGGATTCAAAGTTTTCTAAGGTATTCAAAATCTGGCTATCTTCACTAATTTCTGAAATTGTGAAGAGAGGTTGTAAGTCTTCTTCATCCTCTATCCATTGAGTATCATCTAATTCTGTAATTTTTTTTGCTGGAGGATACAAGGTAAATTTCTTAGTTGAACTACCATAAGAGATGTACATATCACTGGATCTAAAACTAATGAAAGCATCAACTATAGCTAACCAAGGTCTTCCTAATATAATAGGATGCCCTCCTATATTTCTCTTAGGAGTTAGGATCATAAAATCCACAGGATACTCCCAAGAATCTAGGGACACTGGAATGTCTTCTATTACCCCATCAGGTTTAATCATAGATCTGTCTGCTAATTGTAATAATGTGGGTGTAAAAATAAGATTAGGAAGTTTTAATTTATCCATGATTTGTCTACTCATGATATTGATTGCTGCTCCGAAATCAATAAGTGTGTTTTGGATCTCAGTTCCATTGATGTGTATTTTGACAACTGGATTTCCCGGGTCTAGATACTTTGGAATAGCAATATTACCCATCATGATATCTGGTATTTTTCCTGCCAGTTGAATTTTCTTTGTCTCTCTTATTCTTTTTCCTGTTTTCTTCATGCTCAACTCCTTTATTGTCTTTTCTAAGATTGGAATTTCCTTGATAGCTTGCAATAATGGGATCTTAATACAAACAATTCTCAGCTCATCTAGGAAATCATAATTAGGCACCATAATTTGTTTTTCTACACCTCTATCAATTTGTAATCTTTCTGGAAAGCGAGGTGTAGAAGTGGATGTTGATGGCTGTTATAATATAGGAGTTGAAATTATTGGTTCTTTTTGTTTTGATTTTTCAACGTTTAGGTCTTGGAAAGGTGTGTTCTCTTCAAGACTTTTATTCATCAGTAGAGAATATTCCTCAGAGTTGTTTTGCTCTTGTATGATTACAAAATGTTTCTTCTTTTCAAGTATTCTTCCAGACCTAATTTGAACATCCCTAAGGTCTAAATGAGTAATCAAATAAGTTGGAAACTGTTGGCCTTCTATCATGTATGTATTCTGAGGATTTTTATTGTTGGGGTTTGGTATGGGTTGGGCGGGCAACTAATTTGTTTTCTGAGGAAATGGTAATGGAAGTGGTGGATTTTGAGGATTTTGTTGAAAATTCTATTGAGGAGGGAAATGTGGATATGGTGGATATTGATAGTACTGAGAGTATCTTCCATAGGGATTTTGTGCTCCTTGCGCCCAAGTTTGAGATTGATTTTGGAATTGGGGCCAAGGTTGCTGCCAATAATTCCAATTTGGTGGGGGTTGATTATACATCTGATCATGGAATCCTTGTGTTTGAGGTCCTTTCCACGACCTTCTAGAGACAAAATTGAGAGATTCTATGGAATTTGTAGAGTTTTCTTCTTGAAAGAAAGCTTTAAGACTAGGAAGTGAAGGACAAATCTTGGTCTCATGTTTTTTTGAACAAATTACACAGGTCTCTACTACTTTTGCATCCAAAGGGCACTCTCTCAAGGCATGCTTCTTTCTACATTTGGGACAAAAGATTTCTAAGGCATCAGATTCAGTTTTCTGGTTGTTTTGTAACTTAAGGGTGTCTATTTGTTCACTAAGACTCCCCAAAATATCAGATTTTAATTCATCAAGCATATGTCCTATCTCTGCCTACTTATTTGTCCCCCGGCTTGATTTACAGATTTACTTTCCCTTGCGAGAGAAGGTCTCTTGGACCTTTTACGATTTTAGATTTCCCTTCTTGGTTCGTCTGTAATTTAGCTACTTCCGGAGGTAATGTGAGCTAATATATATCCCCTTTTCCCATCATGTTGAGATATCTAACCATTCATCCCTAATTATCTTCAATAAGAGAGCTTTCAAAGTGTCTTGATCTAAGTTTTCCATTTTTTCCCTCTTGATGTTATAGTTAAAGCTCTCCAACAAATCTTCCAAATTTTCATCCTCTTTTTGTAACATTTTAAACACTTCCTCCTTATAGTTGACTGGCATAAAGTAATCCAAATTCCTCTCTAGAAATGCTTGTTTCATTTCTTCCCATGTCCTAATAGAACTATTGATCAAACTCATGAACAATTTTAATGCTGCTCCTTTCAATGCTGAAGGGAATAGTTTAAGTTTTTGAGCATCTTGTAAGTAGTCATAGGTTATACATAGGACTTCAAATTCAAATAGGAAGGTTTCAGGGTCTTCAGTTTTGAGTCCATAAAAGTTTGGAAGGACAGAGGGTGAAAAGAAATTTTTTTCATAGTTTCATTGGTTTCTTCATCTACTATAGGAAACCCAAAACTTCCCCATTCCTATTCTACCTGCTGTGCCTCCTTCTCCTTGCACCTATACCCACTACTTCTCCTCTACCTCTACCTCTACCCCCCTCCAAATAGTCGCCGTTCTCCATTAAAAACTCCTCCTCCCCCTTCTTTTGATGTGGTTGATTCTTGCGACAGAAGTTGAAAAAGGTTTCTGTCCCCGGTCTCGAGAGATGTTCTTCTAAGACAGATTCAGTGGATGAAGTGGACGATTTCTCTAATGGAATTTCTGATCTTAATTCTTCTAGAAGTCTAGGATCAGTAAAGGATGGAATGTGGGTTTGAGTTGAAGGTGTACTAGCTCTTGGTCTAGGTGAAACAAGTGGTGTTCTAGGAATCAAAAATTTGCTTCTGCTTCTTATAAATCTTCCCCTTGAATCTCTTTCTCTACGCATATCATTGTTTTTGGGAGTTAAGAAACAAAGGTTACCTAGTTTTCACTTCCCCAGCAACGGCGCCAAAATGTCTTCTCAACTTAGTGTTCCTAAATTGATGTCATAAATTGTCAACTAGGGCTAGTAAACTGTTGAAGTGAAGTGCACTGTATGTGCCTAGGTATCTGCTTCTCACTACGTTGTGTTTAGTGTTTTTTTCCAATGTTTTTGATTTTGTGTTTTTATCCTAAGAGGAAAAGAACTAAGTGTTGGTAAAGAGAAGTTGTTGGTCACACTAAAACAGAGCAAAGCCTATTCTAAACTATGTATGGCACTTGACAATAGAAAATGCAATACTTTAACAAGAAAAATATCTCATAGCATGAAATCAATAACTCATAACATGAACTCAGTCCAATTCATTCATTAGAAATATGTTGGAATAATTTGAGAAAAGGATAAGTTTAATGTAATGAGGTTATTCTAAGTAAACAAAAATCTACAATATCACAGAGAAAATCTCATCCATGGCTAGAAATTTGTTGGAACACATTTGGAAAAAGATAGTCTGCAACTTAGTGAAGAATTCTACTCTAAATTAACCTATGACATCGAAATTAATCCATTCCACAACTCAAAATATCACTGTTTAAACCTCATTCAAGAATTAGAAATCTTTTGGAATAGCTTTGGAAGAGAGGCAGTTTGTGAAATTATGAGAAGTTGCAGAACAGTCAAGACTTCAAAATGACATTACCAATTCTTGTTCCTATGATGATGATGTATTAGTAGAAATTAAGAATAGGAGTGGTTTGTAAATAATGAAGGCCATCACGTCTAACTTAACAACTAGAATACAACTGACTAATAAAACTAAAAATACAATGAATAAAAACTGAACTAGAATGCAATCATTCAAACTTGAAATACAGTGAACAGAATTGAACTAGAATGCCATTAACCTCCGGAGTTTTACAACTAAACTAAAATGAAACTAATTACTGAAATACTACAGCTCTGTCTCATTCGGTGTTAGTGGTATTTTGGAACAATTTATCGAACAAGACTGGCTGTAACATGTGATGTAAATGAGCATAAAAACATGAAGTTCAAAAAAACACAACTAAGCTCTAAAACACCACAGCTAAGTCGCATTCAGTGTTAGTGATATTTTGGAATAACTCGTAAGAACAAGACTAGTTGTAACAATTGATGTAATTGAGCACAAAAACGTAAAGTTCAGAAAAATGCAACTAATTCCTAAAATACTACAGTTATATCTCATTCAATATTAGTGATATTTTGGAACAATTCGTAAGAATAACACCGTGTAGCATCCGACTAAGTGAGTATAAAACAAAAAAGTTCAAAAAAATTGCTTGAAAATGAGAATGCAACAAAGCTAAAGTTACTTATCTAAACAATGTGCACGAAACTTCTCGGGCAGTGGGAGCCCTCTACCACCGGATTAGCATACAAATATCCTCAAGGTCACCTCGGTCTTGCAATAAGTGGTACTTCTTTCATTAAAGAAAAAGTATTTCAAAAACGGTATTGTGGTCTTTTGAGATCTAGAAAACAAAACATCAATCTAGCTATTTGTCTCGGTCTTCCGAATCATTTCTTGTCGAAAATACATAACTACCCTTGAGAAGAAACAGGAACAAGTGTCTTTTTCAATAAAAATCAAATTAGAACTCTTATGGAAGCCTCGTACTTTGTTGGAGACATCTGTAGAGTCCCTGTCCTAGTAGGAATCTGCTTCTTGGCTTTGATCTCTTCCACATGCATAACCACCTGTAGCTTCTTTCTCAGACTTCGTAGAGAGCAATAAATGATGTGGGAGTGTTGTGGAATTCAACCATATGCATTTTTCCTTGAAGTGACACCTGTAACCTATGAGAACATGAAGATATCTATGGAATAGGCGACTGGCTACAGAATGGCTGCATTATGTAGCTGAGTCTAGTCAAAAATTACTACAACAACAAAACCATGAAAATATAGCAAGTTAGTCATTGTATACATTCCTAAAGTGACTTTAATCAATCCTATTGACCATTTAAGCCTGTAATTGATAAGGGACAAAGGAAATGAAGTGAAATTTGGTGAAGGGAAAGGACATCTTTGGGGCTCAACACCGATATCGAAGAGGAAATCCATGGTAACTTTGAAGTTTATATACAATATTAAGCATGGAAATGATGGAAGTACTGAAAAATACAAGGCTAGGCTTGTGGCTCAAGAATTCTTACAGAAAGAGGGAGAGAATTATGATGATATATTTGCACTTGTGGCTCGATATACAACCATTCGCTTGATAGCTTCCCTTGCCGCAAGTCAAGGATGGACCCTTCATCAGATGGATGTATAGATTTCATTTCTCCATGGCATGATACAAGAAGAAGTATATGTTGAAAAACCACATGGATTTGAAGTAGAGGATTGTAGGACACATGTTTGTAGATTGAAAAATTAATTGTATGGCTTGAAGAAAGCCCCAAGAGCATGGTATGCTCACATAGGAAATTATTTTGTGAAGCTGGGATTCATGAGAAGCAATGTCAATCCCAACCTCTACTTCAAGGTAGTTCAAGGTATGCCACTGATATTGGTTATATGTTGACGATATATTCTCGATAGGTAGTGAGCCTCTGATGATGGAATGTAAGAGAGAGCTAGCCTCTGAATTTGAAATGAATGACCTTAGACTCATGCACTAATTTCTAGGCCTTGGGGTATGGCATAGGCCCAGTGAGATTTTACTTTCACAAGGAAAATATGTTTTGAAGCCGCTGGAAATATTTGGGATGACTGAATGCAAGTATCTACCCACACCAATGGAAATAAACTTCAAGAAATTATGTGGAGAAGGTGCAGGACCTGATTTTGGGAATCCATTCGAGTATAGATAGTTGATTGGGGCTTTGATGTTCCTTGTGAACACTCATCCAAACATATGCTATGCAGTGAACACGTTGAGTCAATTCCTGACTGAGCCTATCCATGCACATTGTACAACTGCCAAACACATATTGAGATATTTGCATGGGATTATTACACTTAGTCTGAGATACTCTACTGGAGATTTCTAAATTCATGGATACTGTGAAAATTTCTGAATATAGAAATCCTACTACACTGTCTTGATTTACTTTTCCTACTTGAATTAAATTACAAGTTTATTTTCTGAATTATTCAATAAAATCAGCAAAGTAAACACAACTGCAGCCTACACATTTACATATCATTTACTGAACATAACGCACCCATGACAAAGTGACACGCATGATTTTTTGAACAAATGTCCCTATAAAAACCCAATGCAGGAAAATTGGTGCATCTAGCTCTGGAGGATTTTATTATTATGAAAAATATGAATACAACAATATCTGGGCCCCAGACATGGTTGGCCCTATGGATAAAATAAATGGCAGCAATACCTCTTTCACTCAGAGACAGAAAATATGGCTAATTCACACCCTCAAATGGGATTTACATAACTCAAGCCCTTTTTGGCCCATTAGAAACCTCATCATTGTCCCTCAGCCCTATGCGTCAGCCTTTCTGGCTTGTGTGAGCCTATGAGCTACCCTAGAAGGTCCTACGTTACCCTCTCTAGGCTTACGCTGCCCCTGTGTTGCCCTGATTGGGCCTGCATCACCCCTGAAGGGTTCCTGTTGCCTCTGCATTGCTTGGTATGATGCCTCTCTATCATTGTTGTATTCTTGGCCTCAGATCAAAGCATCCCTTTCGAATCTCTTCCCCTCACTACACTGCAAACTCACTTCAAAATTCTTAGTAAACCACGCCCTAGAATTTCGACTTAGCTTTAGTGCTCTGCCAATGTGTTTATTCTCGAACTAACCCCAAGCCCTTCTCTTATACTTTCTCGTTGGAAAACCAACGAACGTGATATAATCTCTAATCAATGACTAATATTAGAAGTTGCTTGATCCACGTCACTTAGAACATTCTCATCACATGTTTAATTTAATTCACTTTAATCTTTTAATTTTCCTAAGTTATACTTAGGGTCCTTAATTAAAAATATTAATTATTTTAATAACTATCAAACTAGATGGAATTTATCAAATGCTTTCTGGGTCTTTGAGATCTCATGTACTCCAGCTCATCCACAAAATTTCGAAGCTAGATCACATCCGATGCTACCCCAAAATCTCAACACTCCCTCTTAGCGAGGAGTGTGCTCTAGCAATACTTCCACACTGAAGCATTTCCTTGATATCTGGCATTAGTCCCTGCGCTAATGCTTGGCATGCTATCCTTCATCATTGTGCTACTACTGCTCTCTGTACTGTTGTCCATGATCCTGCTACATCTGTATTGTAGCTCCCTTTCAAATTTTTGCGTCATGTCACCCATAGCACTACCACTCTACACCATTGCACCGCAGCTTTCATTGTTGCCTAATAATCAACTCAGGATCTCCTGCCCAAACATTGACAGACAAGTTAGTCGGGTCTACATCTCATCATTGAAGCCCCCTTTTCTGATTTTATGCGATGTCATCCTGAAGTTCTTTGCTACAACTTTGTCTTTGGCTGTAAACCTTTGCCTCTTGTGTTGTTGAAGTCCCATGGGATCCTATGTTGTTGCTTCTACGATGTATGTTGAGTCTCAAATCTGCATCTTTTCCATACACCTTTCTATACCTTTTTTCACTCACCTGAACCTCCCAAGTTGTCAATATCATTGTATATTAATTGCAAAAGAGCATCTAACATGGTTTTTAATTATATTTTTGTGTCTGTTGTTTGATTTAGATTTTTCTCATTTAGCTGCGGAATCTTGCCACTTTCCGCAGCTGCTGCAACTTTCTGCAACCATTTTGTGAAACTCTATGTTACAGGTGTCTTCAGGAAAAACGAGCCACATGGGCAAGTCAGAAATGATGTGGACATGGATCGTGTCCTATTGGCTCGAGCAAATTCACCTAAGGAGGCTACGGTCAAAGGTGGCCAAGTGGAAGTCAACCGTAGAGTCCCACGGTGACAGGACTCTGTTTCTCGTCACGTGGAGATTTCTATGGCCATTTCTGAATTGCGGGAGACAAATCAACATCTGTACATGGCTCCATAAGTCGAATTCAAACATCCACTCTTCATAAATTTACTCCTCAACGCGGCCATGATCCTAGATCTCTGGACGTAATGGTTTACGTGTTTTGTATCAGCATAAACTTTAGGAAATTAGTTACATCACCTTCAGTTATAAATAACGCGTTTGCATACGCATAAGAGTTAGTTTTTTTATTAGTCTCCATTAGCCTCCAGATAGCTCTGTAATGTAATTACGTTGCCACTGTGCCGTAATATCACCTTTCTGTTATGACTGCATTTTAATATATAAGAAGACTTTGTTTCCAAGCGTAATTCGTACTTGAAGTCTGTTGCCAAGGCTGGTGTAGAGGGCCCCTGCACACGCTGAGGTTTTGTGCATTATTGTATAGTTCTTGTTTTATTTCTTTAAGCTCATTGTGCCATAATTCATTCATATGTTTATACATTGCATCTTTCATAGTGTATATGCTTCATTTCTATTTATAATCTTTCATGCTTTACATTTTACTTCTGTCTTTCATGTTTTGTGTTATTGTTAACTGATCAGTGTTCTTGTTTCAGGTTATAAATAGGCAGCGCGGGCATTTGCATAACTTTTTGACTAATGACATGGAATCAATATTGTTCTGCTGCTAATTTACTTTTCCTAGTTTCTGTTTAATTTCAGTACTGCTTTGTTTATTTCAATCTTGCACATTTGTTTCAGTAGTTAGATTTAGATATATCAAATTGTTCATATCATTTTCAGTTACCTCCGAAAGCCACAGCTGGACTGATGGTGAGGGATTGAATTATGAATGTATAGTTTGATATTAGTTTACTTTCTGCAAGTTAGATATATTATATTGCTCATGACATCTTCAGTTACCTCCGAAAGCCACAGCTGGACTGATGGTGAGGGATTGAATTATGAATGTGTAGTTTGATATTAGTTTACTTTCTGCAAGTTAGATATCTTAAATTGCTCATGACATCTTCAGTTACCTCCGAAAGCCACATCTGGACTGATGGTGAGGGATTGAATTATGAATTATTAGTTTGATATTAGTTTACTTTCTACAAGTTAGATATCAGGTTACTCAAATTGTTTATGGTTACCTCCAAAAATCATAGTTGGACTAATGATGAGGGATCAGAAGATAAGTTGATGTAATTTGATTTAGATTTACTTTGTTGCAACTTTTGGATTTATTTCAGCATAGTTTCTTTTGTGTTTGAATAGCAGCAAGAATAATGAGTTTCATGATCAGTAGTTCATTGTTTGATTTATTAGACTAGCAGCACATTTTCATTTCAGCAGCACATTTTGATTTCCTTTCAAGTTTTGTCATTGTATGTTTCAAATTCCTTCTGAAGTTTCAAGTTGGTAAATCATTATAAAGGATATCATTTCCTTGAACAATCATAACCATACTTGTTTTTATTTTTTCCATCTCACATTAGAAAACCAAAAATGACAAAAAGTTAAGAAATAGGTTATCTTGCATATATAATGCGCCACACTTCATCAGCTTACGAATCCCGGATTGATAAATTAATGTATCAATTTAGGACACACTAAATTGACCAAACAATGCTACGTTTATGCTTTGCACTATCTTTGCTCTATCTAAAAATGTCCCAACATTGCCTCTCACTTCACTGCGATCCTATACACCTTTGCTCCACTTGTCCCACTATCATCTCCAAGGCTCCCGTAGCACGTATGTGATCCAAGGGTTGGGCTATTCAAGGATCCTGCCTACACTCTATAGCTACTCTACAGATCAATATCGCCCCACCTCTTCTCTCGAGGTACATGAGCACTCATGGCCACATCATCATCAGAGCCATCGTCTTCTTTAGTTGTTGCAGCCTTGGATTCAAATTCCTTGTCCTTCTTCCTTAGAGGACAAGTGGTGGCGAAGTGTCCAAGTTCACCACACCTGAAGCATCAGATCTTGGATATATCCCTCTTCTTCTTCCCTTGT
This sequence comes from Pinus albicaulis, assembly GCA_034641835.2. Lineage (NCBI taxonomy): Eukaryota > Viridiplantae > Streptophyta > Pinopsida > Pinales > Pinaceae > Pinus > Pinus albicaulis. The sequence continues at coordinate 1,248,081,484 of CM076578.1, read as the reverse complement.
TGCTTCTTGGATGCAAGGGTTGTATCTTCCTCTTCCTCCTTCTTCACTTCGCTAGATCTAGTGCTGGCTTGTCTCTTGGTCATCCGAGGGATTTCCTCTTGTCAGAGGATAGCCCACATGTTGTCCCAGACTGGAAGATACTGTCTACCCAAGATGCTTTCGACAAAAGTTTCTCATTCATCTGTGACTGCATTTAGAGCAGTCCTCACCATGACAACATCCTACACTTCAAACCCCATGGAAAACATGAAGTGCATTTGATCTTGAATCGACTACAACTTTGAAGAGGAATTTCCTCCCCCTTATTCATCACAAACAACCTCATCTGGTTCTCTAGAAGCATCTTCTTCTGAATGGATTTCCCTTGATACATTGTGGTCAATGTTTTCCACATAGAATTAGTCGTCTTCTTCTCGGAAATGTGTGGGAACACATGATCCTTGACCTCATCCATGATGAAGCACTTAGCATGCGCCTCTGCTTCATTATGCTTCGCGAGAAGAGAAGCGTTGGTTGGTGTAGCCATGACGTTCTCTGCATGCTCATGTAGTGCGTATGCCTCCAGGACCATCAGGATTCTAGCCTTCCAGATAGAAAATTTGGACTAGTCGTCCAACCTATCCTGATCACGTAGTTCATATGGCACAATTTAGCTCAAAAACAATCTGTCGAAATAGATACTCCTCTCCTTTTTTCTGTTGCTACTCTCAACAGAATATTGGATCTAGGGTCCTTGGTGAAAAGGCACCCTATATAGTAACTGTTCCCTCTAACAACTGATTTCCCTCCTCGGAAATTTTCCAAATCCTCTGAATTAGCCCTCTTCGATCACCCTCTTGATCGATCCTCAGATTTATTTGGAAAAAAATATGTTGAGCAGTTGTTCTCCTCACGCTCTTTGTCAACTTAGCTAGGTATGATTATGCACCGATAGAATCTCCACCACACCAGAAACCTCTGAATATCAGAAGCTCTACTTCCAGACTCTGGAAAATCTGCACAACAACCTCAAAATTGGACTGTGTCCCTCTAGTTTTCCTATGCGTGAGTAGACTAGCTAAATGCAGCGTCTGTGTAATGCAAGATGCTCCTGCGTCACTCAGTTGGGACTATGTCAGCCCCTGTGTGGCCTCTGCTAGGACTGCGTCCTCCTGGTGTTGCGCTTCCTTCTCTGGAAATTTACTGCTTCAGCTGCCTTCTCTGTAGCAAAAAAATTCTTCAGCCACTTTGATGGTGATTCAGCTTGCTTTGCAATGCTCTGATACCATGTGAAAATTTCTAAATATAGAAATCCTACTGCAATGCCTTGATTTACTTTTCCTACTTGAATTAAATTACAAGTTAATTTTCTGAATTATTTAGTAAAATCAGCAAAGTAAACACAACTGCAACCTACACATTTACAGATCATTTACTGAACATAACGTACACATGACAAAGTGACACATGTGATTTTTCGAACAAATGTCCCCAGAAAAACCCAATGCAGGAAAACCGATGAAGCTAGCTCTGGAGGGTTTTATTATTACGTAGAATTTGAATACAACAATATCTAAGCAACATACATGGTTGGCGTTATAGAGACAATACACGACAGTAATACCTCTTTCACTCAGAGACAAATAATATGGCCGATTAACACCCCGAAACGTGACTTACAGAACTCAAGCCCTTTCTGGCCCACCGAAAACCCTAGCGTTGTCCCTCATCCCTTTGCATCAGCCTTTCTAGCTTGTGGCAGCCTTTTCACTACCCTGGAAGGGCTTGCATCACCCTCTTTGGGCTTATGCTGCCCCTGCGCTGTTCTGACTGGGCATGCGTCACCCCTGAAGGGTTCCTGTTGCCTCCGCGCTGCCCTTTGCATGGCTCTAGCTAAACTGCGTAGCTCTGGTTGGCCTCTTCACTGCCTGGTATGCTGCCTCTCTTCCATTGTTGTATTCTTGGCCTTGGATCAGAGAATCCCTTTCTAATATCTACCCCTCACCGCACTAAAATTCACTTGGAAATTATTAGCAAACCATGCCCTAGAATTTCGACTTAGCTTGAGTGCTCTGTCAATGTGTGTGTTCTCCAACTAAGCTCAAGCCCGTCTCTTATAATTTCTCATTGGAAAACCAAAGGTCATGATCTAATCTCTAATCAATGGCTAAGATTAGAAGGTGCTTGATCCACATCACTTAGAACATTCTCATCAGATGTTTAATTTAATTCACTTTAATATTTTAATTTTTCTAAGTTAGACTAAGGGTCCTTAATTAAAAATATTAATTATTTGAATAACTATCAAACCAGTTGAAATTTCTCCAAATTCTTTATGGGTCTTGGGGATCTCATGTACTCTAGCTCCTCCACAAAATTTCAGAGCTAGGGCACATCCGATGCTACCCCCAAATCTCAACAAACACACCAATGTTGACTGGGCGAGAAATGTTATTGATAGGAAGAGTACCTCTCGATGTTGTTTTAGTATTGGTTCTACCATGATATCTTGGATAATCTGGAAGCAAAAGTCCGTAGCATTAAGTACCACCGAGGCAGAGTATATTTCCGCTAGCATGGATATTTGAAAAGCAGTTTAGTTGAGGAATCTCTTTGGAGAGATATTTGAGTAGGTTCTAGACACTATAATGATTTATTGTGACAACAAGAGTGGGATTCGTCTAAAAGAAAATCTCGTATTTCACAAGTAAAAGAAAATAGAGATCTAATATCACTTCATTCTTGATATGGTACAAAGAGGATTCGTTTTTTTCCATCACATACCGACGGATGAGTATATTGCAGATATTATCACAAAGGCTTTGTCGAAGGGAAGTTATTGGTCTTCAAAACGCAGCTTGGACTGATGGATGTGACCCCTGCTGATAAGGGGCACCACCGATCGAGGAAACTGAGCCATGCTCTTCCCCCCGTTTGAGCTCCCTGGTGGTGAGGAATTGAGATAGAGGACTCTTGGGGTTGAGGGAACTCCGGAAAAAAGGGTGTTTCTATCCGTTACCTACATGTTTGGAGCAGAAACCTGTACCCTATCATGTATTTGCATAGTATACACCATTTGGAATCATACCCATAAGATTGGGGTTGTTTGGGATTATCCCTTCGTTTTTCCACCCGTCGAGGAGGCTTTGGAGGCATGCTATTCTTAACTCTTGCAAGTCGATATCCCGTCCAAGATAGATTATGATGAAGGTTTTATACCACATGATTCTTATGGGTTATTGTTGGGAAGATCAACATGCGATATAGATGGTTGAGTGGTAGCTCCCCACATCACCTATTTCCCTATGTGGGTTGAGTTGTAACTCTCCCTGGAGTCCCGAATTTGCCTCTTTTCCATACACTTTTCCATATCTTTTTCACTCACATAAACCTCCAAAATTGTCAATATCATGTGCAAAAGGGTATCTAACATGGTTTTTAATTATGTTTTTGTGTTTTCTATTTGATTTAGATTTTGTTCATACAACTGCGGAAACTTGCCACTTTCCGCAGCTGCTGCAACTTTCCGCAGCTATTTTGTGGAATTATATGCTACAGGTGTCTACAAAGGAAATGAGCCACATGGGTAGGCTAGGAATGACGAGGACATGGTTCGTGTCCTATTGGTTCAAGTAAATTCGTCCAAAGAAGCCGCGGTCAAAGCCATCCACGTGGAAGTCAACTATGGAGTTTCATGTCGGCTGGACTCTGTTTCGTGGCAAATAAACATCCATACGGCCGTTTATAAGCTTGCGGAGGTTAAATCGACATCTGTGCAGAGCTCTGGAGTTGAATTCAAGCATCCACCTTCCGTAGATTCGCTTTCCAACACGGCCATACTTCTATATCCGTGGGCGTAGTGGTCTACGTGCTCTCTGCCATCATAAACTTCAGGAGACAGTTACAGTTTATTGTTTTATATAGAGCGTTTGCATACGCACAAAAAGTTAGTTTTTAGTTGATAGTTGATGTTCGTGAATAAACTCTGTTATCTTTTAGTCTTCTTTGTAGTGATTACGCTGCCCTTGAGCCGTAACACTACCATTCTGTAATGAACTGCTTGTTAATATGAGAAGAATCTGTTTTTCAACTTAATTCGTGTTTGAGGATCGTTACCAAGGCTGTGTAGAGGGCCCCTGCTCAGCTAAGGTTTTGTGTATTAGTGTACATTTTTCATTTCATTTCTTTTAAAAGTCATTGTATTATAATCCATCCATATGTACATATTTTGCAGTTGTTTCATTTCTGTTTATACATTTCCATAATTTCCATTTCATTTCTGTCTTTCATGTTTTTTTATGATTGTTAATCACTGATCAGTTTTCTTGTGCAGGTTTTAGGTAGACAGCCCGGGCATTTTCATAGTATTTTGACTAATGACATGAAACTAACATTGTTCTGCTGCTAGTTTGCTTTTCATAGCTTTTTTTTAACTTCAGTCTTGCTTTGTACATTTCAGTTTTGCTTATCTGATTCAGTAGTTAAATTTAGATATATTAAGCTGCTCATAGCGTCTTCAGTTGCCTCCGAAAGCCACAGCTGGACTGATGGTGAGGGACCGCATTATGAAATGTGTAGTTTAGTATTAGTTTCTTTTCTGCAAACTTAGATATATTAAATCATGTATGACATCTTCAGTTGCCTCCGAAAGCCACAGCTGGACTGATGGCGAGGGATTGAATCATGTGTATATGGTTTAGTATTAGTTTACTTTCTGCAAATTAAATATCAGTTACACAAGTTGTTTATGATTACTTCCGAAAGTCATAGCTGGTCTAATGATGAAGGGTCAGAAAATGAATTGATGTAATCTGATTTAGATTTATTTTGTTGCGATTTTGAATTTCCTTAAGCATAGTTTCTTTTGTGTTTAGTTGGCAGCAAGAATAGTTTGGTTTTCATGTTCACTAGTTTCCGTTTTTGATTCAATATATTACAAAGACCTTTTCATTTCAAAGAAGACACTTTTACTTTCTTTCAAGTCTGTCATTGTAATTTCAATTTGCTTAAAGTTTCAAGATTGGTAAATCAATATAGATATCACTTCCTTGGAACAACATAACCAAACTTGTTTTTCATCTTAGAATTTCCATTTCACCTTAGAAAGACCAAACACGACAAAAAGTTAAGAAATAGGTTATCTTGCACATATAGTGCGCCGCACTTCATCAGCTTACGATTCCCGGATTGACAAATTAAATGCAGCAATTTAGGACACACCAAATTGACCAAACATTTTGGCGCCGTTGCCGGGGAAGTGTAACTAGGTAGCCAATTTCTTAAAAAAAAAAAACATAAAATCATAAAAGAAGGGAAAACTTGATAACTTCTTGAAGTATGCTCTCCTCTTGCACCTAGTGTGATCTGGAGGATCATAAAAGAGAGTTATTGGTTTAGTAATTTCTTAAGTATGCTCTCTTCTTGCACCTAGTGTGATCTGGAAGATCAGAAAGAGAATTATTAGCCCAACTTTTAAAAAAAAATAAAAAAAATGACATGCATAGAGCAAGAGATTCTAGGGGAAGGTTTATAGCTAAAGCCAAGAGTTCGATTTTCACAACTCCATCTTCTTTAAGGCATAGACCAGATTCACCACCATCTACCCCTAGCCTTAAGATTTTTGGAAGTCAAGGAACAACTGAATTAGAGGATTCTCCTATACCACCTACTAAAACCCATTTAGAAAACAAAGAGACTTTCTCTCATCCTTCCTTGGTAGAAGAACTAGAGGACTATAAGGACTCTAAAGAAACTATCATGGCAGAGGAAGTAATAAATAGAGGTGGAGATAGAAGAGGAGGAGATAATGAAGATAACAATGGTGAAGGAAATAATGGTAGAAATAGGAACAATTTGCTTGGATTCCCTATAGTTGATGAGGAAACTCATGCAACAATGAAAAATATCTCACCATCTGTTCTCCCTAACTTTTATGGATTGCGAAGTGAGGATCTTGAAACATTTCTGTTTGAGTTTGAAGTAGTGTGCCGAACTTATGATTATATGGAAGATTCTCAAAAACTCAAACTGTTTCCTTCAACATTGAAGGGATCTGCTTTGAAATGGTTCATGGGATTAGCCACTCAATCTATCAGGACTTGGAATGATATGAAACAAACATTTTTGGATAGATATTTGGACTATTGTATGCCCACCAATCACAAGGATGAGGTATTCAAAATGATGCAAAAAGAAGATGAAAATTTGGAAGACTTAATTGAAATATTTCAATACAAATTGAAAAGAGCAAAGATGAGCAACTTAGATGATGAAACCTTGAAAGCCCTCATATTAAAAGCCATTAGAGATGAATGGATAGATATTTTAAACATGATGGGGAAATGAGACATTTCTCAACTTCCACTTCGTGACATAACAGAATTATGTGTCCATCTCTCAAGAGGAAAATCTAAAACAGGAAAAGGGCCTAGGGATCCTTCTCTTATTAGGGCTAACAAATCTGCAACTGGATCAGTAAGTAGGGCAGAGATTGGTAATATGCTTGATGAGTTCAAAACCGATATCTTAGGGAGCCTTAGTGAACAACTAGACACCCTTAAAATCCAAAACAAGCAGAAAGCAGAAACAGATGCTTTAGCCATCTTTTGTCCGAAATGTAGGAAGAAACATGCTTTAAGGGAATGTCCCTTGGATGCAAAAGTCGTAGAAACATGTATGATTTGCTCAGAGAATCATGAGATCAAGGATTGTCCTTCAATTCCTGGACTCAAAGCTGTCTTTCAAGAAGACCCAAATTCAGTAGAATCTCTCTGTTTTGTTGCAAGGAGACCTTGGCAGGGACAACAAACTCAAGGTTTTAACAACCCCATGAATTTTCAAACCCAACCAAATTGGAATCCTTGGAAAAAACCTTGGCCCCAACATCAAAATTCATATCAGCCATGGGTACAAGGGATGCAAAATCCTTATGGGAGATTTGCTCAATTTTATCAATATCTTCCATCTTTTCAAAATCAACAAGCTCCACAACTTCCAAACCCAAATCCACAACTTTCATTGCCATTTCCACAACAACAACCTTCTCAACAAAATACAAATCCTCAACTCATGCTTCCATACCAACAGAAGACAAATCAACTTCCAACTCAGCCATTTCCAAATCCTAATAATAAAAATCCTCAGAATACTTACATGGTAGAAGGACAACAATTTCCTACCTATATGATTGTTCCTCTCAACGATGTACAACTCAGATCTGGTAGAGTTTTAGAAAAACCTTCTATAGATATTCAAGAGCAAGATACCTCCGAGGAGGATTCTCTTCAAGTCAATAAGGGTTCTGAGGAAGAATCTCTTCAAAATTCAAAAATTCAAAAAGAAAAAGAAAAGCTAACACCCACAACTCCTATAGTTGAGCAACCTGCATCTTCATCTACACCTCCTTTTCCGGAAAGACTAAAAATTGATAAGGGGGTGGAAAAACAAATCTTGTTGCCTAACTATGACTTTCTAGATGAATTGAAGAATGTTTGTATCAAGATTCCATTGCTACAAGCCATTCGAGAAATTCCTATTCTAGCAAAAACCATAAAGGAGCTGAGTTTCAAAAGACCAGGAAGGAAGCTAAAGGACACAAGAAGAATCCACCTGGTAGGAAAGATTGCAGACATTATGATGGGAAAAATTACCATGCAGAAGTATGTAGATCCAGGAAGTCCAATTGTCAAGACACATATAAATGGGACAGAAATTCCAAACACATTGATTGACTTAGGGGCTGCTATCAACATTATGAGTAGACAGACTATGGAACAGTTAAAGCTTCCTAACCTTCTTTTTACACCTACTTTATTGCAACTTGCAGATCGATCGGTTATTAAACCAGATGGTGTATTAGAAGATATTTCAGTCTCCTTAGATTCTTGGGAATATCCAATAGACTTTATGATTTTGACTCCCAAAAGTAATCTAGGAGGACATCCAATTATCTTAGGAAGACCTTGGCTGGCCACAGCTGATGCTTTTATTAGTTGTAGATCCGGAGACATGTACATTTCTAATGGTAATTCGACAAAGAAATTCAATTTGTATCCTCCCGCAAGAGCAATTACAGAAATAGGAGACAATGAATGGGTCGATAATGAGAACACTATACAACCTGTCTTTACCATTTCTGAGATTAGTGAGGATAGTCAAATTCTGAACACATTAGAAAATTTTGAGATAACTTCAGAATATGACCCCACACAATTTCAGTTGGAATCCGACATAGAATATTTATCATCAAGACAAATGTCTCTTTACTCTATGGAAGAATTTGGTAATTCTGTTTTTGAGATTTTTCCAGAAAAGACATTGAATATCAATAAACATCCGGAGAAGTCACAACAAGAAGAACTAACCAGAATCTTGCAAAAACATTCTACTGCATTTGCATGGGAGTATACTGACATGAAGGGTATTGATCCTAAGACTTGCATCCATCATATCTATATTGAGGAAAACAATAGACCAATCAGACAACCTCAAAGAAGGATGAATCCAAATCTTAGGGAGATAGTGAAAGAAGAGCTCAAAAAACTACTCAATGTAAACTTCATTTATCCAATTTCAGATAGCCGATGGGTTTCTCCTTTGGTTATAGTACCTAAAAAGAATGGTAAATGGAGGGTATGCATTGATTACAGGGAATTGAACAAAGCAACTTTGAAGGATCACTTTACTTTGCCTTTTATCGATCAGGTATTAGATACATTAGCAGGTAAAAAGTACTTTTCATTTTTGGATGGTTTTAGTGGCTATAATCAAATTCAGGTAGCACCTGAAGATCAAGATAAGACCACATTTACTCGTCCATGGGGAACTTTTGCCTACCGAGTGCTTCCTTTTGGGTTATGTAATGCACCAGCAACATTCCAAAGAGCAGTACTAGGAATTTTTTCTGATCTAATCCATGATTGTGTAGAGGTTATATGGATGATTTTACAGTTTATGGTAATTCATTTGAAGAGGCATTAGAAAATTTGGAAAAAGTTCTCATAAGATGTAAAGAAACAAACCTTTCATTAAGCCATGAAAAATGCTTTATGATGTTTACCGAAGGGATTGTTTTAGGACATCATATTTCAGGAGATGGGATTAAGGTTGATAGATCAAAAGTTGAAGTCATCTCCAAGTTACCTATTCCAAATTGTCAAAGAGATGTTAGAAGTTTTATAGGATTTACTGGTTACTATAGAAGATTTATAGAAAACTTCACTAAAATAGCATCTCCACTCTTCAAATTGCTTACAAAAGACTGTGAATTTAAATGGGATCCCGATTGTCAATCAGCCTTTGAAACTTTGAAAACAAGAATATCTGAAGCACCTATCTTGAGAGGACCAAATTGGAAACTCCCTTTCCATATTTCTACGGATGCTTCAGATACAGCTCTAGGAGCCGTGTTGGGTCAAAAAGATTTAGTTCCTTATGCCATTTATTATACCAGTAAAAATTTGACTCCCACAGAGTTGAATTATACTGTGACTGAAAAAGAGTTTTTAGCCGTTGTTCATGCAATTAATAAGTTTAGACATTACATAACAGGCTATGAAACTTTTATTCATACTGACCATTCTGCAATTAGATATTTAATGAACAAACCCGTTACTAATGGCAGAGTGACAAGATGGCTTTTACTTTTGCAAGAATTCAATATTACTGTGTTGGATAGACCAGGAAAACAGAATACAGTAGCTGATTTCTTGTCTAGGATTCAGAATGCTAAAGAAGATTCTCCTGTAGAAGATAAATTTCCTGATGAATACTTGTTTGCAGTAACTATTAAGACCCCTTGGTATGCAGATATTGCTAACTATTTGGTTACAGGGAAACTACCTTCACATTTATTTCCAAGAGAAAAACGAAAGATTATTCAAGAGAGTTCAAGATATTCATGGATTTCTAACGAATTGTTTAAAACAGGGCCAGATCTTGTGATCAGAAGATGTGTCAGGGAAGATGAAATGCCTGATATTCTTAAGGCATGTCATGATGAACCATGCGGCGGACACTTTGTGGACAAAAGGACGGCCTATAAAATCCTTTCCTTGGGATATTATTGGCCTTCCCTCTTCAAAGATGCAAAACAATATGTCAAAAGGTGTGATATCTGCCAAAGAGTAGGGAAACCTACCCTTTCAAATGAAATGCCATTGCAAACACAGGTACTCATTGAACCCTTTGAAAAATGGGCTTTAGATTTCATTGGACCTATTAATCCACCATCTAAGCAAAAGAAGTATATATTGGTTTGCACCGATTATGTTACTAAATGGGTAGAAGCTAAAGCATTAGTATCTGCTACTGAAAATTCAGTTGTTCATTTTCTTTATGAGGATATTTTTACTCGCTTTGGTGTTCCAAGAGAAATTGTAACAGATCATGGGAGCCAATTCACATCAAATTTGGTGGAGAAGTTGATGGAAGAATACAAAATCAAGCACAGAAGATCTACTCCTTACCATCCACAAGCAAATGGTCAAGTGGAATCCACAAACAAAGTTCTTGAAAGTATCATCACCAAAACTGTTCATCTACATAGAAGAGATTGGGCAGAAAGGCTTCCAGAAGCCTTGTGGGCCTACAGAACTACATGGAGGAATACAACAGGACATTCTCCCTATGAACTTGTTTATGGGAAAGAAGTCTTACTCCCCATTGAGTTCCAAGTCAAGACCTTCAAGATAGCAGTTCAGTTGGGGATGGACTTATCAGAAGCCCAAAAGCATAGAATGGAGCAGTTGAATGAGCTAGATGAGATCAGACAAGAAGCAATTCTAAGAACCGATCTAGTTCAATATCAAAGAACTAAATGGCATGACAAATATATCAAAGAGAAGAAGTTTCAAGAAGGAGATTGGGCATTGTTATTTGACTCCAAGTTTAAAGATTTTCAAGGGAAATTTCAGACTCATTGGCTTGGGCCATATGAGATTGACAAGATCTTTAACAATGGAGTTGTAAGAATCAAGACCATTGATGAGTTTCAAACTCCTCTTATAGTGAATGGCCATAGATTGAAAGTTTATCATAAGCCACTCTCTAAAGAGGATTTTTTCAAGTTGTTTCAAGAAAGTTCTGCAATCAGGCTGGTACAGAAGAATTCTTCTTCTCCACCAGCCTAGCTTTTGTTTTTTCAAGTTAAAAAAAAAAAAAAGAAAAAAGAAAAAAAATGGTATAAGCCTGAAAACCAATCATTGATTGGCAGTCTTATACAGAAAATATGGGGTGAAAATCAGGGACACCTGACACTCTATATTTTCCAAAAAAAAAAATTCTGTCTTTTATTTCATTTCATCTCACCACCCACTCCATTTCATTTCACTTCATTTCATTTCATTACATTTCATTTTACTTCATTCCACTTCATTTCATCCATTCCATCAATAAAAATCTTTTTATGACCATTTCCACCTGGTCATTTTTCATTTGTTCATTTCTATTTCAGCCAAGTAATAGCTGTGTCAGTTTCCGCAGCTGACATCTGTTTCCGCAGCTGACTCCAGTTTCCGCAGCCAGAAGCAGATTCCGCAGCTACTACTACTCTGTTTTAAAAAAGAATGTACAGTTAGTTGTTATTTTCATAATTATGAAATAAAATGCAGGAGGGAGGATCAATGGAACATTCAAGACACTAATGAAGATCAATCAGTTGAAGACCAAAGGCAAAAGCAAGGATTCCAAAGGTAAGAATAAAGTTTATTTCAAATAGTATCGAAAAACACATTTTTATATAATTTTAAACTATGAGCTCTACCCATAACGCGCAATGATTATATTGACAGTCCCGTAACCTTCCACGATCTCTATGTTATCCTCTTACATTTATTCACAAACGGTTTCATCATTGAAATTCCGATTCTCACTCATGTTCTAATATCCCACCGGAGATAATGATACGTATTTGAGTTGACAAAGGACTCTTACAAGCCGCATAACTTCATAACCGTTTATTGAAACATGTTTATATTTATTACACAGCCACCAAAATTCAAAATGCGGCCGAATGCATTATACTTTGTTAACCTCTTTTGTCGTGTCTCTGTCGTGTTTACAAAACCCCACTCTACTCATTCTCACTCCCTGTTTCACTCCATTCCGTTCCTTTTGCTCACTCTCACTCCCGTATATCTACCCACAGTCTTACTCCATTCTGTTTATGGTGCTCATTTCCATTTTATGATAATATCCCCACAGTATTGTGCTCGATCCTGTGTATTCCATCGTTCCATTTCCATTTAAACCCTCACAGAGGCAAGCCTGTGAAGCACAGAGAAGTAAAATGGGAAAATTATTAAGGGCAGAGCCGGAAGGACCGAAGTTTATAGAGGGATATCCACAAGCAAAAGAGATGTTGAGGAAAGCTAAATGGTTGCGTTTTATTCAGAAATTCAGGGGTTACCACAAAGAAATTACGAAAGCGTTTGCAAGGTCATTTGATGGCTCGGAAGCAGAAGTTGGAGACCTCAAGTTTTTGGTCAATGAAGCATCAATAGCAATAGCCACAGAGCTTCTTCAGGAAGGAGAACGTTGGTTCAAAAATAAAAGTATCAGTGATGAGGCATGGAGAACAATCCTCCGAAATCAAGGTATGGATATCACTGTTTTCAAAAGAGGAATCCCCGTGCATGCAATAAAAGATGAATGGGCCACTTTATTACTCATTGTTCAGAAATTTATTACATGTGAAGGCCGTTTTGGCTCTATGTACATGTATCATACTAGGCTATTGATGAATTTTCTTGAAAACCAAACTCTCAATCTTCCTTATTTCCTATTCAATAGCTTGAAGAAAATGGCCGTGACTGTGCAAAAACACCTAGGAGATGTAGAGCCTCATTTATATCACCATGGGCTTATAAAAATTCTGATTGAAAAGGAGCTAAAGGAAAGACAAGATACATGGGAACAATTCCTAGTTAGAAACTTCTTTGAAGAACCTCAGGAAATTCCTGAAGGTAGTCCAATTAGAAGGAGTAGAAGAAAGAAAATGAATGTTGAAACCCAAGTTGCTCCTACACAGGAAATTCCCGTAGCTAGCACAACAAAAAGAAGTAGAAGGAAAAGAACAGTAGATGAAATCCAAAATACTTCTACTACTACTATGAAGAAAACTGATAGGGAAGAGAGATTGGTAAAAAGGAAGAAGAAGGAAATCAAAACCAAGAAGCCAATAATACCAAAAGGGAAAGAAATTATTGAGGCTGTCCATAAAACTCCTTCTTCTGAAGAAGAAGATCACCAAATTCTATCTGAAAGATTAGTTTTTCTTCAAAAACAGTCATCTCTATCCAAGAAGGCAGAGACAAGAAAACAAGAACAAAAGAGTAGTATACCACAGCATGTGAGGAGAAGCAGCAGGCTTAAGGGAAAATTGAGAAAAACACAAATTAAAGGTCCTCATTTCATTGATTTGGGTGAGGAGACATCTGAACAGTCTCCAACTGACCATAGTCCATTTCAGTCAGTTAGTGAACCTGACTCCTTTCACTCCCAATCAAACAATGAGCATACTCCATCTTATTCTCAGCAAAATATTGATGTAAGTTCTCCTCGGCCAGATTTTGAACATAATTCTCCCTTGCAGCACTTTGGGGACAGCCCAATGAAAAAGACACCGGAAGTAGACCCCAAACAGCAAGAGGTATATGACTATATAGAATCCTTGGAGAAGGCAGCCACAGGCCCAAGTACCTCTTCTATTCAGCCTCATACATTGCAGGATGATTTAGTTCAGTCATTAAAACAGGAAATTTTTGAGTTGGAGCTTTTGAATCGGCATATCAAAAATGAAAATGAAACACTCAAAGAACAAGGCAAACTAGACAAGATCATCCATGACAATACTATGTTACATTTGGGTATTTGGCAAAAGAAGAATAAGAAGTTAAAAAGGAAATGCCAAAAATTGAGCAGAGCACTTGTGAATACAAAATTCAGGTGCTTAATGAAGAAACCCAGAATGATGGCAGTACCAAAGAAGAAGAGAAGGGGGTTAGATGTGCTGGCTGAAGTATCAAGGCACATGAATTGAACAAAGAGTATCAAAATTTTGGTTGCATGAGGACATGCAACACCTTCACAGTGGGGGTATGTTGAGTCCCGAATTTGCCTCTTTTCCATTCACTTTTCCATATCTTTTTCACTCACCTAAACCTCCAAAATTTTCAATATCATGTGCAAAAGGGTACCTAACATGGTTTTTAATTATGTTTTTGTGTTTTCTATTTGATCTAGATTTTGTTCATACAGCTGCGGAAACTTGCCACTTTCCGCAGCTGCTGCAACTTTCCGCAGCTATTTTGTGGAATTATATGCTACAGGTGTCTACGAAGGAAATGAGCCACATGGGCAGGCTAGGAATGACGAGGACATGGTTCGTGTCCTATTGGTTCAAGTAAACTCGTCCAAAGAAGCCGCGTTCAAAGCCATCCACGTGGAAGTCAACTATGGAGTTTCATGTCGGCTGGACTCTGTTTCGTGGCAAATAAACATCCATACGGCCGTTTCTAAGCTTGCGGAGGTTAAATCGACATCTGTGCAGAGTTCTGGAGTTGAATTGAAGCATCCACCTTCCGTAGATTCACTTTCCAACACGGCCATACTCCTATATCCGTTGCTGTAGTGGTCTACGTGCTCCCTGTCATCATGAACTTTAGGAAACAGTTACAGTTTGCTGTTATATATAGAGCGTTTGCATACGCACGTAGAGTTAGTTGATCATTGTTAGTTGATAGTTGATGTGCGTACTCTATTATGTTTGCTTTGTAGTGATTACGCTGCCTTGAGCCGTAATACTACCAGTCTGTAATGAACTGCTTTTTAATATGAGAAAACTCTGTTTTTCAACTTAATTCGTGTTTGAGGATCGTTACCAAAGCTGTGTAGAGGGCCCCTGCTCAGCCAAGGTTCTGTGTATTAATGTATATATTTCTCATTTCATTTCTTTAAACAGTCATTGTATCATAATCCATTACATGTTCATATTTTGTAGTTGTTTCATTTCTGTTTATACATTTCCATAACTTCCATTTCATTCCTGTCTTTCATGTTTTTTTATGATTGTTAATCACTGATCAGTTTTCTTGTGCAGGTTTTAGGTAGACAGCCCGGGCATTTTCATAGTATTTTGGCTAATGACATGAAACTAACATTGTTCTGCTGCTAGTTTTTCTTTTCATAGCTTTTGTTTAACTTCAGTTTTGCTTTGTACATTTCAGTTTTGCTTATCTGATTCAGTAGTTAAAATTAGATATATTAAGCTGCTCATAGCGTCTTCAGTTACCTCCGAAAGCCACAGCTGGACTGATGGTGAGGGGCTGCATTATGAAATGTGTAGTTTAGTATTAGTTTCTTTTTCTGCAAACTTAGATATATTAAATCATGTATGACATCTTCAGTTGCCTCCGAAAGCCACAGCTGGACTGATGGCGAGGGATTGAATCATGTGTGTATGGTTTAGTATTAGTTTACTTTCTGCGAATTAAATAATCAGTTACACAAGTTGTTTATGATTACTTCCACAAGTCATAGCTGGTCTAATGATGAAGGGTCAGAAAATGAATTGATGTAATCTGATTTAGATTTATTTTGTTGCGATTTTGAATTTCCATAAGCGTAGTTTCTTTTGTGTTCAGTTGGCAGCAAGAATAGTTTGGTTTTCATGTTCACTAGTTTCCTGTTTCGATTCATTAGATTAGCAGCACCTTTTCATTTCAGCAGTACACTTTTACTTTCTTTCAAGTCTTGTCATTGTAATTTTCAATTTGCTTTTAAAGTTTCAAGACTGGTAAATCATTATAGGGGATATCACTTCCTTGAACAAATATAACCAAACTTGTTTTCATTTTAGAATTTCCATTTCACCTTAGAAAAACCAAAAACGACAAAAGTTAAGAAAGAGGTTATCTTGCACATATAGTGCGCCGCACTTCATCACCTTACGATTCCCGATTGACAAATTAAATGCGTTAGACATAAACACACTAACCGACCAAACTCTCCCATGTGAAATTTCTAGGTAGTAGCCTGATGAAATTTCCAAGTAGTAGCCCAATGAAATTTCCAGGTAGTAGCCTGATGACATTTTCAGGTAGTATCCAGATGATATTTTCGGGTAGTAGCCCGCTGACAAATGTTTCAGGTTGTCGCCCATTGGTTGGAGGTGATAGATTTTTTTCCCCATTATTCTTCTTCTTTATATTTGAGAATGTTTCAACAAATAGAGTTGAGCATATTGGTACACTTGATGACATGATGACACATTGATCGATGGATAGGTTTTACAGGTGGAATTCTCCCTAGTTGAGATGGTGTGTTAAATTATGATACTGTGATCACATTCCACTTTGGATTACTCACTTGATGGAGATGATGATGATATTGAGTTCCTCTTTTCGAGCGGACCAAAATCGACCTAAATATCACCTCATTTGGATAATCATAAATTTATTTTTGATTTTGCACCCACTCATGGATATTGGATTCGGTCAGCTTCACTCATATGGATAGGTCAACCTCAACATAAAATGGACATCATTGGCACCCATTTGAAGCATATAAATACAAGTGAGCTAGAAGCTCATTTGGACATCACAACATCAATAATCTTCTTCTCTTCTATCTGATTGGGTTTGATACATCAATGAAGAAATAGATTGTACGAAGGTCCGAAATCACAGGTACAAAGGTCGCTCTGAAATTAGGGTTTATGGTTGAGCCGCAAGCTTAACACTAGTGGATCCGAGCTAGCTGTAGGCTAGCTATAGACAAGGTAGTGGCTTAGATCCTAAAGTCCCGGGCTGCAGTCTTATGGTAGTAGCTCTGGGTTTGATTGTTGTTGACTATCATATGAAGGTTCTTGAAGTTTTCTGAAAGTTGAATCAAGTTGTATCTGATATATTTGACCTCTGTGCATGGGTTCATGAAGTTTTTGGGTTTTATTATTTTACGTATTGTATTCAGCTCATTGTACTCTCCGCTAAACATTTATGACAATATACTAGAATAATATTTTCAAAGGGTTTTCCCCGTAGTGGGTTTTTCCCTGGTCTTTGACCAAATCTGGCGTCTCTTGTTGATGTGTTGATTGTCTCCTTTGTCATTACTTGTATTGTTCTATATTCAATTATTGTTGATGAATGGAAGACTAATTGTAATTGGAAATATTTATAAGTGAAGTTTGGAACTGGGCTAAAGTAATTGATGCAGCATAGAACAATCTAAAATTAATAGAACAAGTCCCTCAATCACACACACAATGCAAGAAGATATCAGCTATAACCGAATGCACAAGGTGTCCTCCATGTAGCTGTAAGGTTCCAACTACATGCACAAGTTGGGATCCATGCGGTTGTGGTAAAAACTGGGAAAAATAGTAGCTAAGGCATGGAAAAAGGTCTATTGGTATAATGACTCATAAGTACTAACGTATGGATTAAATTAGCCTGATAGGAGATGCCCCCTAATGCATAAGGTCATAAGAGTAACTGATGGTCAAAATTAAATATAACAGAGCTCAGAGGTCAAAATAGAATGGAGGAGACAAATCCAAAAGCTTGGATCAGAAGACACTAGAAGCTGAAGTCTCATATGTGCTAAAAACATCCTCGAGGTGGGCATACCTATGCTCGGTCAAAAAGTGATACTGAACATGGCCGCCAAAACATGCAGTGCGAATCCATGGCATGAAATGCTAGAACATGGCCAAAAAGAAATACACAGTGGATCCATGTGACTCAACAGATAGAGCATAGCCACCATCAAATACAATGTGGATCTATGTCGCAATATACATCAGTAGGAATATGGACACATGATAGACATAGAAAGACTGGACCCATGGTTAAATCACATAATGAAATAAATAAACATGGTTGAGGTAAAAACAAGACCGTATATTTTTTTGTTTTTTGCATTTTATAATTTTTTTTTATTTTTGGCATAGATAAGGCATGACAAATATTGACATCACACACCAAACCAAAAATTGATAAATCATCATGCTCCCATGTACAGTATGTACAAGCGAAAATTAGTAGGTCACGCTAAAGGGTGACAATAGCTAGGCACAGGCCAAGGGTTTCTATACGCGAACTCATGGAGGGTAAGGGGACCATATGGCTCACAAATGTGCAGCCATGCGAAAGGAAGTCAAACTTCCCAATCCAAAAATATTGACCATGCAGGGGAATTATAACATAGTCGCGCTCCTGAAATTAACCTGAGGACATAAGGTAGGATCAAGACATAAATGGGGTACACGACACTTATCGACAAGTGGTAATGAACTAGAAAATTTGCTAGCAATTTTGGTAGTAGAAACCCAAGACTAGACTCGATCCAAGGGTGACACTTCCAAGGAAGGTCGAAATTATGCCCCCTGAATTGTTCCAATATTTATATTTCCAAGTTATACTTGTTAGACATCAGGGATACTAGAGGTAGGAAGAGGCATAATCTCCCTAGGATTATTAGTGGGTAGATCCATGACTTTCAAGTTGATTAGCCAAGGGGGTTTGTCATTGAAGAAGTCACGTGGAATAGGCGGAGTGATGGCATGTGTGGGAAAGGGAACCTGGTCATATTAAATATGAGGATGGAGTTTATGGCTAGCTTCAGGAGGTACTGACAAGATGACCAAAAATGAAATATCTTCCACTAAAAGTGTTTAAGGATGCTCACTAGTTTGATCAACATCCATAAGATCAGGAGACACCACCCAAGGATCGGAAAGTTTATGGGATCCACAAGTGTCAAAATAAATCATATGCATAGGACCTTTAGAAGAAGAGGAAGGAATTTCAGACGATGGTAATTGAGGAAATACCCCAATAAGAGATGAACTTTTAAATAAACATGTGCCTAAACTCTGGTATAAACCATGGTTAGCTCCCACAAGTGGGACTAAGTTCCCCATAGTGGAAATTTGGGTCGATGGCATGAAATAGTCAAGTTGGTCAGTGGTAATAATATTTTTGTAATGAGGAAAGCAAAAGAAATCAAATATAGATGAGACAATTATGGTCATGGCATAAAACCAACTACGGCCAAGGAGCAAGTTATAATCCAAAGTGGCGTCAACAACTTCAACATTGACATAAACAATTTTACCTCCTAGCTCAATGGAAAACTTGGGAATAACCCCCTTAGGTACAAAATTATGTCCATCGAATGCATTTAGAGTGGTTTAAGACGTAGCAAGTGCTAGAGAACCAAGAGCATTCCAACATGATGCTGACATAACACAAGTGGAATAACCTTCATCCACCAAAGTGCGATGAACATTTTTTTGAAAAAACGCATGGTAATATGGAATGTGATCTTGTGGGAAAGTCAAACAGTAGCTTTGTCAACATTAAACATGATGAGGTTTGACTCAGAGGGATATAATCTACCGATCATGGACAACAAGGCCTTGCGGTGCTAAGTACAACTTTACAAAACCTCCAAGGCAGACATGTCACAGGGAGCCCGAGCAGTATCTTCAACAATACTATTGTGTTGAGCGGCCCGGGAAGAGGGGTTATTTTTTTCCTTATGAATGACACCCTTAGGTGGGAAATAAATAGGTTCCAAAGGCTTATCTAACATGAGAGGTCTAGTGGAAATAGGTGGAGTGGGTGAGTCCTTAGGAGAAGAACTTGATTCAGGAACATTATATCATTTAGCTAACATGGTCACATTGAAATTATCTTGACACATAAGGATGGATGAGTTATTTCCGAGATTGAAATATGGCCCCTCATTTCCCCCTTTCAGAGGTGGAGGAGGATGTGAAATCATCTATTGTTGCAGTTGTGCAAGGAATGGATGAGTTAAAACAACATGTTGTTGGGTAGATGGTGGTGGTGTAAGAAGCCTATGAAATCCATCCATTCAAGGGCACTCATGAGTAAAATGTTCACCTTGACAAATTTTACAAGGGAACTTAATCTTCCGATGACATTCAATCGTGCCCACTTCCTGATTTGCATGTTTCGTTGAGATTCTTGAGCAGGTTTATTTTGCAGTTTATTTTTATTGTTATTTTTACCACTAGTTTGTTGGTTATTCTTAGGTGTTGTGGAATTCACCGTAAGAAAATCAGTGGACTGCAAAAAATAAATTGATTTTGTAGAGCCATACACACCTGCTGGGTCTTGCAATGTAATGATCAATTTCCCAAGTTGGGCAGCAAGTTGGCTCACATAATCAGAAATAGACCCAATCACATCGTCAACTTGTGGGCATGGAGCAAGTTTGGGTGGGTCAGTGGGAGGCCTAGGAGCATTGGGAAGTACTTCATAAAGCGTACCTGACTATGAATAAATCAAATCCATTTGTTGGGCATCTAATATAACTTCTTCCTCAGTGACAACTCTAAACATGGACACATCTTTGGAAATTTGAGGCCTTAAGGATTGAATTAAGCATTTGTGCAATCTTATCAAGAATCTTGGTTCGAATCAACCTCTTGCGACAATGCCACTCATGAATATGGTCGTAAATCAATGTGGCATAATCTTGCTTAAAGTTGTACATTATATCATAATCGATATCATACCTTGTGTTAGCGCTGGAATTAGCACTTGGACTACATCAAGCGCCTGAATAGACACATCCTAAACTCTAAGGCAATTTGATGATTTGTTTTATGAGATTGGTAGGTGGTTTAAACTCTCATTCACTGAAAAGAGATTTCAGTCAAATCCATAGCTCTACTAATGAGGTTATTGGATCTTGATGTCGTAGAAAAGAGTGTGTTTGTAGCCTATGAGGAGAAGAAAATGTGAAATGAGAGAAGAAATAGTAAGTCTGCAAGGCAGAAATCTATTGTTTTAGGTAGAAATTAACACAAGTAGCAGCTTAACAATATTTCATCAAGAGAAATATATTTCTAGTTTTACAATATTCTCAATGAAATATTATGAAAGATAATTGTCATAAGTGATGCTCTATTCACTGTTATTATATATTTTTTACCAAGAAGGCTCACTGTGTGAGACTAACGAAAATTGATAAAACAAATGAACATGTCAAGAGACTGATAAAAAAACATAACAACAAGAGGGATTTCAAACTGCAACTGAATATAATAAATTATGGGAAACACAAGTAAAATTAACAATACACACATCAGATTGATAATAATTCCTTAGAAGTTTCTTTCCATTTCATTCACTAAAATGAGTATTGATCATATGAGTCAAGATTTTAAAACCACAAACCTTTACTTCATATCATTTTATCACATATATATAAAAACATAATATTGTCATCTCCACAAAAGAAGTAAATCTTTTCCAAAAATTTATTACAATCTTGTGCAAGAGATGAGGCTTATCCCTAAACTTAAATACAAAGTGTTATATCATAAATAAAGTAAACATCATGAAGGCTAACAATTCGAAGTGATTGTATGACGTGGTATTCTGTTGGAAGACCACTCCTTTGTTCTGGTGCAACCAACTTCTCAAAAAGTGTAAAAAATAGTGAGAGTGACATGTGGTTGTTCTCCTTTAAAAGTGAAAAACAAAACCCTGACATTTCAGAGGAGATTTGATACATGAAACCTGGCAGCATCCATTACAACTGAAAACTCCTCCACTTCACCTGCTTTGATGTGACCATCATGATATAAAACCAAAAAACAACCTCCTTTCATCATATGCTAATATTCAGAAAGAATTGCTACCTTCGCAGAAAAAGTAGCTATATCTGGAAACATGGAAAATTAACCAAAAACATGAAAAGTTTCTCCAAAGGAAGCCATGTTCCTTCATTCTTCAAAGGTCCAGAATAGAGGAAAAAATCCTAATGGCCTCACCTTTTGTCACTCTCTTCTATCATATTTTTATCTGTGATCGACTCTTTAGTTGAGTCTTTTTCCTCTTCTTGATTTTATATCCTAGACTCTCCTCAATATTGATAATTTATCTCTTAATGTAGCATTGGCAATTAACTTGTTGTTTAGCCTGAGTTTATTTTTGGGCCTGGTATGAGGTCTCTTGATATAGGGATTTAAGATAAACTTAGATATCTTTCCTCCATGCATGAATCTACTAGATTCTTCTTCCTCATACTTGGATTCTGTATATTCAGGGGCATTGTTGTCTTCATAAGAGGATTAGGAGTGTATCACGGTTTTATTTCTCTTCTTGATTGAATAGCCAATGGAAGAAACTAATTGAGCCAAAGTGGGCTCTCCTTCTATGACATGCTATTACATTTTATGTTTTCCCTTCTTAATGGATAACAAAACCTATGAGAGAGTGGATTCTGCGAGAGAAGTACTACTGCTTGGTTGTGCTTGATGAAATGTTTCAGGAACATGGCTTGATATTTTCAGACCAGGGTTGAGTTCCACTGGTGAAAAAGCAAGCTTAGATGTTAGAAGACCATGGTTGACTTCCACTAGTTCTTCTGCCATGAAGAGCTTCTTCCTATGTTTGCTTCGTGAAGAGGAATCCATTTGCTCCTTGTCTTTAGACACACACTTTTTTGGAGGAAAATCAATTTTCTATTTTAGTTTCTTCTTATATTCCTCCATGAAAGACCTTAGGTTTTGAGGTTCCCTAGGTGAACTGTTCACTAGTGAACTGTTGATAGGGGCTTCATTAACTGGTGGAACTGCTGGCATAGGCATAGGATTTGCAGCCTTCCTAATCGAGCTTCTAGTTGGCCTTTTGACTGAGATGGAGGGAGGGTTAACTTGGCAGAAAGATGATGGATGGATAGAGTTAGGTTGTGAATTTCTTGAGATAGGGGATGCACTAGTTTTCTCATGGGTATCTCTTTCCTTGGGCCTCCCTACCCTTCTTCTGGAGTTTATGCTACCAAACACTTCCTCTCTCATAAACTTATCCCAAGTGGTATTCTTCTTTCTAAGATGATAGAAAATTAGAATTTTAATCAGACCCCTATTTTATAAATTTTTCAAAGAGTAATTTGGGATCTTCTGCAGTTTTAGGGACATTTGAGCAAAGACTTATATAGAAAATAGGGTAAGTTCATAGGTCTATCTCCGAAAATATGAGCAAGTATTATTAATTGATAAAGGTGGACATAGGAGAACCTACCCTTGCATGTAATGTATTTTTGCACTGTGGTGATCACATGTTGCCACTTAGCCTTAAAGCAAGAAATGTGTGTAGTTGGATTCCACTTAACATTAACATGTTCAAGCTTAAGGTAGAGACTTACTTCTGTGGACAACGTTTTGTTTTTGGACCAACGTTCACCATTTGCAGAGGTTTGGGTAGCATGAGCTATGATGGCCTTGGATATGTTGAAAGTCTTGCTTCCAAGATTGACCTTTTCACCATCAAATCTCTCGAAAAAAGCCTGAGCTAGAGCCACATTCTCCCCAGAAAAATTTTGTACAAATTTATACCAGCCAACAGATTTAAACTTTGGTTTGGCCCTAGCATCAATGAATCTAGTATTTGTTGGCTCTAACCTGTTTACATTACCACATTTTCCCATATCTTCCAACATCTAGACTGCTTACAAACACAACTGTTCGATTCTAGTTGCAAAATCCTACACGAAGCCCTGGTTTTTTTGCCTTGAAATACTAAAATTGCTTGCTGGAGGAATGTCTTTTGTTTACCTGTAGCCTGCACAGAGAAATTTGGTTGAGTGAACACCAACCTCTATCCTCTGATTTTGCGCCTGTAATCATGGTATGGAGTTATGGTGTGCTTTGAAATAATTCGAAAACAAGTGCCAAGTCATTCCACTATGCTTAACACTCCACAATATCATTAAATGATTGATACCTCGTGCTATGATCTCTGCTTCACTTAAGTGGGGTAGCTATAGGTTAGCTACATAGATAATGTAACCACTCACTAGTAATAATCCTCCTAGGTCAAACAATAACTAATCTTACTTAAAAGAATAATCATTTTTATAGCATAGGAGGTCTTCAATGATCTTTAAACATGAATGATCCTTGCTTTAAAAAAATTATTTTCTGCTCCTATATGCTTGAGAAATAATCGTCCTTACCTCTGAATTGCAATAAAAAAATCTCAATGAAATAGCTGCACCTTTCATTGAGTTACCACTATGAACAGGTCCCTGAAGAAATAGCAACACTTTTCACTGTGTGAGTAATATGACCTTCCATTTAGAGAAATAGTTGCCTTCCATTACATCACTGTGTTCACAATGAAATTAAAACAGAGGTAGCTATTATCCCAGACAGGATGGCTGTAACTTTATTACTTGAATGAAAAATAGCCTTCGACACTAACATAAGTTAAAATAGTGATTTTAACTTATTTTATGAACCTAAAACACTAATAACACATATACACTTAAAAATACCTTGATTTTGAGACTCTTTTTTTACCTTTATTGAAAATGACTCAAACTTCAACATGGATTAGGACATTAGAAAAAATTTGAAAACAGTGATACAATGGTGATCGCACCATTACAATTTTCAGTGCTAATAGTGGCTCCTATTAGGGATGAAGTCCTCCCTGCGAGGCTTCAAGGACTGTAGAATCAGTTCCTTAAAAACTCTTAAAGCTCATAATACTTCTTGCAAATTATGACTAGGACTGACCATTGACTGATTGGACTCAAGACTGACCATACATACAAACACAAGTACCATTGGGCATGGAGTTTCATTGACACATCACACCAGATATTCACAATGGAATGGCTCAATTGACTTACTAAACAAATAACTTCTTAATAAAGTGACCATAACTGGGCCTCCAGTCAGCTGACCACCATCTAGATGTTTGAGAAGAAAAGTATTATTTTCCAAAACTTCAGTAGTTCTAAATGGCCCAAACCATAAATTTTCAAACTTACCATGCTTTCCATGGTCTTCTCTCCTGACATCCCAATGCAGTACCAAATCATTCTCTTGAAATAACTGTTGATTTTCTCTTCTGTCAAAAATAGATTTGACTTTAGACTAATACTTCTATACTTTATCCATCAATGATTCTTTGATTTGGTGTTCCTATATCAATTGCAACATTCTCCTTTGGATTGAATTTTCATCATCAACTTCATCTTGCAGGAACTTCATCACAGGAAGAGCTAATTTCAAAGGCATTATAACATTAGTACCATATACAAACTGAAATGGAGACATTCCAATTGAGTTTTTACCACTTGCTTTATCTTCCCAAAGAGCATGTATTAGCTGAGTATCCCAATTTATCTTATTTTCAGACAACATTTCTTAATGATCCTCACCAAAATTTTATTGGATGACTCGGCTAATCCATTACCTTGAGGGTAATAAGGCATGGAATGAGTCAATTCAATTCCATATTGCTGAAAAAATTTGTGCATCTTAGTATACTTAAAGGCCATTTCATTATTAGTTACTAATTTATGTGGACAACCAAATATTGACATATTTTTTTTCCAACAGAAATTTGATAATTACCATATAAGTAGCATTCCTAGTTGGTACAAATTCAATCCATTTAGTAAAATAGTCTATAGCTATGAGAATCCATCTATGTTTTCCTGGTGAAGGTGGATGAATTTCGTTGATGAAGTCTAACCCCCACTGCTGGAAAGAACATCTGCTGAAATAGGAATAAGAGGTAATGGTGGAAATTTTTGTTTACCAGCAAACTTCTGACATTCGACACAGCTCCTAAATTTGGAAAAAACATCGGAGAAAAGTGTTGGCCAATAATAACCAACTCTTAATATTTTGTTTGTAGTGGATTTCCAATACAAATTCCCTCCACACACTCCTGCATCCTTATCTGTTGAGCTTCAAAGTGTTCTTTCTTCCACCACATTCCACTCCATTTCTTTTTTCCATTATTAATTACAGGCTCAAATGATCAATAGAATTAATTAAAATTGCTTTAAGAATGTATATCATGACTAACTTGCTATGTTTTTATGATTTTGTCATTGTAGTACTTTTTGAACTAGATCTAGCTACAGAATGCAGACATTCTGTAGCTAGTTGTCGATTCTGTAGCTGTCTTCATGTCTACGCAGGTTCTAGGTGTCATCTTAGAGGAAACCACATATGGTCGTATTCCACATCATTCCCTCATCATTTTTTTCTCTCCACGAAGATTGAACGGAATTCTATAGGCGGTTATGTACGTGGGAACTCAAACTAGGAGAGAGACTCCTAATAGGACAAGGACTAAGAATATATATCATGACTAACTTGCTATGTTTTTATGATTTTGTCATTGTAGTACTTTTTGAACTAGATCTAGCTACAAAATGTAGACATTCTGTAGCTAGTTGCCGATTCTGCAGCTGTCTTCATGTCTACGCAGGTTCCAGGTGTCATCTGAGAGGAAAACACATATGGTGGTATTCCACATCATTCCACATCATCATTTTTTTCCTCTCCACAATTTGGCAAAATTTTGTAGGTGATTTCCTTTGTGGGAACTCAAACTGGTAATAAGACTCTAATAGGACAGGCAGTGCAGGATGACAGAGTATATTAAATGGCTTCCTTGGGAGTCCTATGTTGTTTTATTTGGAAAATAATTATACTAGGTTATCTCAAGACGATTATGTAATTTTGTTACAAATATGGCTCGGGAAACCGAGGGACAAGGTTAGATTTTGTGGTTGATTGCTAGATTTCAGAAGTCCGAAAACACTCTGTTTTTGAAGTAATTTCTCTTTAATGAAAGAAGCAACACTTTTTTGGAAGCGTTGAGTCAATCTTGAAGTAGATTTCGTGCTACTCCGGTGGTAGAGGGCCCCTGCTACCTGAGCAGCCTTGTTTATACGGTTTAGATAAGTATTTTAGTCTCGTTCTTTCATTTCTAGCTTAAGTGGGTTTCTGAAGTTTATGTTTCATGCTTGTTTACATTAATCATCACAGCTAGACTTACTCTTATAAACTCTTCCAAAATATCATCACGATGAATAAGGCATAGTTGTGGTGTTGTAGATTTTAGTTGCATTTCCTTTCGAATTTTATGATTTATGCTTGTTTACACTAAGTGTCATAGCTGGTCTTACTCCTACAAACTCTTCCAAAACATCATTAACAATGAATAAGAAACATTGTGGTGTCTTAGATTCTAGTTGTATTTGCTTTCAATTTTATGTTTATGTTCAATTGCACTGAATAAATATGCTTGGAACTTGTTTACAAACTCTTCAGCTAATTCTATTGAGCGAGATGAAATTTTGTAGGAGTACGAACTAGTTGCGTATTGAATTTAGTTATAGCACTTCAAGAGGTTGATGCATTTAGTTAAACTTTGTCTACATTTCTTGGGTTGATAATGGTATTTTAGTTTTAAATGTATTCAGCACAATACTTCAAGTAAATTAAGAAACACTCTGAATTCAGTCTCGATTCATTTTGTTTCAAGAAAAGATTAACAGCATTCTAGTTTAAGTGTAGTCAACACGCATTTTAAAATTGTTGATAGCTTTCTGGCCTGGTATTATCCATTGTGTTTTAAGTAGTGCATAGTTGTCAAAATTAGTCTCTCGCCTTCATTGTTTACCCAACTTAATTTTGTTACGAATTTATATTGATACATCATCATGAGCAGTCGATAATATCAGTTTAAGGCTTTGATCATTCTACACAAATCTTTTAAATTCTTACAACCTTTTTCCCAAAACGTATTTTTAGAAAATCTCAAAACTTGCTGAATAAGGCCTAGAAGTGATAATTCAAGTTGTAGAATAGAGGTACTTCAACATCATAGGTTAATCTAGAATAGAAACCTTCTTTGTGTTACAAAATAATCGTTTGTAATATTGTGGTTGATTGTTTATTTAGGAGAACTTCATTTACACTTAACTTTTGTCCATTTGTCAGCTCTTCCAACACACTTTCAATGAATGAATTGGATAAGTTAGAATCATGTTATGATTTATTTTCTTACTGATAAGTCATTATCAAGCTTTGCATTTGTTGTTTGTCATCATATTTTTAGGCTTTGTTGTTTCATGTATGCTTCTTTCACGGCCTTAGTTCTTTCCCTTTTCAAACATAAAACCATAAAACCAAAAACGTCATAAAACACTAAACGTGGTGAGGAAACGTCTACGACTTTACTTATAATTTTCCTATGACATTTATATTACTGATTTGACAATTTATAATTCAGTTTAGGAACACTAGGTTGAGCACCAATGCAATGGCGATTCTTGATAAATTCTAATAACTAGGTAGCCTTGTTCTTAACTTTCAAAAAATGATATGAATAGAGAGAGACTCGAGGTAGATTCATAAGAAGTAGAAGCGGTACGATTCTAGAACTACCATTTGTTTTCACCTGAACTGGAAGCAGGTACACCTCCAACTTTCCAGACCCACTCCATCCTTTCTTGATCCTAGACTTCAGAAAGACTTAAGATTAGATATTCCATTAGAAAAGACCTTCCACTTCATCCTTGAGCACATCTTAGAAGACAAGGACTACTGCTAGGAATACAAATTTTCCACTTCCACGGAAAAAGAGAATCAACTATGGCGAGAAGAAGGGAGGGAGGTCTTTAATGGAGAACACACATTATTTGGAAGGGGTAGAGGTAGGTAGAGAGAAGAGTAAGTGCAGAAAGGAGAAAGTAGAGGAAGATAGAAAGTAATCTTTGAGTTTCCTATAGTAGATGAAGAAACCAATACAACTATGAAAAACATTTCACCTAAATGTTAAACTTCTATGGACTTAAAGGCAGAAGATCCTAAACAACTTCTTGAATTTGAAGTCCTATGTAGAACTTGACTACTGAAGATGCTCAAAAAACTTAAACTACCCTTCAACATTGAAAGGAGCGACATTGAAGTGGATTTATGAAGTTTTATCAACGATTTTATTAGAACATGGGAAGATATGAAACAAGAATTTCTAGAGAGGTATTTGGATTATTTATGCCAATCAATCATAAGGAGGAAGTGTTTAAGATGTTACAAAGATGAAAACTGGAAATTTAATTTGCGATTTCATTTAACTTGTCAAAGAGAAAAAATGGAGAACTTGAACCAGACACCTTAAAGCTCTATTGTTGAGAACAATTAGGGATGAATGGTTGGATATTCTTAACATGATGGGAAAAGGGGATATATCTCAGCTCACAGTAAAGCTATGGACTGAGGAATACAACTCTTGCAAGAGATGAAAATAAGTGCATACGGGAGCGATCGTGGGGGCGGAGAATGAACACTTAATTCCAAATATGACATCTTAGGGAGTCTTGGTAAGACAAATAGACTTTTGTAAGTTACAAAACAAGAAAAAAAGTTAGTCTGATGCCTTAACGTCTTTTGTCCCAAATGTAGAAGCATGCCTTGAGAGAATGTCCTTTGGATACGAAAAATTTAGCAGAAACTTGTATTGTTGTTCGGAAAAACATAAGACCAAGAGTTGTCCCCTTCACTTCTGGTCTTAAATACATCTTTCAGAGGAAACTCCCCACTACAAGTTAGATCTCTGTTTGTCTCTGAAAAGGCAACAGCGGGGACCTCGAGCACAAGGATTCCATGATCAATTGTATAATCAACCTCCACTAAGTGGAATTCTTGTAGTAACCTTGGCCCCAATTTCAAAATCAATCTCAAGCTTGGGCATAAGAACACAATCCCTATAGGCCCTCTCGATGCTATCATTATCCTACATCCTATCCACTGCTGACATTCTCCTCGAAGTCCTCAACAAAAATCCTCGGAACCACAACATAAAAATCAACCACTTCCATTACCATTTCCTCGGAAAGTAAAATCGTTGTCGCTCAACCCATGCAAACTCCAACAATAAAAATCCTCGAATACATACATGATGAAGGACAACGAGTTTCAACTTATTTAGTGCCTCTCACAGACATAGTGATAAAGCAGGTGCAGAAGAATAACGAAAAGAAAGGAAACCACAGCAGTCATACGAAACAAAGACAACTTTGGGGAAAGTTCTCTACGGAAAATAAAAGTCTTGAAGAAGACACATATTTCGGGACCCAAGCTGAAAAAATCAAAACAAAAAGAGCCAATCATTTCGACTCTGCAGCCATTTAAATGCCACCAACATCACCCCTACCACCTCCCTTTCCAGGAAAGATTACAAATTGATGAAATTGGCAGAAAAACCATTATGGTGCCTAATTATGATTTCTAGATGGTGAAAATGTTGCATTAAGATTCCAGCCATTTCAAACATCAAAGGAGAATTCCAATTTACTATGAAAGACAATAAAGAGTTGAGCATAGAAGAAAACAAGAAAAAAGAATAAGAGAGACAAAAGAAAATTAAATTGGTGGGGAAAAATAGCAGGACATTGTAATTAATTGAATTGCTATTCAGTATCTGAACCCGAAGTCCGGTTGTTGAGAATCCATCAATGGAATTGGAGTCAAAACACACTCATTGATTTGGGAGCAACGATCAATATCGTGAGTAGACAAATCATGGATAGCCGAAACTACAACATGTTTACACCACATTATTACGATTGGCAGACGAATATGACGAATCCAAGCACGATGGGGTAATAGAAAGATATTCTAGTGTCTCTAGATTCTTGAAGAATTATGCAATAGTTCATGATCCTAACTCTAAGAATAATCTAGAAGAGCATCCTAATATATTAGAGGAAGACCTTGATTTAACTACGGTGATACTTTCATTAGTTGTGAATCCGGTGATATGTACATATACGATGGTAGTTGACTAAGAAATTCACTTTGTATCCTCAATAAAGGGACAATTATAGATTTAGATGATACTCAATGGATAGAGGACAGAAGACTTACAACCTCTCTTCACAATTTTAGAAATTGGTAGAATAGTCAAGTGCGAAATACTGAAAGTGAATCTCTTCGGAATACAAACATGAACAATTTCAAGAAAATCCAACATTGATTTTTTTGTCATCCAAGGCAGAGATGTCTCTTTATTCTGTATGGATAATTTAGCGGCTCTATAATTGAGATATTTCGAGCTTTGAACATAAACAAGAACCTGAAAAATCTCAACAAGAAAAAGTTAGTGAAGATCTGCCTTAAGAGACATTCTTACGCATATGCATGGGAGTACCTTTGATATGAAAGGATAAACCCCAAGACACCTCATCACATCTACATGGGGAAAATTGTAAACCAATCGAGACAACCTCAAAGACGGATGAATCCAAATCCAGGGAGATTGTTAAAGAAGAAAGAATTGCAGAAATTGTTGAATGTCAACTTTATCTATCCTATTTCGAGGATAGTCATTAGGTTTCTCCTTTAGTAGTGTGCCAAAGAAAAATGAGTAAATGGAGGTATATGACCCATTTCCAGAAATTAATATTACTCTTAAGATCATTTTGCCTACCTTTCATAGATCAGGTGTTAGATACCTTAGTTGGCAAAAGTACTTCTCATTTCTGGAGTGGGTTTGTGGTTAATCAAATTCAAGTGAAGACTTGAGGACCAGACAAAACCACATTTACTGTCCTTCAGGGAACACTATGTACAGGTATTGCCATTTGGATTATGCAATGCCTGCAACATTTCAAGGAGTAGGTAATGAAGATCTTTTCAGATCTAATGCATGATTGTGTAGAGGTATATATGGATGATTTCACGATTTATGGAAACACATTTGAAGCCTTAGAAAACTTGGAAAAAGTTTTAAAAATATGTAAAGAAATAATCTTTCACTTAGTCATGAGAAGTGTTTTATGATGTTTACTGAAGGAATTGTTTTGAGACATCACATTTTGAGGATGGAGTTAGAGTTGATAGGTCAAAGTTCGTCCTTATCTATTATCTATTCCAAGTTGTCGAAAAATATATTGAGAGTTTTCTATGATTTACGAGGCTATTGTAATTTATAGAAAAATTACATGAATAACATCTCCACTCTTCAAGTACTTGCAAATATTGTGAATTCAAATGAAATTCACAAGTTATGAGTTAACTTTTGAGACACGAAAACAAAAAAATTTTGAAACACCTATTTAAGGGGACCTAACTTTGGAAACTACCTTTTCATATTTCAACGGATACCTGAGATACAACTCTAGGAGCAATGACGGGACAAAAAGACACAGTTCATATGCCATCTACTGCACATTAAGTTGACTACTTCGAGTTAAACTATACGTAACTAAAAAGAGTTTTTAAGTACATTGTTCATACTATAAGCAAATTAGGACACACTATATGACTATGAAACTTTTTTCCACTGAGATCACTACGCAATTAGATATTTAATGAACAAATCAATTACTAATGGTAGAGTCCTTAAGATGGTTATTGCTTTTACAAAATTTAACATTACTATTCTAGATGAGCCAGGTAAACAAAACATGATGTTGGTTCTATCTAGATCCATCAAGATGACACTCCAGGTTAAAGATCAATTTCTTGATGAATATGTTTTCTGTTCTACCCAAACTCCTTGGTTTGGCAGCATTGCCACCAATTGTTTAGTTTCAGGAAAAATTTCCTTCAATAATGAATATGAAAACAAAGAAAAAAATCATTTATGACGATTGCAAAATATTCATGGGTTGCTAATGAGTTGTACAAGGCAAGGTCAATTTTATCATTAGGAGATGTGTTGAGAAGATAGAGATGCAGAGATTATCCAAAGCATGTCATGATGAACATGTGAGACACTTTGCTGATAAGAGGATAGCTTATAAGGTCCTTCATTTAGGATATTATTGGCCATCCTTTTTAAAGATACTAAAGAAGTGTCAAAAGGTGTGACAGTTGCCCGAAAGGGTAGAAGCCTTCTCCTTGAGGTGAGATGCCATTAGAGCCTACGGGTACATATTGAACCTTTTGAAGAATGGGCTTTGGATTTTGTAGGACCTATTAGTCCTCCCATCAAAATTAAAAGAAATATATATTATTTTGCACTAATTCAACACCAAATGGTGAGCCAAGCCATTGCTTTTCTTTCTTGAGCATGCTGTGGTTAATTTTCTTTTTGAGGATATTTTTACTCGTTTTGGTGTCCCAAGGGGGGGTATTCTGAGATCAAAGAAGCTCAATTCATCAAGGCTAGTGGAACAAATGATGGAGAGGTACAAATCGAACTGGAAAGATCCCTCCCTATCATCTACAAATAAATGGCCAAGTGGAATCTACTAATAAGGTCATTGAAGGATCCTAACAAAAAAGGCCATTTTACATAGAGATTGGGCGAGATAAGAGCTACCGAAGCCTTGTGGGCCTATGAAACTACATGGAAGCTGTGAGCCATACTCCTTATGAAATTGTTTATGAAAGCAAGTTTTGTTTCCCATAGAGTTCGAATTCAAACTTTCAAAATGGCGAGTTCGATTGGGACGCGATCTAACGGAGAACGCAAAATCATAGATTGGAGCGATTAATGAGTGGATGAGATAGACAAGATGTAGTTAGAAAACAAGTATAGTCCAACTGACAAAGGACTAGATAGCATGATAAGTACATCAAAGGAAAAGAAGTTCAAAGGTATTTGAAACTCTATACATTTCATTCAAAGTTCCAAAGATTTTGAAATTAAATTCCAAACACCATTGGCTTGGGCCACTGTACTGGAAATTGTGGGGTACGACAATGGAGCAATAAAAATGGACAATAGATGAAGAAGAGGTCACTTTTCTTGTGAATGGTCATAGATTGAACCTGTATCACAAGCCACTTTCAAGAGAAAGAATTTTCAAAAGAGTTCAATAATTGATGTGAAGTTAATGAAAAAGATGTTTCTTCTTCCTCGACTTAATTGAATTTTAAGTCATTTTATTGAAAAAAAAATAAAAATAAAAAAATAAATAAATAAATAAATAAAATAAAAATAAAAATAAAAAAAATTATAAAACGAAAACTAATCAACAAGTTAACATTTATCTGAAGAAAAATAGTGAAAATGAGAATCTTTTGACACTTTAGCTTTTCAAATTTGTTTCTACAAACGGAAGTTGTTACAAAATCGCAAGATACTTGAATCCATTTCATATGGTCCATTCCATTTCATTCATCCATCTCCATTTCTGATCATTCATCCCCACTTCATTCATTTCACTCCATGGTCCACCTCATTTTCCATTCTACATATTATTTTTAAAGTTTGATGTCTTTACGCAATTGAATAATACATATCATAGATTAGAACCACTTCTCATACTTCACTCCATTTCATAAGTTGTGATCCATTCCACTCCATTATTTACTTCATTCATATTCCATTACCCCATAATGTTTTATTATCCATGTGCCCTCATTCATACAACATTCCACTCATGCTCCAAACCATTCCATTTCTGTGTTTCCAGTTCTCTCCCAATTTTGTTCGCAATCAATGAACATTCTGTGACAGACAGACGATGCAAACCGAAGAGATCACGAAAACAGCATCTAGTAATCACACGATCTACAATAAAAGCGATCACGCATATCCATGACAACGAGGAAAAATCAAGAAGGTTGTGAAGACTCAAAAATTAATGATTTTAGGAAGAACAAAAGCATGTAAGTCACAAAAAAAAAAAAATCCGGAAGAGAAGAAACCAAGGTAAAAGTTAGGATTATAATGACATATCATGAAAGATTTTAGTATATTTAAGTTATGAATAATTCAAAATTTTGTTTTAATTGGTACAGTCGTACCTAACAAACCTCCCATAACTTTTGGATAAAACTCCTTCTATTCACCATTTCAATCCCATATCGATCGTCATTAAAAGAAATCTAAATAGTTTAAAAGTCTTTGAAGTGATTGGATTGGTCATCACTGGGCAAAATTTAATGATGATTTTGAATTCATTTACAAAAATATCTCAACGGTCTTTTTCAACCCATGATATCTTTCAACTCATATACATCATCCTCACCTCATTATATTAATTCATAATCACTCCATATCATTCTTTCGTAGCCAACTCTTAACCATTTCGATCAAGTAAAACGATATGCAGCAGGAAAACAACCATTGTCATCGTGAACGGAGGAGCAACAATTTGAAGGTTGGAAAGAGAAGTGATAGATGTATAGTGAGGAAATTGTGGTAGGTTGGCACTAAAATTACTTGGAAAAATTATCCCAAATCGAGAGAAATGTTAGGCAACCAAAAATTAGTTGAAATTCTTTGAAAAAATTGATGGGTTTCACAAAAGAGGTGACCAAAAACGTTCTGAATCCTTCAATGGGTATGGGCAGAGATAGGAAATATCAAATTCACCATTATTGAAGCCTTCATTGCAGAAGCAACATTCCAGGACAAGAGGAGAAAAGTAGTTCGAGAATGAAATTTCTCTTCAAAACATAGACGAATACTCAGAATCCCCACGGTATGGATGTTACCAAAAACTTTAAGGGTATCCCCTATTTCACTAAAGAGCAAATGGAGTAACATGTGTTGCTTATCTTACAAAAATTCATCACTTGTGAGAGAGATATGGTACTTTCTATGTCTATCATATTGATTGATAATGAATTTCCTAGAAGAAGAACTCAATTTGCCCTTTTCTTACTTCATAGTTCAAAAATAGCTCAAGTGTTCAAAAGAATTCAATTTCTAGAAACAACCTTACACCATTTTTAGTCAAAATTTTGATTGAACATCATTTGAGCAAAATGGGAGTAATTGGGAAGATTTCTTAGTCGGAAATCACTGAGCAAGACCTCCTGAAGACAAACTTACAAAAAGCCAGGAAGATGGAGAAACCTCCAAAACTGAAACTAGTAAAACAATACAAAAATGGAAGAAATGATTACATTTAGTTGATTAAGAAGCGACTCAAGAGAAAGAGAGGATAATAAGAAAATTTTCGAGAGAAAGGAAGAAGGTCCATCTCAACTGAGAAGGAACCACGGACTTGAGGATACTAAAGAAAACAAAGGTTAAACTAATGCAAGGTCATGGCACCAGAGGCAGAAAGAAACACCTAAGGAGGATTTTTGATGAAGAACTCACAGAAATAGACCCTTCACGGCCAAAGAAATTTACAGCTATGTTGAGACATTAGAAGAAAAAGAGCTTGAGAAGAAAGACATAACTCTAGATCACCAAAATGTCATTATCTAAGGAGGGATAAATATGAGTTAAATACCTGTGTTATATCAAGAATGAGAATGAAATTTTGAGAGAGCAAGTTAGCGAAAATTGATATAGATTCAACTCTTTGTCTCTACAAATGCAAAGTTACACAAGGCAGGTGAAAATTTGAAGAGAAATAAAAAATTTAACCGGGCACTCACAAATTTGAGATTCAAGTTAGTCATAAGAGTAAAAAGACCTTTGACTTCAGACAATGAGAAGAAAGGGTTGGATTTCTTGCAGAGGTCTCGAGTTCATGGAATGGTTGCATTGGGACATCAGTGCCGGTGGGGGTATGTTGAGCTCCAAAAGATGTTCTTTCTTCCACCACATTCCTGTTCCTTTCTCCATTGGTAATCCTGGGGCTCAAATGGATGGCCAAAATTAGTTAAAATTCTTTAAATAGATATCATGACTAACTTGCTGTTTTATGATTTGTCATTGTAGTACTTTTTGAACTGAATCTACTTCTGATCGTTATTGCTTAACTAATTCTGGGCTCTGCCAGTATGTTAATGTCTCTGGAAGTTCCGAGTGTCATCTCGAGGAAAACACATATGGTCATATTCCACATCATTCCTCATCATTGTTCCTCACGAAGTTTGAAACTGATGCAGCAGAGGTGGTTATACGCATTGGGAACTCAAACTAGGAGAAAGACTCTAATATGAGACAGGTAGGTCAGGAATGTCATGATATAATACGCAACTACACCATCGAGCCTAGTTTGTTTTAAAATACAATTGTCCCTGAAGTTATCTCCAAAATAGGTTAACAATTTTGTTACAATAATAACAAAACGAGGACAAAGTTAGATTTTGTGGTTGGTTATAGATTTCCGGTCCAAAAACACTCTTTGTTTTTGATAATTTCTCTTTAATAGAAAAGCGACACTTCATATGACGTTGGTCAATATTAAATGAATTGCATTACTCAATTGGTAGAGGGCCTGCTACGAAAAGCCTTGTTTATGGTTTGAATAGGTATTTTAGTCTACGTTTTCATTTCTAGCTTAGCAGTTTTACTAAGTTTATGTTTCATGCTTGTTTACATTAATCATCATGACTAGAAATTACTCTTGTAAACTCTTCCAAAATATCATCCCAAGATAGATAAAAACAGGCTGACAATTATTTCGCGATTTTAGTTGCGCATTTCCTTTAATTTTTATGATTTATTAACATTTACACCTAAGTGTCATGACCAGTATTACTCTTACAAACTCTTCCAAAACATCATTAACAATGAATAAGAAAGCTGTTGTGGTGTCTTGGAATTCTAGTTGTATTTACTTTAAATCTTATGTTTATATTCAATTGCATTGAATAATACCTTCAGGACTTGTTTACAAACTCTTCAAAATATCATTCCTATTGAGCGAATGGGCTGTAGGAATTCCATGAACTAGTTGCATATTAATTTAGTTGTAGCACTCGATTTGATTTGCATTTAGTTGACTACGTACATTTCGATTTGATAATAGCATTTTAGTTTAACTTTGTTGTATGCTTTAAGTAGATTAGAAACGCTCTAGTTCAATCTCAGTTCATTTTGTTTCAAAAAATTGTTCTAGTTTTAAGTATAATCACTTTGCATTTAAAATTGATGAACCGCTTTCTAACTAGTGTTATCCATTGTGTTTCAAGTAGTGCTAGTTAATGAAATTAGTCTCGTACCATTGTTGCTTTACTTTTAATTGCAATTTATATTGATACATCATCTATGAGCAATTGGTGTCGTTTAAAACTTTGACCGATACGCAAATCTTTTAAATTCACTATAGCCTTTTTCCCAAGCATTATTTTAGAAAATGTCAAAGGCTTTATGAATAAGGCCACATAAGTGATAAGTAGGATTTACTTGAGAATAGAACCTTCAACATCATAGGTTAATCTAGGCAGAAACGCCTATGTTACAAATAATCATTTTGTAATATTGAGTTATTTATTGAGAGAACTTCATTTACACTTAACTTGTCCATTTCTCAAGCTCTTCAACACACTTTTAATGAATAGGTGGGATAAGTTCAAGCTCATGTGTATTGATTTATTTTCTTGCAATGAAGTCATTATCAAGCTTTGCATTTGTTGTTGTATATAGTTTAGCTTTGTTACATTTTAAATAACCAATAGCCTTCTTTTCTGACACTTGGATTCTTCCCTTTCGGAAAACCTTAAAACCATAAAACCAAAAACATCGCAAACACTAAACACAACACCATTGAGAAACAAATACCTGAGCACATATAATTGCACCTACTTCGGCCAGGTTACCAACCACGGTTGACAATTAATGAACTCTAATTTAGGAACACTAGGTTGAGCACAAACATTATCTTTCATAATCTTGGATTCCTTCATCTACACATCTTAATAAGCCTCAATGAGGTCCTTCCGATGGAGGAAATGGTCTTCCAAAATGCAATACTTCATAGCTCTCCAATTTGAAAGCTCTCCTTTTTTACTTCTCCATTTCATGGAGATAGTTGAGAATTTAACAAAAATATACTATATCCTTGTACCAAGTATGAATGATATTTCAATATAATTAGAAATACCTTCTCTATCTTCTCCTTAAATTTTGCCTCTACATTTTAGTTAAACCTTGCAATTAAGATTCAATAATCAAGGTGAGTAAGCCTTGACCTTTTGTCAATTTAGTTGGTGATCTCAATGTCGAATTCAGCGGAAATTTGCGGTGGAAGCCATGGTACCCTCCTTCATCGTATTCAGGCGTAACCTTTATCTTTAATAGTGATGTTTTACTGCAGCAACAATTTTTGAATGCTGTAAATAAACTGTAGAAGAAACTTCAAAGCTATGCTAAGGCATATGCTTGTTTTTTGATCCAAGTTCAGCCCTTTTAATTGAGAATCCTTGCGCTCTGGCTTGAAAAATGAAATAAGTTGCCTCTAAATATGGCCACTATACATATGGGAACATATTTATAATTATTTCTTTTTTAGAGCACTTGAAAAAGTTAGAAAATATTTTCAAAATCAGCTAATCCCAATTAGACTTCGGTCAAGGCGACTTGATCGTTGAAAAGAATTATTTGCTTTGTCTCGCCATTTAAATTCTACATCTTTTTATTAGAAGACATTTATGTGTTTGATCATTCAAATTTAAGGAACAGAATTACTGAAAATTTGATTTTCCCTAAAGCCTTTCACAATTCTTTTTTTTTATTCCTTGGAAAAACCAATTTTACGAATAGCTTCTACTCTTCTCGGACCAATACATATGCCACTTTGCAGTACAATGTCCCGATAATTTCCCCTTCTTGGACAACAAGATGGCTTCTTTGGAGGTTCAAGGACAAACAAAATTATGCATTTGTCCAAAAATTGTTCAAATGTTTACCAAGTGGTCTTCCTTGATTTTGGACAGAGCGTGATGTCATCCCAGAAGATAGATGATACCTTAAATTTGTTTTTTTCTCTTGTAAAGGAAATATCCATTGTCCATTGAAATGTTGCGGCACTTGCATTCACATTAGACA
This sequence comes from Pinus albicaulis, assembly GCA_034641835.2. Classification (NCBI taxonomy): domain Eukaryota; kingdom Viridiplantae; phylum Streptophyta; class Pinopsida; order Pinales; family Pinaceae; genus Pinus; species Pinus albicaulis. The sequence continues at coordinate 1,248,042,017 of CM076578.1, read as the reverse complement.
AATGGAATTTTTTGTACATAGACATACCCCGGGAATGCAGTAAATGTTATCTTTCTCTGTCTTGTCACATCCTTCAGAAATGCAGTTAACAACTTTGAAAAAGCCATCAATCATTGTGATCTTTTGGATCCTCTGACTTTCTGCAAAATATAATCCATCTTAGGCAATGGATAGTTATCTTTCAATGAACACCGATTCAAGTTGCTAAAATCGACACAAATTCTTATCTCTCTATTATTTTCCGACCCAGGACTATATCAACTACCTAGTTAAAGAAAATATCAAAGGAGAATTGTTTTACTTCCCATAATTTTTAGGATTTAATTCTCAATGATTGGGGTAGCATGGGATTATTATGCGATTTTTGTGCTATTTGGTTTTGCATCTACTTTCAAAGGAATATTGTACTCCATGCCTCTATCATAAGTTTTCAACTTCATTATAGATATACAAAATATGAGCAAATTGTTTAGTGACTTGATATATTTTGTTCTTGTTTTAGAGAAAGAATTTGGACACTTTGACTAATTTTCATTAGTCTTTTGTGTCGATGTTACATTTCTATTGTACTCCCATCAAATTTACTTTCAGGGCTTGAAGAAAACATCATTGTTATTGAACAATATTTCTGAGGAACTAGGCGGCTTCAGGAATGTAATTAGTTTTGAGATCTATAATTTTCTTCCCATCCATGGTTTCTTAAATGGCCTACTATTTTGATTTTCAACAATGTCTTGTTCATCATCTAATTGTATATCCATAAAATTCTTCTAGCCTCCTAAAAATTTAACAAATTTCCTTTTCATCCTCAAACACGCGGTATTTGATGTTATAAGAATTGAAAACCTGTTGGAAATCATAGGTTGTATAACATCTCTGAGGTTTGATGCAGCAACAATAGCTGGTGAATCAACCATTTGATTTTCCTCTCTGACGACACAATTTATATTAAATGCTAGAAAATAATACTCAATCAAGTCCGGACTTCATTCTGTAATTTTTTAACTTGGAATTTTTGCCAAGTAGTTTTTCCTACGCCTTGCTTATCACCGACATTCTTTGGTCACCAAAAGCAACTAGCTTCTTAAGCGCCCAAATCTTTCATTACCTTCTACCTTTAAGCATGCCTCATATTAGGTGTTATTAGTGGTAGGGTAAGTTTATATGATATATTTACCCTTTGCTAAGTCGGATAAATAGGGACTTCTGACTCTAAATCCTTCTGTAACAGAGCTCCGTAATGCAATTTCAGGAATCTGTCCTCACTCATCTTTCATTTATGCGGTTGTCTATTATGAAATTAGCGCAGCGAATCTTAAAAATGAAAATAAACAATAGCGAAAACATAAAACATAAAACAAATATGCAATTTTCTTTGGATCAAATGGAGCCGACGACTTGATTTTCATTATATTCCTTTAGTGTTGCTTACATATATGTACATGTCGAAGCAGCACATAAACCCCAATCCATTAACCCTGGTTAGAACATAACCATGGTTCGCTCGACCGGATCTACAAAATACGGTAACCGTCATGCCCAAAACCATGTGCAAATCCATGCACAAAACCGTAGGTGGGCCACTGCCGGAAAATAAGGACCAAAAAAAAAATTGCGAAACGCACCCAAACCCCGACAGGGGGCTACCACAGTACGTGCTTGATCGATGCCGCAGAAAACTATGGCCACCACTAGCCAGGCACATAGGCAGATCTTACACTACGTGCATATAAGAATACATCTCATATAATTCCAATTAATCCTCAATGTCTGTGGGGCCTAACTCAACTTAAATTTCTGTGGAAACATAAGTAATAGCCCAATTCCATAGAAGTTATCACTCACCTGATATGCCCTTCATGAGCTCTCCTTTAAGTCTTAATAAATAACAGTAAATACGGTTCCTTATGCTCTTGTATTGTAATTTAAGATGGGAACAATGTACTATGCTTACCGGTTATCGTCCATTCATTCCAGCCTGCCTACTTATTAAGCCATCAATGATGCGTCCCAAATACAACAATTGCTCACACATTAAACTTGAGATCCATTTTATCTATATGAGTCCCGCTTACAACATTACTTGTAATTTACAATGCAATATCGTTTCAAATTATTAGAGTAAGCAAACATTTTTATCACACAATTAAACCCATATGGAATTTTACATTCTATTCATCTCACATACTCAAACCAGCGCCATTTGTTATATGGGCATTTCGCCTTTTCCAAACCTCAATAATGGATTTTGACATTGTTTAATTTATGTATAAACAACGGTATTCAGCATTTGATTCAACCCCATATGAAATTTCTCTTTTCCCACATCGGTCTAGCCAATCGGTTGAATAACATTACCACGAAATTTCTATCAACAACACTGTGCTCGATACCAAGCAATTTGTGCATCTGCTTGTTTCCATCACCTTTGTACATATAAATATGTACTCCATCCATCGGTTCTGGATTAAATTCTAGTTCCACGTCTCAAAAGATAAATTGTGCTACATACTTGTATAAATGGATTTATCAACTACGACAATTTGCTGTTATTGTCCTTTTACTCCATTGTTTAACATCTTTAACTTTGCTCATTTGCGCTCGATCACCACTCCCTTTTAATTTGCCATTTAATTCTGCGTTCCACTAACATTTTCGGATCTCCTGACGAACGTACAACTTAACGCACATACAATTTGTGATTACAATCATGACGTTTGGATCTCTAATACCTTTAAACCACTGCAACTACGATTGTTATCACGATATACGATTCTAACAATGTCACAATGTCATTCTATGTAAATTAACGACTTCAGCAAACCCAATTTCATACCAGTCCACCACAGTCAAAACTACATGTATATCGATAATTTGGTTAGAAACATAACAGCAGTAATTTCTGAAATAAATTCTCTGACAGCTTCAGCACTAACAATAACAATTCTTTATAAATCACATTGAAGTGCTAAACGTGAAATGAAATTCACACCAAGCTACAGGACTTAAAATATTAATACTCATACATGATTTAACGTAACTTTATACTCACGATTGTACGCGTTTTCACATTTGCTTTAACGACTCTTCATTATCATCAATTGATCGATATAAAACAACCATAGATAAACTCATACGTAGTTTTTTAACAGGTTAACAATTGTTATCCGTTCTTTGAAGCTTTAGGCGCTAAATCAATGCCACAATTTCTTTTAATTACACACTAACACCCAGGTAAATCTTTAAAGACAACCGATGCTAATCATATGCAACGGCAATACCTTTCACGATCAATCAACCAATGTGTATAATGCAAACAATAGCATTCTAAATTCTTGTCTGAAAATGGGATATTCACAATACGTGGCCCTTACAATACCAAACTTCTGACTGGTGATTCAAAACCTCTCACCTCTCCCTCACTCACAATCTCAATATGTTTTCTCTCAACCCCTCTATTTATACAATTTAAAAAATGATCAATTAAATCTTTCGATCCTGTATCTCAACACCACTAAAATATCTTTCAGCAATCCTAAATCTCTCTGTATCCCTAAAGAATAGATTCTTGTCTACAAAACTTGAAAACTAATCTCCCAACTTCCAGGCTCCCTCATTAATTCTAAATAATCTGAAAACTGTAATTTCTCTCACATTTCACAATTTCTCACAAACCGTTAATTAATCACTCAAAATATTAATAGCTACATGAATTTTAATATTTCTTCAAAAACATGAAACCCAAAAACTGAATGCAAAATACAAAGGTGTTTTTTCGGGCTAATATCACCTTGGAACTCCCCATATGAAAAATTCATGACCACACAAAGGGTCTGCATTTTGAATATTCCTCACAGATCTAATTTTATTTTGTAATCTTTCTTTGCGTGTCCCGATTAGCTACTATTGTTGTCCTCGAGGTTTCATATTTGTCTTGTGGTGCTCACATACTTGCCTTCTAAGTCTTCTGTTGTCTTTCTCTTGTTGTCACTCCTTTTTCTTTCTTTTTGTTGTCTTTCTCACAGGATGTTTTTATCATTAACCTCGCTATCGACTCAATTTCTCTTTATCCGATTATATCCTCTTGTCTATTTGGTGTTTCAGTATCTTCAATAAAACATGTTGCTCTAGGCTTGTCACTGGATGTTTTGCTCCCGCATGTTGCGACCTCACAAACTTCATCCCTACTATAACTTGTTCCTTTGTCTTCATCGTAATTTCATCTTACCTTTTTCTCTTGGTTCAAATGTCTCAATGAAACATTTGAGCATTTCATCAACATCCTGAAAATTAACTCGGCATAATCTCTATCTTGCCCAAACAATCTTGAAGTATTGTCCATCAAGATCTTCAATTGGTCGGCAATCGAATCAAGTTCTTCTAAACAACGCTAACCTCACCTTCTATCATTATGTGACTCAATCTTTGTCTGATGTTCTCTTGGCTATCAGACAAGCCAACTCTTTCTGTCCTTACATGGTAACAAGCTTCTACATATGAACATATTTGTCCTCATCCACTACACACGCGATTCTTCTTTCCAAGACAATTCCAAATGATGGCTTGTCTTCTATATCTTTATTAAACACAATCAAATTATCGCATCAAAATCACAACACTCACTTGTTAGGATTCGTTCATCGCAAACCGTCTTCTTCGGAACCGGAAAATCTTCTTTGGCTTTTTCCTATCCAACTCTTGTAACCTTGATATCTTGCCTAGAGGTTCTTTCCAACTCACTCTGTCGGCACATCGGTATGCTGATTTTCATTCACCATGAAGGCTTGTCGGCTAGTCTGCTTCTTACACATCCTCTTGCTCCATGACTTTCCCGCTATGACTTTCTGCCTTGCTTTCTCGACCATTTATCCTGCCTCAGTCTCTGTCTCTCCAATTCTCTTCTCAGAAGATCTAGTTTCCTATACAACTCAACTTTCCTTCATTAAAGTAGAAACTCGGAAACTTCAAACAATTTCAACCACCTTCACTAGCTCTTACCAATCATGTTGATACTTTCTCTCTGCATACCAATATCACGATTAGACTCCTTCGTCTTCATGCATTCCTCACAAGATCACCATCTCATCATCGTCAGCTTGACCTTGTTCAGCTCTCTCTCTCTTTGAACAAACTCTAAAGCTATAAATACGCATCTTGGCCACCCAAACACTGCACAACTTGTCGATTTAAAACCTGGGAACTTTCGAGTCTTGTTGCTTCCTGACACATCATACCAAGACAAATACGCGTGTGGAATCTTCAAATTCATCTCACGGCTCAAGAACTCTAAGTTCCTTTTCAACAAGGCAATCACAATTTGCCTCAACCTCTCTACAATTATCGCCAAATCACTCTCTTCCCTTCGGTGGAAAGATCCATTCTATTCTGATCTTCTGCTCTTGCCGACCATTCTTCTAATACACTGCTGGTGTACCTTCATTCTGTGATCTCTCTTTCAAACACGGTCATCTCATCTCTGTGGCATTCCTGCGAACCTCTTCCTAGGTCTTCCATGATCATCTTTCCATGATTTTCTCCACTCACCATGAGTTGCACTGACCTCCTACGACGACAATCTCTTATAGCGCCATACCTCACAGTGCTCTCCTCCTCGGTCTTTTGTTAAGTACATGGTTCTTGCCTGGAACCTTTTGAGCCTTTCCCTGTCTCTCTCTTGGGCCTGTCTCTTCATCACAGCCTTCTTGAGGACTGCTGCTGTGAATTGTCCTCTATACGATGTTCCACTCCAATGTTAGGTTCAACATAGCTAATATTTCTACCGCAACTATAAACTTCATTTACAAATTTCAAATCAGAAAAATCATCTCACCTCTTAAGATCTTTTGATCTTTCCTCCCTTTATACCTTATTACATTCTTTGCATTTTACATTGGCCTCAAATTTAAAACTACGATCTTCCTTTCATCATTCATCATACGGTCAAAAATACATTTGAGTTTTCAACAAAACCTTCTGTCCTCATTCGAGAAAAACAAATGCTTCTCTTTCAACGGAGACGAGCTCGTGCAAAAATGATGCAATGAGGCACGCAAACCCAGTCTTTACCTCTGTGCATATAAGTATCTCATATAATTTAATTAATCTCAATATACGTAAATTTCAACCAACTTGTTCTGCATGACGCCAAAACCCAATAACAATTCCATAAGTTATCACTCACCACAATGTACTTCATATAAGACTCCTTCAAAGTCTTAATAAAGACTTTCATTAAAATCGGTTCCATATGCTCTTAATATTTTAATTTAAAGATCAGAACAATGTGCACCTACTTGCAGTTGCGTCCATTCATTCCGGTATGTTACTTATTAAACCATCAATGATGCCGATCGATACAACAATTGCTCACACAATAAGCTTGAGATCACCTGCTTGTTATCTCTATGTGGAATCGTATAACATTGCGCCAATTTACAATACCAGCTATCGTTTAGGTATTAGTAAGCTGTTTTGTCACACCTTTAATTAAATGTGTAAATTCACGTTCTATTCATCTCATACTAGGACAAAGCATACATTTATTATATAGGCCTTTCTGCTTTCAAACCTCAATGGATTTTGACATTGTTTTAATTTATGTATAAACAACAGTGCTTCAACATTTAGTTCTTCATATAATTCTCTTTCCTTGATCTCGCCAATGGGTTGAATAACATTACCACGGAATTTCTATCAACGACACCTTTATCAGCTAACGACAATTTCATTTTGCCATCAGCGTTTCCATCCACGATCTACATATCCATTGTCGCTGTTGCCTCCATCCATCGAGTTGGTTAATTACGGTTCCGATCTCAAGGTAGTTGCTGCCCTCTTGTTGTAGTGATTTATCAGCAAACTTAATTTTCTAATGTGTCAACACATATATTTTCTTGCTTTATCTGTTGCGCTAAATCCCATATCACTTCTTTTAATTTGCCATTTAATGCGGGTTCCACTAACGTTTTCAGGATCTCTTCTTAAACATTACATGCTGCACCTGATGCAGTTTAATCACCAATGCGTTTGGATATATAATACATTACTAGCTCCTGTTGTAGGTCCATTATCGATATCGATTCTAACAATGTCTGATGTCATTCTATCTTGATGTAACCAATAAACCAATTTCACCATGATCCTACGAATCATTGTTATCGTATTCGTGACTTTGTATTAATTTCAATCGTTCCTCTTGTGGCTTCAACACTAACAATAACAATTATTGCTATCAGTCATTCAGTGCAACTTAATGAATAAAAATTCACCAAAGCTGCACCAGGACTCAAAATATTATTAAATACTCATACATGATTTAGCATACTTTATACTCATGATTGTATAGCGTTTTCACATTGTTGTAGCTCTTCATTTTCTATCAATCAAATTCGGATCGATATAAAACAACCATAGATAAGCTCATGCATGAATTTTTTTAACACGGTTAACAATTGTTATCCATTCTTTAGAGCTTAGGCACACAAATCAATCTTACAATTTCTTTTAATTACACACTTCTTTTGGGCCAGTCTTTCAAACCTTCATTAAACTAATCATATATACATTTAACTGAAATACATAGCTACAATCAATCATGTGTATGTAAACTAAAACAAACCATGACTTACAAATTCTTGTCGTACAGGATATTCACACAGTACGTAGCCTTACAAGCACCCGACAACGACCTTGGGCCCAGTTCAGCCTCTCACTCTCTACTCACACTCCTCACAATCTCAATGTGTTTTCATCAATACCTCCTATTTATACAATTTTAAAAATAGAACCAATTAAACCTTGATCCCCTTAATATCTCAACACCACTAAAATATCTCAACAAATCCCTAAATCTCTCTTCATCTAAGATAAATTCTTATCCTAAAACTGCAAAACTAATCCCAACTTGGGCTCCCTCATTAATTCTATAAATAATCTAGAAACTAATTTCTCTCACATTTACAATTTCTCCCCAAATAATTAATTAATCACTCAAAATAATGTTAATATTTACATGAATTTTAATATTTCTTCAAAACAACAGAAACCCTGACAGATAAAATACAAGGTGTTTTCAGACTAATGTCTACATCGGTGGCTAGTCGTGGAAAGAATATAACTGAAGCCCAACATTCTCCCACTTGTTGTTTTTCTTTCCCGCAGGGCCTCATGTTGGTCAATGCTTAACTTTGCCCATTGTTTCTACACCAGAAGAAGTTTGGCGTCCTCAACAACACAGCCGATTTTCTTTATTCTTCCGTGTCCACCTTTAAATAACCTGCAACCTCAACCATATATCTCACAAAAGTATTGGTATCAATATGCTTTGTCTTTGAATGATAAGCAAAGTTCTTATCTAAGAAAAATACACTTTAGATATCTGATCTATCACTTATAGCTTGTTGCACCAACCCCATACTTGAACACAATCCTACTACCTTAAGCTAACCCTTGCTTGCATAGTGGCCGCCATATATTCTACCTCGTAGTTAGAAAAAACCACTCTGGGCCCTTCTCATCAATGACACACCTCCAAATGAGCTAAATACGCACTTGCCCTTGGAATCTTTGCAATTAGAGATCTCCCGACCCGATCGACATAAAAAAACCCGCGAATATCAACACTCTTTCCAATCTTTGGTCTTCCACAGTATCCACAACCATAATCACTAGTACCCATGCAAATATCTGGCTGTACTTCACTATTGTCCAAAAGCTCGCTTCACAAGTTTTGACATAGACACGCTCCAATACTCCCCTTTTACTGTGCAATATCTTGTGGTCTAGTACGCACCATTTTAAACATCAGACTACCCACTACACTTGCATATGGAACACCAGGACATATCCTCCGCTTCTTCTTTGTGTCTTGAGACCTTTGTTAAAATAACTTGACTTTGTACTCTGAGAATAGAACATTCATAGGGTTACTATAATGCATATTGAACCTTTGCGATATAGTCTCAACATACTTCCTCTTTGGTTTGTAAATCTTCCTCTTTGCGATCTCTTAATTTCCATTCCCAAATATAGTTTGTAGCACCAATATCCTTCATAGAATTTGAAGTATTTGGGTCTTAAAATCTTGAATAATTTCTTTATCATTTAATCAACAACATATGTTCCACATACGAAGACCAAATAAATAACACGGTCACCAATTAATTTAGTCAAAACTTAGTAATCCTCACTTATACACGGTGAAGCCAGTCCCCGATGTGTAATTATCAGGTACCTTGATACCACATCCTTATTGATTTTTAGCATATGAAGACTTCTTCCAACTTTGCATACGAGCTTTATTCCCCTTCACCATGACACTTTTAAGTTATTCATGTATCTCCCTCTTCGAGATCACGTGAAAGAAATTTTTTCTTCACATCCAATATTCTACCTCAAAAATCAAATGCCATGACAACGATAAAAGTAATCTAATGAAGTAACTTTGGAAACGAGGAGAAAAATATCGCTAAAATAAATTCACGGCACACAGGAATAACCTTTTACCTATGCGACTTGTATTCTCACCTTTCCTTCTACGTTCATCTTCTTCTTAAACACCATTGCTCTGGAAATGCAGGCTTCACTTCTAACCAACAACTCCACGGATCCATGCCTCATTTTATGCAAGGATGCCATTTCATCAACCGTGGCCTCCTTCCGGAGTTTTCCATCTATAAATCTATTGCCTCACGGCCAGTTCTTGGGATCATCATAAGTTATAGTTCAATAAAAATTTTGGTGAGAAAGTAGATGGACTATGCCTTTAAGTTTGTCTTCTTTTCCAAGTGATCTTCTCACAGTTGGAGTTTGTGGCTCTTCCTCTCCTAAGTCTTCTTCCATTATGAGGAAGTCGTTCATCCTCCTTTAGCTCAAACTCTATCTTTTTAGGTTCCTTTGGTAGGACTTCATATTAAACAACATCTTTCCTCTCTAAACACCACATCTCAACTACTTTCCCCAACCTTCCTTGTTTAGGTTCAAAAACATGAAAACACACAAACCATCATATACCTAATAAAGATACCTTTGGTTATTATCAACTTGCTCCTTTTCTCCTTTGGAACATGTACATATGCATCACATCCAAATACCTTAGAAGTGAAAGAAGGGTTTCTTGCCAATCCATACACTCTTGTCAAGTCTCTTATCCTCCATGGCCGTTAAAGGCAATCTGACCTTAGAAATGCATACGGTCTCCAATGCCTCTTGCCCACAATTATTGTACTGATGCCACCACTACGTATGCCTGTACCTTTTCCATCGACGTTCTATTCATTCTTTACGCAACTCCATTTTTCAGAGTGTGTATGAGTAGTCTTCTATCGTACTATACCACACTTCTTCTGAGAACTCTTCCAAATTCCTTCTTGCGGAAAAACTACCTGCATTATACATCCTCGGCTGTGTCTTCTTCTGTTGGTTTTCCACGGAAACCTTAAATTCTTCATCATCGAAGACTTGATTTTATGAAAATATATATGCAGGAAGGTATATGAATAAACAAAATTTGTTTCGGTGATGGGCAAGCCACAGTTGACTTATCAACATCCACAAACTCTAATATCTTGTTTGCTCTCTTAGCACAAAAGGAAAATCACCCAATTACGCCCATATGCCTGATATTCCATGATAAAATCACATGAAACTATTAGACATACCTTCTACCATACCATTTCCATAACGTTAATAAATGCCTGTCTGTGTATCCAAAACCTTCGATGCCTGCTTGGTCTTTTTCTCCAGAACCACTGGGATTTACACTCCACTTTTGGGGAACCATAATTGTGCCCATTGATAATAGTGCTGCCGACTTGTACAAAAGTTCCAGTCAGAGCTACATATTAATACCAATTCTCCCCGAACCATCTTACATGCATATTTCTCTGACACCATTTTACACCATCATGTCTTGCTTACAATCAGATTTCTTGCCAGTAAGAGTGTACGGAAAACACCGAGGAAAGTGTTCTAATCCTTCCCACCTTGCAACTTGACTTGAATTTTCCCATCCGACGATTCTATCCTTCTATCATTACACACCTGAGAACATCACCGCCATCATGTCTCATACTGCGAAACCACTCCCTATGTGGAGGTGAAGTGAAAGGATCTTGCTCAGTCAATAAGCCATGACTCACAGTCTACATATTATTTGAAAAACCAAATACACATCCCACCTTCATCAAGGATGGTTTTGCACTTCTGAAGGAACATCATCAAATCCCTTTCCTTTCTCGAGGGCTTTAGATCTACTATCATTTTTGTAAAAACATACTTTCCGCTTTTCCATTTTTATTCTGAGACTTTCCGAAATTTGAATCTCCTCAGATTTATATCTCTGCTAGAAACCTATTCTTGTTTCTATTTTATGGGGACCTTCCTCGGACAGATAAGGCATCCTCATTGACCCTCCTCTTCCTCTCGTCTCATTTCCTCAGGCTCATGGTGAGACAATATCATCAAAATTCCAGGTAGTTGTATTGCTACTATTGCAATATTGTTTGTCTGATGCAGTGAAGTATACAAAAAAATAATGTATCTTCATGTGATTTATATCATGAGATGATGGTGACACAGTATTGAAGAAGCATTAGGATATAACATCAGTCTCCATCAGCATCCTTAGGTTATACAACTTTTCCCAGAACAATTTATTCACGGAGAGACTTAGATTGGTACAAAGTCGATTTGTCTAGTCTTAACAACTTCCCCTAGATACATTCAAAAATACTGAATACGAGACACAAAACCGTATTGTGCTCTTTTGCCTTCCAATCCGGTTCTTCCCGGTCTTCATATGACATTGCCGTTGGTTTAGTACTTTGGATCTCACAGCGATCCTCTTGGTCACCCTCCATGATTCATCTTGAGCTTCCACAACTCCAATCGACCATTAAATTTCTCGTCTATCTTGCACTTTCATATCTTCTTTCCATAGAATCGATCTGCCAAATCTCCCCTTTGACAGAGGTATACCTCGAACTAGAACAAAAACCCTCGATAGCAAAGGCATCCCCTTAAAATTTGAGCGCTGCGATGCCAAGTCATGGTTTTAACCACTGTCTGAGAAATTAGCTACAAACTGAATCTGCCAAAATAGAAAATAAACAATATAGGAAACATAAAACATAAAACGGATATGCACAGAGATTTTCCCATGGATCCCCGTCGGGATGACCAACTTGATTTTCATTATATTCCTTTTAGTGTTATAGTATATATACATGCAGAAGCATACATAAACCCCGATCCATTAACCACCGGATTCAAACATAGCCATATTTCCCTTGACCGGATCTACAAAATACCCGGAGACATTGAAAACCATCATACCCCAAAACCATGTGCAAACTATGCAGGCTCATGGAGTGGGTTTGCCCAACTGAAAACAAGTTAAAATATTTCCAGTGATGCCCCAAACCCTGACAGGGTAGACTCTTGCCCCCTTGTGAACCCAGAAGTACGTTTCCCCCTGCTTTGCGCACAAAGGGGGCTATCGCCCATTGCCCCCATGCGTGACTAGTCATGGAAAGGCTCACTAAACCAAAATTTGTACCTTGAAAGTGTTGTTTTTCAACGATTTGAGAGTGAAAAATTGTTGTCATAACGACAATTATTATTATTGTTCCTTTTCTTGACTATGGGATGGTTGAAGGATTATGCTGATCACTAATGATGTGGGCCAAATTTTGGGTTTCCCTATACGACCTTCTAAGTTCCCCTCCAAACAAGGATTGCTTGTTATTATGACATGTCCATCGAAGGTACCTCCTAATTTCTTAGACCAATATCACAGGAAAGTAGCATCCCCAAATCTTGAAGGAGATATACTTTTAACTACAATGCATCACTAAACTTTCATGGGTATTTGAGTGAAGAAACAACCAAGTCGTAATTGATACTAAGACACTTGACTTTTTTGAGATCAAGCATTAACAAAGTCATGGTGTTAGCAGTGATCTCTAATCCCAATTCATCCATCACTTTGTTGGAATCAAATTGTGAGAAGCCCCAAAATTTATCGGTTATGTAGAAATTTGTCATATGTGTTGAGTGACCAAGTAGAAGGTGGTGGTGTCATCATTTGGCCTTGGACATGACAACGTAGATAAGTAGTGGGATGCCATCCTCGAGTTGACCGTAGGGAAGGCGAAGGTGGTTTGTATCGGTTTTAAAGACTCTTTATATCTTTGGAGATTTTTCAACAATTCGAGAAATTAGGTAAATTTAATTTTATTGAGTTCAGATTTGAAGCTAAAAAATAAATTGGAACTAATTATTTATTTTATGCATTGATTTTTAATAATTGGGGCAAAATTTTGAAATTGGAGAACATTTACTATGGCCTTCTATTTTGACTTGTTTATCTAAGTGAATTTTGTTGAGTTGTTAGCTTGACCTTTAGATATAAAGGATAATTTCTATTTTGAACTTCTTGCTTGGCTCGTTGTTGTGCATAAAATTTAGGGACATTCTCATCATCAAAAAACAAATAAAAAATCTTGTTGAATTGTATATTCTTGCAAAGTCAAAAAAGTTGTTATGAATTTTCTCCTACTAGGATTTTATTTCTTCATTTTATTCCTCAGTGTTCTTGTTGTTGTTCTTCAACAAAATTATTCAAAGAAGGCTAAACATTTTGATCCATAAACATTACTACATCCTTAGTGACGTAGGATTGCAGAGGTTAAGGCTATCTGAAGGGCGTTCTATTATTATCATTTTGGTTAGCTCAGTAGTAGTTGTTTTCTAGCTCTAATTTTGTTGTATCTTGAGGCAAGTTCCTTGATCAAATTGGTGGTAATTCTAATGCTGCTCTGGTATGAAGACTTGGAAAAAGTGTTTTATTATTCATCTTCTTTTTGTATTTTGTTGACTTTTTCTTCCTCCATTTTAATTTATTAGAAGCCATAAGATTAGGCGCACTCCAATTCTAGCCTCTTTCATATCCATCAATGTCTGTGCTTTCTGAAGCCCTTAGCCATAAAGAAAACACCTAAAATATAAAGTGCACAAAAAGTATCATAGCCTCTGTTGGGCAATTTTCTGAGTTCAAATTATTCTTATTAACCCTGCATTAAAATCAACCAATAAGATGTGGTTTCTTCTTCAAGGATTCAAAGAATTTTGTAGGTGTACAAACCTTTCCTCACCCATTTATTCAAAATATTCCTCCAACTCATCAATTGTGTTATTGAGTTTGGTGGCGAACTATTACGTTTCGAGCTTCACCATCCAAGCTTTGAACAAGTGTCTGACTAGATATCTTCACGTTCAACATTCTACAATTCATCGGAATAACTATGAGAAAATACTAGAATTTCTCCCAATGGCTTCCTTCTCCTCCTGGTGTGCTAGGAAGATATTTCCAAATAATCTCCCTTGAGAAGTTGATGTAAGGTTGAGGGAGAAAATGGTGTATCTTGCGGCCACATATCCTTGCATCCTTAGGGAAGGTTAGCGATATTTAACGATGTACGATTGATGGATGATCGGTTGATGTAGTTATTTGGAAAATAGGAATTACAATTTGTGGATTAAGATCGGTTGGAACAATGGAAAGTAGAACTTTGGTGAATATTGAGGCTTGGGAATCGAATAAAAGTGGATTTCAAAGAAATGGTGGAAGGATGTGACATTTTAGATACATTGGGTATATTCTTCTAGAGATGAGTTGATTCAATATGGTGACTAGGAAGTCAGATAAGTTCAATGTGAGGCCTTCGAGAACACTCTCACTAGTGGATGAAGAGATGACTAACAGGTTAGTTCTAGACAAGAAAATATTCTTGTTTAGGGTATTAATCTGGTAATGAGATGAGTTTGGAGAAATTTAAAATAGTCTTAAAAAATCTGTGATGAAAACATCCTTTATCAGAAAAGGTCGATAATAACTTCTTTCTCTAACTCCCCTTAAATTAAACTGCTAAACTCTTTGTTTATGGCTGACACTCCTTTGTTTTTCCTCTTTGACTGAAATAATTTTTCTTGATTTTACTAATTGAGAATGAGAATAATTTTCAAGTGAGCTTGGGTTAACAACATCTACTTTATTTTCTAGGAAGTAGAATTCAACTTTAGATTTTTAAACCAAGATATTTTTAAACGAAACTTCTTTTGATTATAAAGTAGGTGAGAGTACCTTTTGATTTGGAATATATTTTGTGCTGTGTCTTCCTTGTTGAAGATGTCGCTATTTGATCTCTCCTTTTATTTGCATATTTAATTAATTTCTCTAGATGCACATCTCGGTCATAGTAGGTGATATCTGATTTCTCCTTGTAATTGAAGTCTTGAAACCCCTTTTCCTCTCTGTGGGTAAAAACGGAGTGAACTAATTTGCGGTCTTCTTCAAGTCCTTGATTATTATTCACCATTAAGAATTGACATTGACAATTCAAAACGGGAGACATCGGTATACATTTCAAGGCCTTCATGTCTGGAAAACGCACCAAAATATGATGGTCTTGAGTCAACACTTGGAATACATCAAGCGTGACCAGGCATCTAAATAAAGAAATTTGATGATTTGTTTTATGATATTAGTAGGTGGTTTAAACTCTCTATTCTTTGAAAAATATTTCAATCGATACGGTTCTACTAATGAGGTATTGGATCATGATGTGGTAGCAAGAGTATGAGTTGTAGCCTATGAAGGAGAAGAAAATGTGAAATGAGAGAAAGAAACAATAGTTACGCAGGAAAATCTATTATTTTAGGTGAAAATAACACAAGTGTGGTTATGTCTTCATCAAGAGAAATCTATTTGTTGTCTTATTATTCTCAATGAAATATTATGAAAGATAATTGTCATAAGTGATGCTCTTTTTCACTATTGTTATTAATATATTTGCAAGAGAGCTCGCATGTGAGATTAACGAAAATTGATAAAACACATGAACATGTCAAGGTGATAAAAACACATAACAACAAGAGGGTTCGAACATAGCTGAAATAATAAGTTATGGAAAACACAAGTAAATTAACAATACACACGGATTGATAATAAATACATAAAGTTTCTCATTCATTCACTAAAAAGAAGTATTGATCATATGAGTCAATATTCTAAAACAAGAACTAACTACAATTCATATCAATTTATCACATGTAAAACATGATATTGTCATCTCTACAAAAAAATAAGTAAATCTATTCAAAAAATTTATTACAATATTATTGGGAATCAAGGCTTATCCCTAAACTTAAATACAAAGTGATATATCATAAATAAAGTAAACATCATGAAGCCTGTAATTCTAAGTGGTTGTATGATGTGGCGTTTATTGGAACATACTTCTCTATTCTGGTACAACCAACTTCTCAAAAAGTGTAAAAATAGTGAGAGTGACATGCTGGTGGATTCTCCTTTAAAAGTGAAAAAACATAATCGACATTTAGGAGAACTTGATACATGACACTGGCGACATCATTACAATAAAAACACTCCTTACTGCTTTGATGTGACATACTTGTTAACAAACCAAAAATCATACTCCTTTCATCATATGATAATATTCGGGAAATAATTGCTACCTGTACGTAGAAAAAGTATTTATGTCGGAAACATAAGTATTAAAAGCATGAAAATTTTCTCCAAGCTTGACCTTGTTCCTTCATTCTTGAGAGGTCCATAATATAGGAAAAAATCCTAATGGCCCTCAAGCTTTAATCACTCTCTTGCTCGATCTTTTCTCTGCTGCTTGAATCTGTAAGCACGTCTTTTTCTCTTCTTGATTTTATCTTTTGGGCTCTCATAAATGTTAATGTTAAATTTAATGTAGGATTGGAAATTAACATTCAACACGAGTTATTTTTAGGCTGAATATGAGGTCTCTTGATATAGAAATTTAAGATAAACTTAGACCTCTTTCCTCCATGCATGAATCTACTAGATTCTTCTTACTCATCTTTCAGTTCTATATATTTAAAGGTCGATATTTGTCTTCATAAGAGAGTAGGAGTGTATCATATTTTTCTTTCTCTTCTTGATCGATGAGTGAATGGAGAAATTAATTAGACCAAAGTGGGCTATTATTCTAGCAGACTCTGAAAGTCACTATAATTTTCCCTTCTTAAAGAGATAGCAATTTTTTTGTGAGAAAGTGGATTTTGTAAGGAAAGTATACCACTTCTTGGTTGTGCTTGATGATATGTTTGGGAACATGACAGTATTTTCACGCTGAGGTTGACTTCCACTTTGGTGACAAAGTAAACAGATGTTAGAAGACAAGTTATTGTTGTTCTTCTACCATGAAAACTTCTTCTAAGTTTTCTTCGTGAAAGGAAGCCATTTCTTCTTGTCTCTAGACAACGACTTTTAGGAAAAGCATTTTTCATTTGATTTCTTCTTATATTCCTCCATGAAAATATCTTAGGGTTTGGTTCCCCTAGGTAGACATACTAGTGAATTGCTGATAGTGGCTTCATTGGTGGTGGCATTGCCAACATAGGCATAGGATTTACTGACCTTCCCTAATCAAGCTTCTAGTTGGAATTTTAGTGAGATGGAGGGAGGGTTAACTTGAGAAGTGGCCAGTGAATGGACGGAGGTTAGGTTGCGAGCTGCTTGAGATAGGGGCTGAACTAGTTTTCTCATGGGTATCTCTTTTCTGCTCCCTACCCTTCTTTTCTCAAGTTTATGCTGTAAACCCTTCCTCTCCAGAAACTTATCCCAATTGGTCTTCTTCTTTCTAAAAGATTATAGAAAATTAGAATTTTAATCGGACTTCTATGATATAAATTGTACGAAGACTAATTTGTTAGTTTTAGGAAATTTGAAACAAAGACATATAGAACATAAGGTGAGTTCATAGGTCTATATCCGAAATATGAGAAAGTAATCTTAAATAATAAAGGTGGAGCCAGTTATGATATTTCATTGATAGCAAAGGAGATGGCAAGGCACCTAAAACAAAGAAAACAACAAAGCAACAATGAGGTAGAGTAATACGATTAATATTGGAAATGATTAAGCAATGAATGCATTTTGGTTTAAGAATATTGAGCATGAACTCTTGTTCAATCACAACAAGTCCAACTTTAGTTGTGAATAATCGATATCAATTATGAATAATCGTATGAATAAATGACTATGAAGAAAGTATTGTTCGTTGTTCTAATTGAACACCTATGAGGTATGGTGTTGAGATAAGTAACATTAAGTCATGTTTGCTTGCATAAGTGTAAAGATAAGTAAGTACGTGAGTGCATTGGAGCATCATCAGTACCAGGAAACGAGGAAACTGAGACATGGGGTTCCATTACGGTTACGGTGATAAATTCGATTTATTCACGAGATTGGAATAGAATCTGACAATTGCAACTCTTGAATGGTCAGGAAGTGCAAGTAGTTTTTTAGGAAATTAACACCTAGGGTTGGGTTGGGATTCAACCTCCACAGAGCAGGGGCGTACTACTTAACAGAGACCCACACGATCATGCACATTCATGAAAACTACATAGAGCAGAATGAGAGGTTTACCCGTTGGTCCTACGTTTGAAGTAGATCCACGTGGAGTTCAAACTCCCTGCAACCGTCCTTCCTCCTTAACCTGAAATGCAAGAAGAAACCAGCACAAAGGACAAGTTTTACAACATATTTCTACTCTATATGTTAGTGTGATTCATATAAAACATTAAATAAATCATAATGAATGCTTGTATAACAAATATTCTTCATACATTAAAGCATACACCAACACGTTTATTTCGGGAACAGCATGATACTTCTGTATTATAAATAGTACGTACAAAAGTAATCGTGGAGAGATCACCTGATCCTTCCAAGGCCTTCGCAGACCGTCGTCCGGATCCGTCCAGCCCTTGCCTTGCTAAGACTCCTTCCAAACTGGTGCATACGAGATAACATATAAAGGGATGTGTATCTCAAGGAAACAAGGGTTTCCTACAATGAACTGGGAAAGTGCAGGAGGCACGGGGAATCAGACTTGGATAGGGAATACCAACAGAGTATAATATCAATAAATTCTCTCTCTCCCTTAGGCCATACACATGAGGGCTTTTTATAGTCCCTCCAAGTAGTTTCAACAGTTGGAAACAGTTGGCCACGGGCTGGGGTGGTTGAACTACCCGAGTAACCATCAACCCAGCGCGAAATTAGGGATTTTTTATATATTTTTTAATCATTTTAATGGCATACGCGGAAAAGTCTAGCTGAACTCGCGTATACACGCGGAAAAACATGGGCATAGTCGCGTATGAGGGATTTTACACTGTTTTTAAGTGAATTTGTCCAAGTCTGTAGGAATGGGTGCCCATAAAGCCATAAAGCAATCATGAATCATGTCAAAGTGAGAAATGATGCTATAACAGATGCCCCCTAATATATGAGGTCAGAAGGGGTACATGATGGCCGAAATGTATTATGCACATAGAAAGAACTTCGCAAGGACAAGAGAGGACTTCACCAGATTTCAGCCTGCCAAAACCAATGAAAGAAACTAGAGAGTCAACTCATGCTGAGGCGGGCATACCCATGCTCAGTCAAAAATACATCATATATATAGAAAGTACTGAATAGATCCAACATGTATACAAGTATAACTGAACTGAAAGTACATAGTGAATCATCTGAGCAGGGCCCGTAAAGACAAGTCTGTATCAATGTCCAAGTATCACATATAGAAAGCTGATCAAAGATAGTGCAACTGGATGTCTGATCAAGTAACTGAATCTCCAAGTACCGGATCATAAGAGGCGGATCAAACGGTACAATCACGCAACTCGGGGATCAACATATAAGATGCTGTTGTGCTGAACTGCAACATATAAGGGTGGACGACAACACTGGCAGAAACTGAGAGAACTGTCAACAGTGAACCGAGAAATGCTGATGCAACCCGAGGTCTTCACCGATCACAACGGCACAATTCTACACACTGGGAATAAATGAGCTGAAGTCGACCATGTGAGAAATCGTTGGATTACCGGGCAATGATGTTTTCCGTTAACCAACGCGAGACAACCCACCGATAATGATAATGAGTGTCAAGGTGCCCCAGTACAATCTGACAAGTGTGAATGAATGAGTTGAAGTCAAACACTTGAAATAATCTACCAATCAGGAGGCAATGATGAATCCCCACTGTCGATAGCGAAGAGTCTGCCACTGATGACTGCAAACCCTAAGGTACTGACAAAAAGACTCTAGACCTTATTCCCAGAGCAATGAGTCGGAGTCGATGGGAAAAGATCTGATGGAAGGAAGGCATTAAGGCATCCCACATCAGTCCAGCGCGAGTGTAACCCGCAGGCCAAGATTTGGAAGGAATCGGACGAAGTAGAGTGATGGAACCAAAACCGAAGTACGTTTCCGACATGCACAAGATGAAGCTAGTGCACGGAAGAAACCCTCTGAACCAACCAATAATGAAAGCTGACACATAGGCGAGAAATCCACCGATAGGGTCAAATGGAAATCAAGGTACTGCACGAATCCCAAGTGTGATAATGTGTGCTGACGTCGAACACAGGGGAAACCACTCAGTCAAAGACCCATGATGATGATCAAATGCCGAGCACGAGGTCACCTATCAATGATGGAAATAGGCCCAAGGTGCGGCTCTAGGTTTGCTCTCAGAGCAATGTGTCGTAGTCGATAAGAGACAAACCTGCCGGTAAGAAGTCAATGGGGACCTTCTCAAACCAGCACGAGCAGAAGACCAAAACATCTGATGTGATAGAACATGATACTGACAAGACCGGGAAGGCCGACTGAATAATGAGTCAAGAGACACCGCAAAATGGCCGACTCAGGCTAGACTTCCCTTGAACAAAAGCATGACTCTGTGATGACCATGGCAGTAAAAAGTGACACTGTATAAGTCTGTCTTGCAGGAGGCAAAACAAACTCTCCATATGATTGGAAGAGATAACCAACCGGGGGAGAACTCACAAGTGAAACATGGTAAAGGCTGAACCTAGGTCAAACTAGAACCATCCCAAATGAAGGAAATATATATAAGTATATGTGCTTTGTTCAAGGGCGACAAACTGACTCTGTACCGCCATCGAAATAACGAAGATACATCCCGTTCCCACTCTTTTTGTTATATTTAATTTTTTTGTCTTTTTCATAATAAGCCTGAAAAAGAATAAAAGAATGCTATGATACAATGGATAGAACGAGTATCGAAAAAAGCAGATGCACTAGTTCCGGGGGTTGGAACAATCCTATGCTCAATGCAAGGTGGCGAAAACTGGTCAGTGATACTCAGAGGAACGTTCCATCCATGGGTACAAAGGTGTCAAGTCGTGATAGCTAAGTGCATGCGATGGTTAACTTGTACAGAAAGTCAAGGTCAAAAGTTGGCTTAAACATCGAGTCCAAATGAAGCCGGCTAAAGGCCAGGATAAACAAGTAGCCAATATGCAATGCAGTAATACAACTTAACGACACCAGGGAGCCTCTAGGGTATAAGCCAGAAAAATGATAAGTGATGGAGGAGAAGAATGAAGCTTCAACACAGAAGACATGGCGGGAATAAAGAGGACTCCCGAGCCTACATAAAAAGTAGCATGGGCAACAAGTGATAGCGAGGAACTAACTAGGAAGCCCATGTAAAGGAAGGCTCTACCATCAAGTCATGATTTAAAAATCGGCGAGTGAAAAGGGTGTAATACTCATGACCTGATGGGATCGACCCTAAGGCAAGTGATCAGTATGGAGGCTAGAATGCAAGATGCAGCGGAAAGTGATTCCCTAACCTATATGCCAGTGAAGATCATATACCTGCCGTGAAGAGTCTGAAATCATGGATCAAAAACCGGGAAAAGTCTCAAAATCGTCAAAATGTACTTGAAAATATACCAAACCGGGCACTTCCAAGCAATCGAGTTATACAGCATAAGACAGATCGAAAAAATAAGCATAAAGAAATTTTTGCAAAAATTTTCAATTTTTAGCCATAAATACACAAATTACCTCGCAATTGGTTTCATTATTGCATAGCTGATTTGGAAAAAGAGCTCTGGAGCTAAAAACTTGTTTCGTCAAATCAGGAACAACCGACCGTCGGAATTCAGCGAAACTTCAGGTAGGCTCCTTAATCATCCTGTTTATTCATTTTGTCCGTTTGAAATTTAAAATTAAGTGAATTTTTTCCTAGAAACCCTTCTTAAAAAATGCGTATCTGCGCATACGCGGGTTCAATGAAGTGAAGCCGCGTATACACGCGACTGTGCACAGGAAAAGTCGCGTATGCGCAAGTCCATAACTCAAAAAGAAGTTTCTAATGCAAATTTTATGAAATTTTTCAGGATGACTATCTCATGGAGGGAACGTGAACATAGCGCAATAGACCAAGAGGTCATGCAGGATCGCGCAGCACAAAATGTCCTCCGAAACTGTGGATTGTTCAAATTTTTCAAAATGCCCAATATGAAAAGTAATGTGAGATTGCTTGAAATTCTCGTAAATTACTGGGAACCAGATCAGGATTGCTTCATCATTGATCAGATGCCACTACGCATAGAAGTGGAAGATATATACTTCATCACTGGACTCTCCAGGAGGGGAGACCTAGTGGATCTGCACGGAAAGCCCCTGGGAGGGTTGACCGTGGAGGACTATGTCCAAATCTATTGCGTAGATAATTCCAAGAAAGTTGGCACACAGATTGCAATCAGAGATATCAGGGATTTGCACATAAAGATCCTCCTATTCACCATCGGCAGAGTGGCAGGATCTGCCTCACTGCATCAGGCGTCCAGGACGCACATGAGCATAGCCGTAGAGTGCTTAATTCATGTGTATGATTGGTGCACTGCCCTGCTACAGAACATGAAACAACAACTGACCTCCATTCGCCAAACAAAAACAAAACACTTTGGCTATGGAACCATTTTGACAACATTCTTCTTCGAGAGAGTTCCAGCTTTGAGACCCAAAGTCATCTCGACTATTAGCAGCCCTCGGGACCCAAGAATCGCCCGTTGGGCAGACATGATGAAGAGACTGGGCGGCAGCGAGGTACCCCGAACTACCTGGGACGATGAGTTCTTCTTATGGTGGAGAGAACAGATCATCGCAGTAGACGACTATCCCTATGCCGGGATGGATTTCCGAGGAGATCCAGATCTAGCACTTCCACCCGGTGCAGCATGGGGAGCAGTCGGTAAGTTTTTTTTCAAAAATTTTAACTTATATGATTTTTTTGGATTTTTCAATTATGTATGAAAAATGAAAAACAAGCATGTTTTTGGATTGGATTCATAATGACTGACAATTAAAAATGATCATGTTTCAGATGTTGGACCAGTTCGTCCTAAGGGCCTAGCACGTCACAAGCGCCGCAGAGGTGAGGCGGAGACAACGGATTCTGACAGGACTCTCCAGGCCGTGCAAAGAAACTTGGAGGGACTGACCCGCCAAATCCCTCTGGTTGCTGTGGAGGACTTGCCAGAAGCCGTCCAAAGACGGGTTGTAGGAGTACCCCGGGACTGGGTTAGACTGTTCCGCCGTGTGGCCACTGCAGTGATGTTCTATAGGAACGCAACTTCTGGGCAGGGTCCTCAGGAGTAGACAGATTTTTCATATTAGATGACTGTATATTCTTTTTGAGACTGAACATGATGGGGCATAAGCCCAAGTTTTGTACGGCATTTATGGATCCAAATTTTGTAAAGTTTTTTGACATACCGATGATATATATACAGCGATATTTGATGTGATGTGATAAATGTATCAAATGTATGATGTTTTTGATGATTAGAATTATTGTATTGAATGATTAATATGCCAATCTAAAGCTTGATTAGCCAATGAGTCAGCAAACCAATTGTCAGCTCGAGGAATATGAATGAATGTTAAAAATTGAAATGACCTTTGTAACAAACGTACTCTCAAGAACAATCGTAATAAAAATGGATCTCGTACCCGATAAGTGTTGTTCAACTGCGACACCACCAGCTGGGAGTCCAAGAAAACTACCAACGAATCAACACCCAAGGATATTGCCTCCGAGAGTAGATGAATGACTGCAGTGTATTCTGCTACGTTATTGGAAGCAGAACCAATGCAGACCCCTCTTGATACCAACAGCTGACCGGAAGGATAATGAAGCACCCAAGCCGCGGAAGCTAAGTTCCGGGTGTGTCTAATAGCACCATCGGCGAAACCAAAATGACTCATGACATCAACACAACCTGCCAAAGCAGATCAAAAACATCACCATCTCATCAAAAATCGAAAATCAAACAGATATGTACAAAACAAAAACTACTATATACAAAGCAAAATGCCAGGCCAAAGCCTAGGCATAATACTTCTTCAGATAGAGCCCATTTCGGGGCTCCGCCAACGGGGGAGGCAACCGAAGTATTGCCTCAACCTTCAAGGGATCTACCCCTATCCCTTCCGAAGGCACAAAGAATCCCAAAGACCGAGTGGATGTGATCAGACGAAGCTTCTGCCTGACCGACTTAGCGTTTTCATACGTCTTGATCTCATGCTGGACGATAGATGGGTCTATGCCAGGCATTTCCTCATAAGACCAAGAAAAAACATCCCTATACTCTTTGAAGAGCTCGGTATAGATTTGAACCTCTTCATGGGAACATTCAGCTCCGATGAAAACGTTCTCGATAATGTTGGGATTCCCGGAGATGTTCACCGGGATAGTAGGAGAGATCACAAACATGTTCCCTTCAAAGATAAACCCGTGGGCCGGGTGCTAAGGCTCAAGACTCGGGTGAACGGTGTCCAGAGACTCATATCTGGAAAACTTGTTTCGACTGCTCAAGTCGTAGGAAGTAAGACCGATGATGCAAGTCATCCCACGGTCTATCTATACCTGTCATCGCTTCCAGGATGGCCTCTTCAGATGGAAGAGTGGTATCTAGACAATCCTGGGCAGAAGAAGAAGTAAGCGTCCAAGCCGAAGCCACATCACCATCCAACTCTTCCGGCGAAAGAGGAGCTGGATCAGATTCTGCAGTGTCAACAACAGACTGATATGCAATCTCAGCTGCAGAAATCGGGAATGCCATTCCACCCACTTGCCCTTCTTCCAATGTGGCAGTTGGAGAAGGTAAGGTCCAAGGGTCCGAAAAATAATGAGTTCGAAAGAACTCTCTTCAAAGGGGAGCCTTGGAGGATGAAATAGCATTAATAGACACCTTAGGAGGAGGAAGATCAAAAGAACCCATCAGGGAAGAATACATTCCAACTCCCAGATTCTCGACAGGCGCCTTAGTATTATCCAACTTAGGCACAGATGAGTCAGAAGGCGCATCCAGGTCTACAGGAGGACAGTCCAGTTGATCCACCGTGACTATCCTCCCTTCGTGGGGGAAACATACAATTCAAAATAATGAGGATGCAATGGCATCCATCTCATATATCCAGTTCCTCCCCAGCAGAAGGTTGTAGTCCAAGGCTGCATCTACTACCTCAACTTCTATGTTAACGGTTTTTCCCCCAACACAGATGGGCAAAGCCGGGACAATACCATGGGGTCTGGGAGAATGACCATCGAATGCAGTAAGAATAGTGCTAGACGGAGCAGCTTTTGGAGATCCAAGTGTCTTCCAGCATGCGAAAGACATCACGCAAGTAGAAGCACCCTCATCAACAACCGTGCGAAAGATGTTAGTCTTCCGATACGATGATTTAATATGGAAGGCCATGTGATGAGGAAGTCTCTTCTTAAAATTCTTCATATCAAAGGTAATAAGAAGAGAATTTTTCGGATCAATAGCCCCAATGGCAGCGAGCAAAGCACTGCGCTGAGCCGGACAAGACTGGAGTACCTCTAAGGCAGACATAGCACAAGGACTCTGCGCCAGATCTTCTACAATCGAGTAGTTCTGGGCAGCCCTCATGTTCGGATTAATCGTTGACCGCTTAGAGGATGCCTTCTGTATCCGAGGCATAGACTCGACAGTTGGCTTCGTGATATGAAGCGGCTCAGTAGCATCAGGAACTTCCTTAGCTTTCGAAGATTCCTCTCCGCCATAATCACGGGATCTCGTAGCGACATCCACGTGAGCACTCATCATAAAGATATTCGATGGAACTTCCCCTTCCTAAGCACCTCCAGAGGAAGCCCCAGGATTTTGATTCGCGCCAGCAATTAATTGTTGCCCTTGGGGAAAAGGGTTTGTTAGCACAGCCTGGGAACTAGAAGAACCCTGCTGAGATAACAGGCGCTGAGCATCCTGAATTTTCGGGCAAAGGTGTGTGAGATGATCTCCAGCACAAAGCTTGCACGGAAATTTTACTTTCTTTTTCTCCTTTTGCCCTTCACCAACACGCTCGTTGGTTTTATTTGCATTTCCCTTCCCATTCTTGCCCTTCTTCTTGTTATTACGTCCCTTCTTCTTCCCATCGGACTGTTGATTTCCTTTGGGTTCAGAAGATTGGACAGCATTAATGGACAAAGACTGGGAAGGTGATGAATCAGCAGGCACAGCCTGACCAGAAGGAGCAGATTGTAAAGACAACTGCTGCAATTGAGAAAGCAAGCTGGCTGCACTACTACTGACCGATCCGACAAGTCCGTCACCATGCGGACCAGGTTTGGGTTTCGATAGATCCAATTTGGAGCGAGGAGCATTGGGCAAATACTTGTAAAGCATCCCAGACTGAGAATAGATCAACTCTAACTGCTGGGCCCTAAAGATGGCCTGCTCCTCAGAATATACCCCTGACATGGATACATCCTTTGAAATATCTGACTGAAGCGATTTCAAAAACCACTCGAGAAGGAACTCACTTGGAATATGGGCTTTGATAAGCCTCTTCCTTCTCCTCCATTCCTGAATATGATCAGAAATGTGAGTTGCCTCATCCTGCTTAAAATTAGCCAGGAGTTCGGTCCCAGCCTCATATCTGACGGGCAACTGGAAATGGTTAAGAAAAGTGACATCCAGTTCTCCAAATGTGGCGAAACTGCCCCCAGTGAGCTCTATATACCACTTCGCGGCATTTCCAGTTAAGGTGCGCTGAAATAATCTCAATCTAATCGAGTCGTCGATCAGAGAGTTCGACGAGCACCATAAGTGGAAAGTGGTGATGTGATCTGCCGGATCTTCACCATTCTTGCCTTCAAACTTAGGAATGTCTGAAGGAAGTTTGGTTGGAACCGGAGGCCACCCCGGACTGTATCGAATCGGGTCATTAGTTAACTTCGCTAAGTCTGGCAAGTTTAACGTTGCCAGAAATGGTAATCGAGGCGGAGCCTGAGAATTCCATCCTTGATGGGATGGATTTCCAACATTCTGAAAAGAATAGCCTGGATTTGATGAGGCACCAGGCTGCCAGAAAGGACCCGTAGAAAACGGAGAAGAACCTCCTCCCCACGCTGAGTTACCAAAACCCAGACTAGTTCCCCCCGCTGAAGTATTGACTGAAGAGGAAAGCCCCTGATAGGGGTTCCACACATTAGATAGAGGAGAAAAATACTGATAAGCACTCGATGCAGGGAAAGAAGCATTCCCTTGATGACTCGCGATGAACTGATTCCCTGCCCCCGACGTTGCAAACATAGGATTCCACCCCATAAAAGCAGTCGAACTTGGCCCCTGAGCCCAAGGATTGAAACTTTGGGTCTGGGACGTAAAAGGAAACGACCCTAAAGAAGGATTGGGACTAGGAATATGCCCAGCCCCAAAGGGGAAACCCTGAAAAGAAGCTGATCCACTAGCCATGTTGGACATGGGCGTAGATCCAGCTGCACCGGCGGTAAAGGAAAAAGAGGGATTTCCAGCAATGGACATCCCTGAAACAAAGGGACCAGATTGAGAAGCATATGCTTGGGTGAACCCAGAGCCAAACATAGCAGTGCTAGAAGCACTCGAAGATAGAGCAAGAGTGCCCCCTGCCTCGACAGAAGCAGGGGTCTGAATGCCCGCAGCACTCACGGTAGAAGCCGCGTTCCCAGTCGGGGCCATCGAAAGATAAGAAAGATAAGGAAGATCCTGGCTGCCCGTACCCTAGTCCGACGATCGAATAACAACCATGATCAGGCCATCGAGGAGATGGACCCGAGCCACTCCTCCAAGAGATCCTATCCGAAAATCTTCTTTCCTGAGGAAACAATACTCTCGAGGTGAGCGGAACTCTCCTCTCGGAACCGACACCGGAATCAGCAACGAAACCTTCAGACCTTAGTGGAGGATCTCTCTCCACAGCGTCAGACTCTACAGGGTGAAAACCACCTGCTAAATTGCTCCTACGCCTTCTCGAAGAAGGCTCTGCACTCTCGGGAGATAACCCCCGGATTCTCCTCGAACGTCGAGGCGCTTGATCAGCCACTTTTACAGATTTACTATATTAGACTCAAGAAAAGTGAAAAGCTAGGCAAGCTAGGAGCAAAGAGCACTCACTAAAATCAAAATCCCTGAGAAACAGCAAGCAAACAGCCTCCAAGTATTTCCGCTCCGGGTGATGAGGACCGGACACCAAAATACAGGAAAGCGAAGTATAGGGCCTTCCTAAAGCAGTCTGGGATGATTAGGGCCCAGAACAACTAGCGAAGGTATCAGAAGCAGTTACGCCGACCTCCTAACAACAGCCTTTGCCGGCTCAAGCACCCAAGCTTCGCAAGGGCACCCCCCAGAAGTACTGCTGGAAGTGATGCGACGTCTGCCTCAGGTACCACGGGTATTCCCCCCCGTAGTCACCTGTGTGGAACCTAGGAACAACAACTATGGACACCAATCCGTATCAGAAGCTGGGCGGAACGGTCTTGAGGTTAGATTCAGCTAATCGGAGGGGGGGTATCCCTCTTCTTAACCTTCACTTCCTCTCGCGCTTGACTCTCGGATGAGAGCTTTCCCAGTCCACCTCACGGAGTTGGATTTCGCTCAATTAATCAACTTCTATGTTTGTTTGAGCGGCCTTGGAGAGTTAACTCTCCTCTCACCTATTCCAAGGCCCTACAACCTAGCTAGTTGGTGATTGACACTTAGTAAAACTTGCTAGTTGATTTTATATTAAATCGCTTATTTTAAGGGCTGTTATATTAAGTCACAAGGATATGGAGTTGAAACCAATGATGTTCTGACGCAAAAGAAATTAATAAAAACCTGACTACATGCACATGCAGTTCTTTGTCTTTTGATGAAGAGCAATTTCTATATAAGTTCTACGAGACTAAAAATGTATTTTTCTTTTCGAATTACAAACTCACACTCACAAAAAATAAGAAGCTAACTAAATGATTCAATGCACCTAATGCAAATGACCACTAGCATGTAAATTTCACCTTGAAACAAGGTGAAATTTCCCAAAAGGGCTCCTTCAGTTTTAACTCATCTTTTGATATCCAGAAAGCCAATTCTTGCAAACAAGAACTCTTAATGTAAGACACCAAAATACTCAACAAGAAGAAGAAGAAATCAAAAGACCACCTCTCCTCAAAATCAAGCCAAAAACTAGAAGCAAGAAATTTCACTAAAGTCCCAAAAGATATGACCAAACGAAAATGAAAAGGCAACAACAAAAACAAAAACAAGAAACAATGTTTTTTGAGTTTTTGATATGCAAAAACAAAAAGCAAAACAAATGTTTTTTGGGCTTTTTAGTTTTATAAAACAAGAGCTTCAAAAAAAACCAAGAACAACTATCCCAATCCAAGCCAAAATGAGACCGAATTTCAGGCATAAACTTCAACTATGCTCCCAAACCTTATAAAGCTAATGATAGCAAGATCAATAAGAGCAATGGAAGATCAAAAACTCAATCAAACAGCCTAGAGAAATAGTGCAAACTCGTTGCAACACAAAACTCCAAAGAAACAAGAAAAGTTCTTCGAAAATTGCAACAAAACCCTAGCCTATGAAACTCAAGAAAACCAATCGAAAACAAAGCAAAGAACGTAATGCAAAGCACAACACAAAGATAGGAGCGAGTCAGTGAGCATAAGCTCTCTGTTCTGGTAAAGCAGAACAGCCAAGAACGCTCAGAAAGCGATCTTGGAACTCAATCCAGGAGTGCTAGCACCAACAAGGACACTTTGCCAAAAAGATCAGTTTTCGGACAAACGAAAGAGAAACAAGACTTGAAACCACTTCTGTCACACTCCAGTAAGTATAGAGACTCTGCAAACACAGGCCTCCACAGCCAGAAAAGACCAAAAACACCAGAATCTTAAAATTTCAAAATCAGCCTAGGTATACGCGACCTTGTAGTTATGCAACCAGCGTGTATACGCGTCTGTGCGGAGGGAAACTCGCGTATACGCGGATCCTTCTACACAAACTCGCGGGTATACGCGACTGTGTGCAAAAAAAAAAGCGTATACAAAGAAAGATAATGAAAAACAAAAAAGACAAGTCTGGGAAAGACACCAAGACTTCAGACTGACTGCAAGAAAGCAAACTGGACTGTAAAAGACAGAAAAAACTGTTGGCAACCTACCAAACAGCTGAAACAACCCAACAGGAGAATCACAAAAATGTGGTCCCCAGCGAAGTCGCCAGTTCTGTTTCGGGGAATTAACACCCTAGAGGTTGGTTGGGATTCAACCTCCACAGAGCAGGGGCGTACTACTTAACAGAGACCCACACGATCATGCACATTCATGAAAACTACATAGAGCAGAATGAGAGGTTTACCCGTTGGTCCTACGTTTGAAGTAGATCCACGTGGAGTTCAAACTCCCTGCAACCGTCCTTCCTCCTTAACCTAAAATACAAGAAGAAACCAGCACAAAGGACAAGTTGTACAGCATATTTCTACTCTATATGTTAGTGAGATTTATATAAAACATTAAATAAATCATAATGAATGCTTGTATAACAAATATTCTTCATACATTAAAGCATACACTAACACGTTTATTTCGGGAACAGCATGATACTTCTGTATTATAAATAGTACGTACAAAAGTAATCGTGGAGAGATCACCTGATCCTTCCAAGGCCTTCGCAGACTGTCGTCCGGATCCGTCCAGCCCTTGCCTCGCTAAGACTCCTTCCAAACAGGTGCATACGAGATATAAAGGGATGTGTATCTCAAGGAAACAAGGGTTTCCCGAAATGAACTGGGAAAGTGCAGGAGGCACGGGGAATCAGACTTGGATAGGGAACCAACAGAGTATAATAATAATAATTCTCTCTCTCCCTTAGGCCATACACATGAGGTCTTTTTATAGTCCCTCCAAGTAGTTTCAGCAGTTGGAAACAGTTGGCCACGGGCTGGGGTGGTTGAACTACCTGAGTAACCATCAACCCAGCGCGAAATTAGGGATTTTTATTTAAAAATGGCATACGCGGAAAAGTCTAGCTGTACTCGCGTATACACGCGGAAAAACACGGGCATAGTAGCGTATGGAGGATTTTCCACTGTTTTTAAGTGAATTTGTCCAAGTCTGTAGGAATGGGTGCCAAAAAAGCCATGTAGCAATCATGAATCATGTCAAAGTGAGAAATGATGCTATAACAGAGGGAGACAGAACCCAAAAGAATCCTCTAATAACAAATAATGAAATAAATACTCAGACAACAGAAAAAGATTCATATACCCCTGAGTATGTCAAATTTGGAAGCCATCAAAGGAGATTATTCCCTCTTATGAAAAATGATACCTATTGTAGAGCTATAAAAAGGGTCTCTTTCACCTCTAATTACCTCACATTAATATGTCAATCCAGGAGCGTTTTGTTATTACAAAGAGTGACTCAATCCGAGGCTATCATTTGTCAGAGTAATGCTAGTAGTACAGTGCTTAAGAAATACAAGAGTAAACGGATGCTTGCTGATAACTAAATTACTTCAAAGGATAAATCACACACTCAGAAAACTCAATAGTTTATCACTCAAGGGTTCGGCAGTGATAACCCATCCCTTAGGAAACTGATGGAAAGGAAACTAGAGCATAGACCATGAGCCTGGGAGCTAGACAGTGACTGCCACTGCTCACTACAGCCTTAGATCATCTCTCACACCAAACCAACAACTGTAAGGAAATGGAACAGCAAAGCGAATAAAGGATTGAACAGCAATTAAATAACTAAGTCCCGCGGGTTGTACTTTAACTCAAATACTCTCTATGCAATCAGATAACATTCTTTCACTCTAAAGGTAATTCACACAAATCATATTAATGGAACAGCAACAACGATTAATGAATTATGGAACAATACTGATTCATTAGAAACGCACACAACACGAACGTTAATATAACAGCTCTGTAACATAACAGTGAGAACATGTAATGAACTCTTGAAAGGATTAATAACTTAATGTGGAGTCAACACACTATTCTATCTGCAAAAACTTCAATGATTCAATCTTTAACAGAGCATGTAATATGAACTTATAAAACATACCAAATTACCAAATGACAATGATAAACAAACCACACAGAAATAAAGTCGTAATGGTACAGAAGCAAGTGTCCTTCGGGGCCGGGCCCTTAGCCTCCAAGGATACACTGCTTGAAGTTAATCCAGTCGCAGAGATGAAATGATCACCAAACTTTCATTAATGCATTGGTCAAAGATACATTGAACCAGTTCTCAACGAAACTTAATAATCAAAGCTGATGTTTACAGAAATTACATAAAAACGTATTCTTCATCTCTATATCTATCTATCTATATATCAAGCTAACAGTGTTGTCTCTTTATATAAAAACGATGGCGGAGATGTCCAAGTGACAAGGTAACTAAAGCAGCGATCCCTCAGGATCGAAGATCCTGAGGGATTCGCCAAACTGTTAACTCTCCATCCTGTCTTTTCTTTTGCGCTGAGCTGGTGTCCTCTCCTTCTTTTCCGAGCCGATTTGCTTTGATCTGTTTCTCTTTGTTTGCGTTCGGTTCTCGTCCAGAGAGACAGCAGTTATCTCGACTTTGTCTTTCCCTTTGAAACGGAAATCCCTTGTTTTCTCCTTTTCCTGTATAGAAAACAACCATTATCAGTGGCTAAGTCTTGTATATCGATTCTCACATGTTTTGTTATGGTTACTTATTAATTCCCAAATTCATGACACAAAAAGGTTCACAAATTCTATTAAAAAGCCACTGAAATAATGATCAAAAGCATACCTTTTTAGTACTCCACACCTATTATGTCTGCCACAAGCTAGGACACATTGCTGCATACTGTCATACAAGGAGGAGTAATTCAAACCAGCAAAAGATACGAACAGTGAAGAGACTGCCTAGAAAAAACAAATGGAGAAGACAACCTCACAGCAAGTATGCAGATTGTTTCTATGGTTACTGTTTTTATTGTAAGGAATTTGGCCATCAAATCATTGAGTGCAGAAAATATGGACAAATATTGATGCTCAACACCTCAAGGAGGTTTATGAATCAAGTAAATTTTACTCATACTCACAATTCTGCAAAAATCATAATCAAATGTTGTGTATGTAATAAAATTGGACATATGCCTTCCAAATGTCCTCTCAAAAGATGTAGTTCATCATCTCACAAAAGACACCAAACAAAAGGATGCTTCCAGTGGAAAAAAAGGTGAATAAATGTGACATGGCTCTAACTGCTCAAGATCTGAAAAGCCAGTGGTATTTGGACAGTGGCTATTCAAAACACATGACTGGAGATAGAAGCAAGTTTATAACTTTTGATGAAAAGAAATCTGGCAATGTTACCTTTGGCAATGATAAATAAGTAAAAATAAAAGGAAAAGGCTCAGTCAGCCTAGATAATGGTAGAGGAAAGGCCCAAGATGTACTATTTGTAGATGGGCTGAAAGAAAAATTTTTGAGTGTCAGTCAAATGTGTGATAAAGGCTGTGAAGTTCTTTTTAGAGCACAAGACTGTGAAATCGGATCAAACACCATAGGTAAGACTCTATTCAAAGGCGTTCGAACAGAGAGTAATGTTTACATAGTGAAAGAGGAAGATGAAGCATGCCATCTTAGCAAACTTGAGGAGTCATGGTTATGGCATAGGAGATTAGGACACCTCAGCTTCGATCATATCATTATACTGAGCAAGAAGAAAGCGGTCAGAGACATGCCAGAAATAAAAAGGCTTCTAATACCATATGCAAATCATATCAATTGGGAAAAAGGACCCACACATCCTTTAAGGCCAAATATGAGTTATCAACAAGAATACCACTCCAGCTTGTGCACATGGACCTGTGTGGACCTGCAAGAACTAAAAACCAAGTGGAGAATCCTAATTCATGCTGATAATAGATGATTTCTCTAGAATGACATGGGTTTCATTTCTCAATAATAAATCGGAAGCTCTGGAAAAATTCAAAATATTCAAAGCTTTAGCATAAAATCAGACAGGACGCAAGCTAAAATGCATCAGATCAGACAGAGGAGGTGAATTCATATATTATGACTTTGCAGACCAATGCAATGAACATGGCATAAAGCAACAATTTACTATTGCAGGGACACCTCAGTAGAATGGAGTAGCAGAGAGACAAAACAGATCTGTACAAAAAATTTACAGAGCCATGATGCAAGAGAGTAATATTCCTCAAACCTTCTGGGCAGAAGCAGTACACGTAGCCGTGCATATCCTTAACAAATCTCACTTAAGGCCAAGTAGTGACAAGACTCCCTATGAACTATGGCATGGGAAACCAACTTCAATCAAACATTTTAGAATCTTTGGAAGCAAGTGTTACATAAAGAATAATGATGAAAATATTGGGAAATTTGATGCAAGAGCATATGAAGGGATATTTCTAGCATATGCTTCCAAAAGTAAAGGGTACAGGTGCTACAACAAGACTCTTCGAAAAATTGTAGAAAGCATTGACGTGAGATTTGATGAAGAACTTCCAAACAATACAAGAGGTACAGAATGTAGTAGTCCTTCAGACCACCATGAAGAAGAAAACCAAGATGATGATGAAACAAGTAAGACAACAGAAGATGTTGAACTGTGCTCTAAAGCCCCTTCTAGATACACTCAGAAGAACCATCCTGAATATCAGATCATAGGAGGCAAGACAGTAGGGGTCTAGACAAGAAGGTAGCTAACTAAACAAACCGAAGAGGTATACATAGCCATGTTATCACAAATAGAGCCAAAGGAATTTGAAGAAGCCAGCAAGGAAAAGTCTTGGGTGAATGTTATGAATGAAGAATTGGACCAAATTGAGAAGAATAATACCTGGGAAATAGTTCCTAGACCCACTGAGAAAAATGTCATAGGCTCAAAATGGGTATTCAAAAATAAAATGAATGAGGAAGGACAGGTAATCAGGAATAAAGCCAGACTTGTCTACAAAGGATATTCACAAATCGAAGGACTTGATTACGATGAAAAAATTTCCCCTGTAGCTAGAATGGAAGCCATCAGAATGTTTCTGGCCTTTGCATGCTACCAAGACTTCAAGGTATATCAAATGGACCTGAAATATGCATTTCTGAATGGAGATCTAGAAGAAGAAGTCTACATGGAACAACCAGAAGGCTTCTCATTAACAGACAAAGAAGACTATGTATGCAAACTAAAGAAGGCTCTATATGGACTAAAACAAGCTCCTCGTGCTTGGTACTCAAGGCTGGATAAATACTTGCAAAACCAAGGCTTTAAGAGAGGAAGAGTAGACAGCAATCTATACATAAAAGCCCATGAAAATGAACTCCTAATTGTTGTAGTATATGTTGATGACATTATGTTTGGAAGCAACATAGATGAGCTAGCAAAAGGGTTTTCTACGGAAATGAAATCAGAGTTTGAGATGTCTATTATTGGAGAGCTCAGTTTCTATTTAGGACTTCATATTTAGCAAAAGAACACAGGTACATTCATATCACAGGAAATACACTTAAAAGAAATGTTGAAAAAGTTCAAAATGGAAGGTTGCAAACCTGTGTCAACACCCATGATCACGGGATGCAAGTTGTGTGTTAATGATGGATCTGCTGATATAGATCAAAAACTCTACATATCCATGATAGGAAGTCTGATGTATCTAACAGCATCAAGACCAGACATCATGCTAGCAGTAGGACTAGTGGCTAGATATCAAGCAGCACCTAAACAAAATCACCTTATTGCAGTCAAAAGAATATTCAGGCATCTACAAGGAATTGTGTTAGCCACCTGTAATATTTTGTTATACCAAAAGGTGGCTAAATCTTTTTGAGCCTCCAAGGAACAAATTTTATCACTAAAAATTGTTGGCTCTTGAAGACTCCTTGTAGGCCTCATGCCTCTGTCCAAAATCCTCATTACTGTTCCTCTTAATTATGTTGATTTCATGTAAGAAACTACTGAAGAAACCATCATTTTTTTCCTTTTTCTCCCACTCATAGCTAACCTTCATTTTCTCCCCCTTTTTCTCCATATTACTCCTCTACTTTTCATAAGTTTCTCCTTCCATTCATGAAAATCCTCCTGACATGGTTTGAAACTTCTTTTTGAGTTGTGCCGAAACCCCCAAATCCATTTAAAAACCTTAAAATTTTTCATAAAAATACAAGTATTATGACCATGGACTTAAGCCCCTTTGGGCTAAGTCCTAAACCACTTCCCCCACATGCCCGTGCGCTGGGACCAAGCGCTTAAGTCCCGAGCGCTAATCGCAGTCGGAAGGTCGGGCGGGTGAATTTTCCTTTGTAAATATCAAAAAACCCCGATGCGATTTTTTATAACGTTAAGTCCCGCGATATGTTTTACACCGTCGATCTATGGTCCCGATCCGACGGTGGAGCGCTAATCGCAGTCCCCCGATCATCGCATCGCAACTTTCCCCGACTGCGCAATTGCATGCACCTACCTGCCACCTCCGATTGTGATTACCTCGATTCAATTCCCACCGTTGATCTGAGTTTTAGATCAACGGTCCGCGCATAATCGCGTCGCGTGATTCAATCGCTCCATTTACTCGCTCCCCTCCGATTGCGCTCCTCTGATTAGATCTGGACCGTCCACGTGTCCAGATCGGACAGTCCAAAACCACCCCGCCTTATTTCTTCTCCCCACTCTCCTTTACATGTTCTGTGCCGATCTACACCGTTAGATATTTTTATCCGACGACTACGCTCCTCCCCTACCACCTGAAGCAGTTTAAACCTATTCCCGCAGGATTTCTTAACTGTTTTTGTGTTTTGCAGGTGTTTTAATGGTTCTCCATTATAGAATGAAGGAAAGCCGAGGGTTGGGAAAGATGTTTCCTGTGCCTTCAAGCTATCTAAAAGAACCATTCACAGGCTCTATATCAAATGATTTATCAATGTTTCATGAGCATTGATAACCTAAAGATGCCCTGCGCGGCCTTGCACATCGACAAGACACTGTTTTATTCGAGAGAACAGTTAAAGAGTATCAGTTTTTGAAGACAAAGCACAGCAGATGAAGATCGAAGACAGTTTTTATAGGGATTACGGCTAAGACAGTTATCAAAAGCCTAATCCCCAATCTAAAACACAGTTTAAAAGAAAACCTAAAGTGTTTTATCAGACAGAAAGCCTCCACTGCCCCATCTGAGGCAAATTGATTCCTCAGCTAGCACCGAGCCACCTGTTGCCTCAAAGCATTCAAACATATGCCAAAGTTATTGAAGAAAATCTTATATTTGCCTCCATCGCAGCCAAGAAGTTACTCCACACAGCGTACAGAGCCTCAAAGTCAAATAAAGTTCCCACTGAGCTTTGATATTTATTGTAAAAAGTTAATGCAGTGATCCACCTATAAATTTCTCCCTCGAGCCCCTCAAAAGGCCGAGAAGTCTTGAACCTGTATTAATTATCCTGAGAGATCTTTTCTCAGATCACCTCCTCATTCTTCTATAAATACCTCAGAAGAAGATGAGAAATTGTTGGTTGCAGAACTTTGAAATATACTTGAGCTGGAGACTTATATTTGTACATAGTGTTCACTGGCCCTTGAAGCTCTGTTTGTGATAGAGTAGTTAGGCTGAATAGTGAAGATGATTGTTGAACTTAAACATTGGACTTGAAGACTGTAACTGGTTTGACATCAATAACAAGCTGTTTCTTGGGATCCTGGTCTATATTACTGGTTAAGTGCCTCTTTCTTTGTTAATTTTTTTTCCTTCTACGTATGCCATATTGTTCATATTCTGCTGTAAAGAACAGTATAAACAGGGTTAGGACCTACTGTATATCAGTAACCTTCTCTGGCTGAGAAATCTTTATCTTGATGTTTTCTTCAGATTTGTTTATTTAAGAATGATTCAATACAGTTTAAACAGTTAGGAATGTTGGCGTTCCCTCGTCCTTCTGTTTGCTCAAACATTGTTCTCGAATGTTATTTCCATTATTTGCTATTAAATTTAGACTAGAGAAGATATGGTTTGCCCTGATTCCTAGATTCTTTTCTCCAAAGGCAGATTTTGAAAGTTTCCCTTGGTGTTGACTGAAAGCAGACTAGGTTTAAAAGTACTTTATCTGATCTTAAGTTACACTTCGTTTCTCTTATATGTTTTCATACTTTCTGAAGGTGATTATGTGGATCACTGGATTGTTTGTCAATTAAACTGCTTTAATAAGAACTTGCCCAAGAAGTCTATGGTTAGCCCTGTCCTTGGTTGGTTTTAAACAGTTACTTAAGAGGCTTTTCTTGTTTGGACTGACTATAAATCCTCTGAGAAATTATTATCAGTTTCCACCCCTCCAACACTTTAATGTTTCCATTCCATCATTTTAAACTCAACAATCTTGTGGTATGGATGACTTGCCCCTTGGATCACTCTTGATGTTGTTGCTCAATTAAATCCCAGATATGACTCCATAGCCCAATGGACTAAAAACCAGCGTTATATCTATCTATCTGCCAAAACTGTTCTATTTGCTTGCAACTTCTCACTTTTGAAACTTTGCACTTAGGACTTTCCCCTCAAGTAACATTTCATGCTCAACCATCCAAAACAAAACAAAACCTTTGGCCTTCATAACTAGCCTAATATCATTACCTTAAGCTTTTCAAAGACAATATCCATCTTTGCACATATTGGAGAGATCCCTCTCCGGATTCAGGAGGCCTAGATCCTAGAATCCCAAAGTTTGGTTGAAATGATGTTAACTCTGTGATTGGACTCTCCCAATCTTGCTAATAAATTACAGAGACCTAACATTTCTGGCGACTCCGCTGGGGATGAGTGTTTTTAATACCTCAGAAAACCCTTTATTCAAGAACACTTTGAGAGTAAAAAGCAGCCTTTTCAAGCACTGCCTAAGATAGGTAATTATGATGAAACTTGTTTGAATCAGTGACAAACTAGGTAAACCCTAGGTTTCTCTTAAGACTTCGTCTAACCTTGAAAAATCAGCTGGCTTAGCCATAAGAGTAGACTGCCTTTGTCTCGCAACCTTAGCTAAATTTTGAAACAAAGTTAGGATATTCTTAACAACCACAAAACTGAAAAATGACTTAGAAAAACCTAAAAATATTTCAGATTGGAATTAAATAAACATGGTGGTGGACCATAAGACCTTTTACCTCTGAAAGGAGCTAAAAATTTCCACTTGGCGACTCCACAATCCTTAAACAGACCTTAAGACTCCACTGGGAAGAACCCTTATAATTATAGTATCATTCAATTTCAGTTAGAGGACTATAGGATTAAAATTGTGAAAACAGATTAGTTAACCTCTCCAAGATTGTCATATCTGGTTGAACTTTTCTTGTTTATTTGGGTCTAAACAACATAGCATAGTGGCTTCTAAAAAGATTCACACTAGAGCCCATCCAAACCCTAACCCACCTGAGATAGTTGATAATCCAGAAAGTATCCTTTGGAAGTCTCCTAAGGTTAAATTATTAATTGTTTTCAGATCACCCTTGAGAGCTAATTCAGTCCCCGAAAATCTTTCAGCTCTGCAACAATCACAAACTGACTTAGTGAACCCATTTAGGACTAGGTCATTTGATGATATAATCCAATTAGACTCTGAATCTTCACTTTCATCTCCTGAAACAAATGAACATCCTGGTAGCAGGGAAACAACACCTCCTGATTTACATTTCCTTCACAATTTAGGTGTCTCTCATCCAAGATCATCTCAACAGTCTACTCCTGGTCCATCCACTTCTACTCACCCTACATCCACTATTCAAACCACTACACCTCAGCCCACTTTCCCTTCTGTAAATCCACCTCCACCTCCTGCCATGGCTGCATGGTATGCTCCCCTAGTTCTTCCCGCACCATTAGTCAATCTCCCACAGGACTACCAGTCCAAAATTTCATTGTATGATGCTAAAAATGCTACAACTGCATCACAGCATGTGGATAAGATGAATGACTATTTTGACCGAAATGAAATTGATGATGATTCTGTCAAACTTAGATTATTTGCTCAGAGCTTAGGGGGAGAAGTGAGAAAATGGTTTAAAGGTTTGGTCCCCCGTACTATTAATGATCTTCAGGCCTTTCATCAAACTTTCCTGAACAAATGGGAAGTGAAGAAGAATCCTCTCCAAGTTCTTGCTGATTACAACAACCTTCGTAGGAATCCAGGGGAAAGCGTACAAGCTTATTGTACCAGATTTAACAGTGTATATAATGCACTCTCCCCGGAACTAAAACCTCCACAAGGCTCTGCTTTAAACAAATTTCCTGAAGGGTTTGACGCTGAAATGACCTATTCTTTAAGAGAAAGAGATTTTGCGACTCTCAGAGATATGCAAAGGGGTGCTCTTTTTGTGGAAGTCAACCTAATGGAGAAGAGAGCAAGAATGAAATCTGAAAAGAGAGTATCTTTTAGAGAGGAATCCACACCTTCTACTTCCAACTCAAAAATGGAGAGAATGATGGAAGAAATGATGAAAGAGATGAGCATAATTAAGAGAGCACAAGCAAATCAAAATCAAATTGCTCCTCAAAATAGAAACCAGAACCAGAATCAGAATGTTAGAAGGAACCAACCTCCAAACAGACCCAGGGAAGATGATCAGCAGATCACCCCTCCCTTTCATCAAAACTATGTAAGTGAGGTTGAAGAAATAGAAGACATAACAGAGGAAGAGGATATCAACATGTTTGGGGAAGAGGATGATGACTTGGAAGTTCATTATGATAGAAAACAAGGTCTTTACACTCCTTATGATGACAAAAGAGATGGTAATGAAAATTATTATCAAGACATGGAAAATGTCGTCATAGAACCTCAAAGAGAATATGACCTTAGAAGCAAGACCAGTCAACAAGCCCCCAACACCAAAACCTCTGACAAATCCTCTCAAAGCAGCACTGCAACCAAGCCCAAAATAGCCAAACAAAAAGACAAAACAGTGGCTGATAATTCTGGTAAGGATAAAGAGAAAAACACTCAAAATTCTAAAAAACAGAGTGCAGACATCAGCAGTACTAACACTTCAACTAGTACTCCTTCTACAACAGTTGTGTCGAATAAAACAAATCAGCAAGTTGTAATTGTTGATAGAGTGACAGCTAATAAGGTTGAAACAAGTGCTTCAAAGAATCAAACTCCTTTCAGCCTGGAACAAGAAATCTTAAAGATCAAAATCTCTGTTCCATTAACTGAGTTAGCTGCCCAACATGTATATAGGAACCAAATTTTGAAGGCTTTAAATATAGAGGAAAATGGAGATACAGTTAATCTTAGTGACGACCAACCAGAGTTGATTTTTGGCCCTAAGATTGAAGGGAAGTTTCAAGAAGGACCAGTCCCTCCCTTTTATGTAAGTTTGAACATTCATGACAAGATTCTACACAACGCTATGCATGATTCCGGGGCTTCTCATAATTTAATGCCTAAAGCTGTGATGGAGAGCCTTGGTTTAGAAATTACCAGACCCTACAAATACCTATACTCCTTTGACTCAAGTAGAGTAAAATGTCTAGGATTGATCAAAGACCTCTGTGTTAACCTAGCCCAGATTCCAGCCAAATGTTTACTCATGGACATTGTTGTGGCTGATGTCCCCCCAAAGTATGGAATGCTATTATCGAGATCCTAGGGAGCTAAGTTAGAGGGGACTATGCAGATGGACATGACATATGCGACCATCCCGGTTTTCAATCAGACCAGAAGACTTTACAGGGAGTCTCATATGCAATACACGGTTACAAGTCAAGACAGACCACGAAACTCTCCTATATATTCTGTCAATACATGCCTTGATTCTTTTATCATGTCTAACAATGAAACTCTTAATGAGCAAGTCACTTTAACAGAATTAAAGGCCGACAGGGAAGAAGAGTATAATAACGCAGAAGTGTCCAAACAGTTTGCTACATGTGAAAACATTAGTAAACAAAGCATAGGTCTTGATTTACCGGTCATGAGTCCATTTTTTTTAGAACTTAACAACCCAGAAAATACCCCTAACATTTTATGATGTTATAAATCTATTGGAAAATTTGAGAAATTAAGAACAATTCAGTTGTAAGGTGTTGCTATAAATGATCGAGAAGGCACACTTCTACTAAAAGGACAAGTAACGAGAACAGATATAGGCTTGAAGGCAGGTCACACTTTATGGGTATGTATTTTGATGGGTATTTCAAATCATCATAGTGGAGTGTGGATCACTAACCAGAAAACAACACAAAGAATACATCTCTTTACCTAAATCAAACACTAGTGTTCTGTAACACCATGAGAATATGAATCCCTTCTCTTAGGCTTGTCTCTTCGAAAATTAGGCAGAAAAATTCCAAAGTGTCTGGGGATCACAGGTTAATCACATTGAGCTGTAAAGTCAATGGGGAGTATAATGCGAATCATCCCAGACTTAGAGCCTATCGGAATGATGTCATGGATCTTTTGACAACATTTGAGGATTCAAACCTGAGTTTCATCCCAAGGAAAAAGAACATTGCGGCCCACAATTTAGCTTTTGGGGCCAGGACATGTCTAACGCCATATGAGACTGGAGACAACACAACTCCGATAAAATTTAGACCAGCAGTGCCTGATAACGAAAAATATTGGCAAGTGTTTGACAATGACAAACAAATAGAAGACTTTATGCAATTCAAAAATGAGTTCGAACTGCACAATTCAGATTCAGATTATGATACAGACTGCAGTGAAGAAAACTTTATTGGTGAAGAAGAATCATCTCCTCAACCTGCCAATATTAACCTATTGTCTAGAAAACTTAAGAACAAAACAGAATTGAGTGCAGAGTTAGAAACGGAAGAATTACAAACTCTGCATTCTGAAGGTGAAAGTTTGCCGAGTGGTCTAACACCTTTAGAGGAGTTGTTCGATTTTAACGATGTGGCAAATAAGCCAAAACTGGAGCCCGTAGAGACTGAAGTGGAAGAATGCAATATTGGCAGTAAAGAGAAACCGAAAATGATCAAATTGTCCAAAACTTTGCCAGCTCACATTAAACTCAAATACATAGAGCTATTCAAAGAGTTTTCTGATGTTTTTGCGTGGAGTTATGAAGATCTTAAATCCTATGACACTGAAATAATACAGCACAAAATTCCTCTTAAAGAGAACCAAAAACCATTTAAACAGAAACTGCACAGAATAAACCCCGTCCAGTTTCCATTGGTTCAGAAGGAGATCATAAAAATGTATGAGGCTGGCATTATTGTCCCTATTAGATATTCTGAGTGGATATCTAATCTGGTGTCCGTTAGGAAGAAGACTGGAGAAATCAGGCTTTGTATAGACTTTAGAGACTTAAACAAAGCTTCGTTAAAAGACAACTACCCTTTACCAAAAATGGATCACATTTTACAAAGGGTGGTGGGGTCTAAAAGGATTTTGTTGCTTGATGG
The DNA here is from genome assembly GCA_034641835.2 of Pinus albicaulis. Taxonomy (NCBI): domain Eukaryota; kingdom Viridiplantae; phylum Streptophyta; class Pinopsida; order Pinales; family Pinaceae; genus Pinus; species Pinus albicaulis. The sequence continues at coordinate 1,247,998,376 of CM076578.1, read as the reverse complement.
CTATTCAGGGTATAATCAGATTTTAGTTCACCCTGCTGATCAATTAAAGACAGCTTTCACTACTCCATGGGGCACTTTCATGTATGTGAAGATGCTTTTTGGTCTAATGAACGCTGGAGCAACCTTTCAGAGAGCCATGGACATAGCATTCTCGGAAGAATTGGGCTTCTTCATCATTATCTATCTAGATGATGTCACTGTGTTTTCAAAAATAGATGAAGAACATTTAGAACATTTGAGAAAATTTTTCGAGAAGTGCAAAAGGTTTGGAATATCTTTAAACCTAAGAAGACACTATTTGGTCTCCAAGAAGGTAAGCTTCTTGGACACATTATTTCAGAAGAAGGTATAAAGATAGATCCAAAGAGGATTGAGGCTATATTGCAAATCTCTCATCCTCGAAATATCAAAGAGTTGCAGTCTTTCATTGGAAAGATAAAATTTTTGAGAAGGTTCATCCCTAACCTAGCTGAGCTCCTTAGAAATATCACAAACATGTTGAAGAAGGAGCAAGGGATAAAATGGACCTTGGAAGCAAAGACATCCTTTGAGCTGGTGAAACAAGCATTAACCAAAGCACCGGTTCTCATAAGCCCTGATTTTTCAAAATATTTTTATATCTTCTCATTTGCATCAGAACATACTATTGCTGCTGTCCTTTTACAGAAAAATCCACAAGGACAAGAGCAGCCTATTGCATTCTTTAGCAAGGCATTGAGGGATGCCCCTTTGAAGTATAACATTATGGAAAAGAAAGCTTTTGCTTTGGTTAAAGCATTGAAAGACTTCAGAGTATACATCCTTCACTCACACATCATTGCCTTTGTCCCAAATTCAGTTGTTAAGGACATTCTAACACAGGACCCAGATGGTAAAAGAGGTAAGTGGATTGCTGTTATTCTTGAATATGATTTAGAGATTAAACCCACTAAGCTCATCAAAGGCCAAGGTCTAGCTAAGTTAATGGCAGAATCAAATTGTGATCTTCTTGATATTAATATGATCGATGATTTGGATAACCAAGAAGAACTCTCAACTCCCGTTGTTGAAGATCATTTTGTGAATTCTCCTTGGTATATTGATATTGTTTATGTTTTGCTTAATCTGAATACACCTCCTGGTTTATCCAAAACAAAGGCAAGATTCCTAAAGTTAAAAGCTGTAAACTATTGCATTATTGATAAATTTCTTTATTGGAAAAATGCGAGTGGTATATTGCTTAAATGTTTGCCTGAGTTTGATGCAGAAAAAATTAAGCAGGAATTCCATGAAGGAGAGTGTGGAGGCCATTTGTACTGGAAGTCAACAGCCAACAAAATTTTGAGGGTTGGTTTCTATTGGCCCACCCTTTTTCCTGATGTTCAGAAAATGACAACTACTTGCCATAAATGCCAATTGTTTGAGGGCAAGAGAAAATTATTACCCCTTCCTCTGCATCCAATCACTGTTGAAGCTCCTTTTCAACGGTGGGGTCTTGACTTCATAGGAGAGATTCATCCACCATCCTCTGCCCAGCATAGGTGGATTCTTACCGCCACAGACTATTTCACTAAGTGGATAGAAGCCATTTCTTGTAGGTAGGCCAATGATTCGGTTATCATAAAATTCATAGAAACCAATATCCTTTCCAGATTTGGCTGTCCTACCAAGATCATCATAGATAATGCAGCAGCATTTAGAAGCAAGAAAATGGTTGAATTCTGTCACAAGTATCAGATAACATTGGGACACTCCACAGCCTATTACCCTCAAGGTAATGGACTTGCAGAATCTTCCAACAAAAGCTTAGTGAACATAATCAAGAAACTGTTGGAGGACAACAAGAAGTCTTGGCACACAAAGCTGATCCATGCACTCTGGGCTGACAGATTAACATTGAAGAAATCCATTGGTATGTCACCCTTCCAGCTTGTGTATGGTACAGATTCAATTTTTCCTAACAGCCTTGGTGTACCAGTTATGAAGTTAATTCAAGAGTTGCAGACTGAAGAAAATGACATAATCAGAAGAATAAATCAAACCATTCATCTTCAGCAAACCAGAGAGGAAGTGTACAACAAAGCATTGCAGAAGCAAGACCATATCAAGAAGATATTTGATAGAAGAACAAAGGCCAGCAATTTCAAGATTGGGGACAAAGTTTTAAAGTGGGACTCAAAGAGGGAAGACAAGGGAAAGCATGGTAAATTTGAAAATCTATGGCTTGGCCCTTACTCTATTCATTCAGTTGCTGGAAACAATGCATTCTTCTTACAAGAGCTGAATGGAACAGATTTTTTTGGGGGTCCTGTCAATGGCAGGATGCTTAAGCATTACCTTTCTTAAAACCATTTTGTGTTCTGCAGCCTTTTTATTTTTCTTTTTCCATTGTGAATATTTCATCCACCATTGCATTCAAAGTTGTGAAAAATCAAAAAATACAAAAACAAAGAAAAAATGAAAAGAGGGAAGAAATGAAAACAAGAAAGGCACAGCCCCATGCCAAAAAAAGAAATAAATCTGAAAGTGTGCAAGCTCAAATGCCACTCCTCAAAACACACTTCTAATTAGTCAAACTGTTTAATCTTGACTAATTAGCTTTCAATTTTCTGCTGATAGGGTAGCAAATTTGATTTGCCAAACTGTTTAACCTTGGATCATCAGTAGATAGATTAGGATAGAAATTAAGGTTCAAACAAACTCAAAATCTGAACCAAAGTTTCCAAAGAGAGATGACTCAAAACTATTTTATTTTCTGAGTCATAAAAGAGAAAAACTGGTTCTAATTTGCCCAAAATCTGAATCAGATATCAAGGAAGAGATAGCTCACAGAAAAAAGAAAAATCAGAGCTATGAAAAGAAGAGAGAAGGCCATAATAAGAAGCTTTCAGATCTTAAGCCTTCAATTTTTGATGTTAAAATTCTGCAAATAAAAATCTATGTGCAGCTTGTTTTTATGCCATAGATCACAGCAAGTCAAACAGCTTAATCTTGACTTGACTGTTTTTAAATTTTTGTTGTAGAATTTAGAGAATGAAAGTCTGTTGGACAGTTTAATCCCAACAGACAGTAGATTAGGTAGAGGAACATCTGAGCTCAACTGTTTAATCTGAGTTCAGGGAGAAATAAGGAGCAGAAATAGATTAGGTTTCCTGCTTTCAAAAGAATAAAATGTGGTGAATAGAGTTTGCCAATCCAAGTGCACTCGGATGAAGAAAAAATGTTAGATCAATAGGATTGGGTAGGTAGAAGTTGTATTGATGAAATTCATTTTTCTTTCATGACTACTATTATTTGTCAAAGAAAAACAAGAGAAAGCAATAGGTCAGGCACAAGTCAGCGTCCCAGAGAAATCAAGTCTGAATTCTTGATGCCTTCAAGAAGGCACCATCCCCAAGTGGAGCCACTGTTAGCCACCTGTAATATTTTGTTATACCAATAGGTGGCTAAATCTTTTTGAGCCTCCAAGGAACAAATTTTATCACTAAAAATTGTTGGCTCTTGAAGACTCCTTGTAGGCCTCATGCCTCTGTCCAAAATCCTCATTACTGTTCCTCTTAATTCTGCTGATTTCATGTAAGAAACTGCTGAAGAAACCTGCATCATTTTTTCCTTTTCTCCCACTCATAGCTAACCTTCATTTTCTCCCCCTTTTTCTCCATATTACTCCTCTACTTTTCATAAGTTTCTCCTTCCATTCATGAAAATCCTCCTGACATGGTTTGAAACTTCTTTTTGAGCTGTGCCGAAACCCCCAAATCCATTTAAAAACCTTAAAATTTTTCATAAAAATACAAGTATTATGACCATGGACTTAAGCCCCTTTGGGCTAAGTCCTAAACCACTTCCCCCACATGCCCGTGCGCTGGGACCAAGCGCTTAAGTCCCGAGCGCTAATCGCAATCGAAAGGTCGGGCGGGTGAATTTTCCTTTGTAAATATCAAAAAACCCCGATGCGATTTTTTATAACGTTAAGTCCAGCGATATGTTTTACACCGTCGATCTATGGTCCCAATCCGATGGTGGAGCGCTAATCGCAGTCCCCCGATCATCGCATCGCAACTTTCCCCGACTGCGCAATCGCATGCACCTACCTGCCACCTCCAATTGCGATTACCCTGATTCAATTCCCACCGTTGATCTGAGTTTTAGATCAACGGTCCGCGCATAATCGCGTCGCGTGATTCAATCGCTCCATTTACTCGCTCCCCTCCGATTGCGCTCCTCCGATTAGATATGGACCGTCCACGTGTCCAGATCGGACAGTCCAAAACCACCCCGCCTTATTTCTTCTCCCCGCTCTCCTTTACCTGTTCTGCGACGATCTACACCGTTAGATATTTTTATCCGACGGCTACGCTCCTCCCCCGCCACCCGAAGCAGTTTAAACCTATTCCCGCAGGATTTCTTAACTGTTTTTGTGTTTTTCAGGTGTTTTAATGGTTCTCCATTATAGAATGAAGAAACGAGGGTTGGAAGACGTTTCCTGTGCCTTGAGCTATCTAAAAGAGAACCATTCACCCGGTTGCTGTATCAAATGGTTATCAATATTGCATGACATTCGGCAACTAAAAGATGCCTGCGCGGCCACGCACATCGACAAGACCTTTATTTTTTTCGAGAGAACGATTAAAAAGTATCATGTTTGAAGACAAAAGCACGGCAGATGAAAAAGATCGAGGAAGGTGATTTTATAGGATTACGGCTAAGACGATTCATCAAAGCCTAATCCCCGATCTAAAACACGATTTAAAGAAAACCTCAAAGTGTTTTATGAGACGAAGACCTCACACTTCCTCAGGCAAATTAAGTTATAAGCCTTTGCCCAAAACCCTGTTGCCTCAAAGCATTCAAACAGAGGCCAAAGTTATTGAAGAAAATCTGATATTCACCTCCAGCGCAGCCAAGGAGTTACTCCACACAGCGTACAGAGCCTCAAAGTCAAATAAAGTTCCCACTGAGCTTTGATATTTATTGTAAAAAGTTAATACAGTGATCCACCTGTAAATTTCTCCCTCAAGCCCCTCAAAAGGCCGAGAAGTCTTGAACCTGTATTAATTATCCTGAGAGATCTTTTCTCAGATCACCTCCTCATTCTTCTATAAATACCTCAGAAGAAGATGAGAAATTGTTGGTTGTAGAACTTTGAAATACACTTGAGCTGGAGACTTATATTTGTACATAGTGTTCATTGGCCCTTGAAGCTCTATTTGTGATAGAGTAGTTAGGCTGAATAGTGAAGATGATTTCTGAACTAAAACATTGGACTTGAAGACTGTAACTGGTTTGACATCAATAACAAGCTGTTTCTTGGGATCCTGGTCTATATTACTGGTGAAGTGCCTCTTTCTTTGTTAATTGTTTTTCCTTCTACGTATGCCATATTGTTCATCTTCTGCTGTAAAGAACAGTATAAATAGGGTTAGGACCTACTGTATATCAGTAACCTTCTCTGGCTGAGAAATATTTATCTTGATGTTTTCTTCAAATTTTTTTATTTAAGAATGATTCAATACAGTTTAAACAGTTAGGAATGTTGGCGTTCCCTCGTCCTTCTGTTTGCTCAAACATTGTTCTCGAATGTTATTTCCATTATTTTCTATTAAAGTTAGACTAGAGAAGATATGGTTTGCCCTGATTCCTAGATCTTTTTCTCCAAAGGCAGATTCTGAAAGTTTCCCTTGGTGTTGACTGAAAGCAGACTAGGTTTAAAATTACTTTATCTGATCTTAAGTTACACTTCGTTTCTCTTATATGTTTTCATACTTTCTGAAGGTGATTATGTGGATCACTAGATTGTTTGTCAATTAAGCTGCTTTAATAAGAAATTTCCGAAGAAGTCTATGGTTAGCCCTGTCCTTGGTTGGTTTTAAACAGTTACTTAAGAGGCTTTTCTTAGTTTGGACTGACTATAAATCCTCTAAGAAATTATTATCAGTTTCCACCCCTCCAACACTTTAATGTTTCCATTCCATCATTTTAAACTCAACAATCTTGTGGTATTGGATGACTTGCCCCTTGGATCACTCTTGATGTTGTTGCTCAATTAAATCCCAGATATGACTCCATAGCCCAATGGACTAAAGCAGTAGATTATATCTATCCTCTGCCAAAAACTGTTCTATTGACTATTTGCCTTCTCACTTTTAAAACTTTTCACATAGGACTTTCCCCTCAAGTAACATTTCATGCTCAACCATCCAAAACAAAACAAAACCCTTGGCCTTCATAACTAGCCTAATATCATTACCTTAAGCTTTTCAAAGACAAATATCCATCTTTGTACATATTGGAGAGATCCCTCTCCGGATTCAGGAGGGCTAGATCCTAGAATCCCAAAGTTGGTTGAAATGATGTTAACTCTGTGATCGGACTTTGCCAATATTGCTTATTACAGAGACCTAACAAATTGCACAGCATGGAATTTGGTATCCTAAAGGAAAAAGCTTCACTTTTACAGCATACACAGATGCAGATTGGGCCAACTGTTTGGATGACAGGAAAAGTACAAGTGGAGGTGCATTCTATCTAGGAGAAATTCTGGTGGCATGGCTAAGCAAGAAACAAACATCTATTTCTCTATCTACAGCAGAAGTAGAATACATAGCAGCACAGCATGTTGTACACAAGTCATGTGGATGAAGAAAACTCTCCAAGACATGAAGGTAAGCATTGATGAACCTATCTCAATCAAATGTGATAATACAAGTGCTATAAGCATATCAAAAAATCATGTGCTACATTCAAAAACTAAACATATCCTAATTAAGTATCATTTTCTTCGAGAATAAGTGGCTCAGAAGGTAGTGAAGCTGGAGTATGTACCAACAAAATAACAGACAGCAGATGTATTTTCCAAACCTCTTGCTAGAGAACCATTTGAATATTTTAGAGATAGACTAGGGGTATTATCTGTAGATGATACTCTCTGATATGAAGAGAAAGCACAGTTTCAGGGGGAGAACAGAAACGAAAATATCATTCCAAGGGGAGATCAGCTTGCAAGGGAAGCAAGGATTATGGCAAGAGTACATCCAGCATAAAAGAGTCAATGAAAAGGCTAAAGGATCAGTATTTTGGTTTACTCTTGAAACATTATACTGAGCATTGAAGCAATATATTTTTCTCTATAATTGAATGCCTTTCATAAGTCAACACTTATATATCTTCAAGGCCTCTGACTTAGGATTATTCATAAAATGTGTGAAGTTTGGTTGTTGAGACTTCAATCAAACAACTTTAAGTTGTGTGGAAGACCATCATAATTGAACAGGTGTGGTACTGCAGATGTGTATTGCAGAAGAAGACCTTCTCCAACTACAACTTCCTCAACAGATATGGATTTCAGATGAAGATTATAATATAGATAGAAGTATAGTTGAAGCAAGCTTTATATGTCACATGGAGCATTCACAATCCTTAAGTATTGATCCAATTATGCATCCTTGATTATACAAATCTGATTATATGTGGTTGTCATCACCTATGTATAGACAAGTTCAAATATTATCAAAATTGTCCTCTCAACAACTCCGAGCAGCAAGGTACAAAGTCAGAAGAAAAAGGCCTAAACACATCTCAGAGAGAATAAATGAAGAGATAGAAAGCACACTACGAAATGCACAACCCTTTTCCATTGATGTCAAAGGGGGAGGAAAATCAAGGAAGCATAGGATCTTCTAAAATAAGCCAGGTAGAGGAAGACTTGGAGGAAGCATTGGATTATTGGTGAAGGTTTTGCCATCAATTCCAAAGGGGGAGACTATTGGAAATGTTGTCATTGATGGAAAAATAGCACAAAGAAGCAGCACCTGAATCAGCAATAAGGAAAAGTAGAAGACAGGGAACAGATCTGCAAATAGTTTTTACAGAAGGGACATTTGATCGAGGATCTGGCCAACCTAGAGTATTGTAAGTAACCTTGTGCATGTGTTATGGAAAGATTCAACTCAGTATGACTGTGTATTTTCCGAATTAATTTTTGTATGAATTCATCTTAAACTTCCGTGAACTTGGTATGCACAAGACTCTGTAACTTTGTTGAGTCTATGTGTATATTAAATGATGAGAGCGCTTGAGAAAGGGATGATGGGATCCTGTGTTGAAACCCAACCTTAATGTGTTGATGCATTATGTTAGTGTTAATCTATTCATACTGCCATCAGTGATCAAAACTACTCTTTTGCATTTTCATATTAGGTGTCTCATACCAAATAAATTTCACCATTCCACTAGGTCATGGATTCATTGATGGTAGTAATTTTTCATCAGTTTTCCCTCATGAGGTACTTTCTGATTTTCCTCTCTATGGTCTTCAGTCATTAGTCACTTTCATTCTCAAAATCATATCAGTAGGTCATAGGATGGGTCTCATTAGTTTCTAGGGTCTCACCATGGTCAAATTAATGGGTCAAATGTCAATAAATATCAGCAAGGCCGTGAGGAAGTCAATAAACTCAAAGTCACAGCACCCAGAAGATCAAAGATTTATTTTATTCAGTTTGATGTCATTTTCACCCCAAAACCATGTTTTGAGGTGAAACCATGATATTTGTCTTTATTATCATTCATTATGTAATTCTATATCATCATGTGTAATAAGTCACAACTCAGAAGCTGCCATCTCCACAAAATCGTCATCCTGCCTTCAGACGATTTTTTAACAGCATGTTCAGTGCCAAATTATCTTCCAAGCAGATCCATCAGAAAAAGCCCGGAAAGAAATTTCCAACAGTATACTGCACTCTTAAAACTGACTTCCAGATTGAAATTTATGCTTAAGTGAAGTAAAATTCCCTATGTCCTCATATAATCCCTATTTCCCATTTTTCCCCTTAATTTTGTGTTTAAAGTTTAATATTCCCCCTAAAAATCCCTTTTTCCCCCTTCCGATGGAAAATCGCATTAATACATTAATCCGTTCCCAAACCACTTCCCCTCCATGCTTTTGAAACATTGTAATATAAATCGAACTTATATTTAAAACCTGTCGCCTTAAGTTATTTCCCCGATCGCATCGCAATATCAACACAAACGCCCCAATTGACCCGTCGTTCAAAAACTCCGATGCGATTGTGACTTCCCTGGTGGCCTACCCTCGATGGCCAAATCTCTGATTAACATCACAACCATCGATCTTACCATTTGATCCGACGGGTTACACCCGATCGGAGCATTCCCATCGGCACTTCCTAAAGCCCTTCCCCAATGGCCTACTCCCGATGGAAAAACCTTCGATTAGTGTTCCCGCCGTCGATCTTTCCAATTAATCCAACAGCTCATAGCCTATCATGGCATTCTCATCGGCACTTCCCAAAGCCCTTCCCCGATCGCAAACTCCCGACCATTCCACAGTCGTCGATCTCCCAAATCCAATCCGACGGCCCACAATTCATCGCCTCTCCCCAATCGCATCAGCCCAATTCTGTTATGCGATGTGCCCCTCTTGATCTCCCGATTGCGATGGCACTGCCAATTATTATATTACAACTGTTATATTATATCCCTCTGCCCCGTCCATTTCGATTGCGATTTTAAATATGGTTCCCACCTCTTTTCCCTTCCCTTCTCTCATTCCAAAATCGCTTTCCCTTCACAAAAGGCATAATTTCATTTCAGTTTTATTTTGAACAACATTTTATTTAAAAAGTCAGTTTTCTCCAGAAAAATAAAGGAAAGCAAAGCGACAGTCAAAGGCCGAAGAGCTAAAATAAGCAAATATTGTTACAACAGCAACAAAGTAGGAAATCCGCTTTCGGATTGCCTATTTTTCCTTCATATACCATAACAGTGAAATCTCCAAGTGGTCAAATGTAATGTTGTCCCTTATTTTCAGGGGCAGATTGTTGTATTTCTTTTCTATGATTGTACTTCAGTTTTTGAGCTGCCAGAACAACTCCATTTTTCTGTGGATCCATGTTCCCACATTTCAGCTTATTTATTGTAATTGTAAATCATTAGTCCAGCTCTGAAGTCGGTAATTTAGTAGTAGGGGAATAGTGTGGAAGAATTTTTTTCACTCCATTGTACAGTTTGACAGGGATTAATAAGAGATGCAACTCTGATTTGTGGGATCCATGTGGTATGAGATTTAGCATTTGTCTCTCTCCTATGTTTCATATGTAAATTTTTATGTTTCACCTCTCATTCATAAACATCTCTTTTTGAATGCTTTCAAGATAGAAAGGTAGGATCCATTTTCATGCCCTGCCTTGGGAAATCATTCATCCTCTGTGTTGTTCTTCTGTTTGAAAAGGATCCATTTATTGTGCCCTTTTCAGCTCCTCACCAGTCTTTCCATCCCATCCTTATTTAATTTTGTTTGTCAATTCTCCTGCCTATCTTTCCCCATGAAATACCCTGTGTCCTGATTTAATTCCCGGTTTCAACTGTCCTTTTTAATCCCACACATCCCTGAAATTCATTCATTTAGTCAAAATTCTTTCCTATCATTTTACCTAGCCTAATATCATTCCACTCTTGTGTTTTATTGAATATCTATCTTCACGGAGAGAGCCATCTCCTGTCCTTGTAGGGCTAGCTACAAGGCTCGGCGTGGTTTAGTTGTTACCATGTGTTGCCCTTTTCAGCCTGGGGTCCAATTTAGGAGCTAACACATTCAAGGATTATGACCAGCGTGCAATAGGATTCTCTGTAGAAGGGATTGAGATTGTAGTCCGGTCCATGACTAAACTTAATAGTATTCCTGTATGCCCCTGGAGGGTTATTGGTGATACTGTGGTCGCGAATCGTGTTCCTATTAAAGCTCTGTGCTAAAACTTGAAGCTTTATTATTGATTAATCTCTATGTGGTGGACTTCGAGCTCAAGAATAATTAGATGCATATGTGTGAGAAACTTTGTTTCAAGGATGAATGATAGAAGGTGTTAGAGCTAGTGGGAGCCAATGGAGGCGCTGGCTTATGATAGTGAAATGTCGTGAGAACATATGCAGAAGAGCGAAGCTTTGGACGCAGTTGTGAAGGAATTAGTAAACAATTGAATTGCGTTGAAGATGGAACCTGGAGTAAGGGGAGTAACCGAAACCACGAAGGAGTGAACAATAACGACGGTTTGGAGTTCAACCCAATGGTTTTCGCGCAAGTTCAAGATGGTAAGTTGTATTTCCAATTCGAATGTGATCAATGCCATAGGCAGACACGTGGCCTTAAACGGTTTGGAGACACTGCCCTTATCGCGTGCCATCGCGCGTTAACCATCGACGATGGAATGAACGTGATATGGGCATGTGCTATCCGATCTGGAGGCGGGTCCATCGAACGGTAGTCGCACATCAATTAGCATGAAAGATAACTCAAGGGACGGCGCGATAAGTGACTGGGCCCTAGTTCATCGCATGACTTCTGAGAGTTAAATTTCATATTGTTTAATCATGCGATTGTCGTAGGATCAGAGGGTTGGAGCGCAATAAGACAGTGACCGTTGGATGAGCAGGGTAAGTTAATGCTGGGACCCATCATCATCGCGCGTTTTTTAGCAGTTAAAAGGATGGTAGTTTGGTTGCACAATTATCATCAGATCATCCCAAAACAAAGCAATAACTTCTCAACCGTCAGATGTGAGAGGTAAGTACTATGGGCCCGAATATGCTGTATATGTTATTGTGTGGTTCTTAAATCCAAAGTTGTGGGTTTTACTATAATGTTCCAAATATTTAAACGGAGGCTGTATCATATGTTACTATATATATTATGGTTGGATATGAAAAAAAATAGAGCCAAGTGTCATATGAAGTGGGGTTCAAAGACGGTTCATTGACCATTGTTTTTAAAACCTGAGTTATGGGCGAATATTCAAATATTAATTTGACAAATGATAAAAGGGGTTTTGGATATGGTTTTCACAATAAGTTTAATTAGACAGCTTTCGTATGTAAAATGACTGCATCCATGAAATGGGCTTTTACCACAGATTTGAAATAGGCGCATACAGAAGAGCTGAAAGCTGGGATTGATTGGGTTCTTTGTATATGAGAGCATATTATATGCATGAGTGCTGTAGCTATGGATTCATAAGCATTTATTAACGGTGAAGAAGTCTTCATGGCAGGGATTTGTAAGAGGATATTCCACGTAATTAAATTACCAGTTCAGTAAACAGAGTATTGAAATTTCCCAGATAAGGAAATTGTGTTGGATAGAAAATAGGAGGTGCATTTTTATATGCACAGAGAGAAAAATTCAAGGACTGGTGGTTTTACCCTGTATCATAAAACAGGTATATATACAGCAGATACACAACTACAGTGAGCCTAGAGAATTTGTACAGAGGTAAACAGAGACTACAGAAGTGAAGAGGTATGCAGCAAAGGGATTTAAAATTGCAGTGAACAGGTGAACATACACAGGTGCTCAGAGAAGACAGTGAAAAAAGTATGCAGGACAGTTGCATGACTGCTACAGAAAGGACAAAACCAGCAAGCCAAGGGCTGAGTGAAGGTTATATTTTAAAATTGAAAATGTACATGTTTTAATTGTTTTATATTGTTTGTAATGCAAAGGCAAGTATCCGAAGGAAAGGAAAAATCCCAATGTAACATTGAAATTTTCACATATTGTTATACTTTTTAAATGAATTGGACAAAGGAATGAGAAGGCAGAAGCCATAGAGTCATGGTTGTTCACTCCAAATTCCTTGTGGAATACAAATAGTCATGTGATGAACTCTGTATATAATATCAACTTGATATGCATAGGGCAGTTAGAGAGAGTAAGGATAGAGAATGCAGAGTATAGAATATTGAGATGGAGAAGATAAGGAAGAGAGAAGAAAAAAGAGATGCTACAGAACAGAGATGATATCTGAGGTAAATCAGCAGACATTTCTTTTGATAAATTGAGGAAGTTGGAGCTTCCCTATCAAGTTGGAGCTTGATAGCTGTCAGTTGTAGCTGGCTGAGGTTGGAGCCTCTTGTAGGTTCGTTTCTGCAGAAAAACAGTGGTGAGAGGGAGTTGGAGCTTGCCTTTGCATCACAACAATAATAAAATGTGGTTTTCTCCCTTTATGGGTTTCCACTTACATCTGTTGTCTCTATGTGTGTTGCTTATATGTTGATATGATCCACTCAATCTGTTTAATTGTTTGTTGCTCTCACAATAAGGTTGATGTCACATTAATTTAATACTTGCTGCAACATTTTGAGACAGTTAACATATTAAGCTGTAAATAAGTTTGATGAAAATTTAAATTGTTTATGCATGTGTTAAACTGATTCACCCCCCCCCCTCTCAGTTTAACCAAATATTCAACAGCACCCTCTGCATGTCTTCTAATGTGAGAGGGTCTCTTTCCCTTAGTTGATATGCCATTACTGGGTCAAATCCATCTAGAAATTTCATAAAGGCTAGACCTTGTGGAGGTTTCATGTGGGTAGGGATGGCATTATATACACTATTGAACTTAGTGTAGTATTCTTGGACACCCTCTCCAACATTTCTCTTGATATTTTTCATACTCTGATAATATTTGGAGAGGGTTCTTCTTGACTTCCCATTTGTTTAAGAATAATCGATGAAAAGAAAAGAGGTCATGTATACTATTAGGGGTTAGGTTTTTAAACCATTTTCTTGCTTCTTCCCCTAATCTTTGAGTAGACAATCTAATTTTAACAGTTTCATCATCTATTTCTTGTCTGTCAAAATAGTCATTCATTCTATCCACATGTTGTTGATCAGTTGTAGAACTGGTTGCGTCATATAATGAAATCTTGGACTGATAGTAGAACTAATTGGGCATACCATGTTGCCATGGCTGGGAGATGGGGAAACAAAGGAGGTTTAATAAGTGGAGAGTTTACAAAAGGAGGTGGAGGGTTAAATGGAGGAAGGTGAATAGTGGGTGTATGAATGGAGGCTGAAGTTAGTACAACAGGATTCTGCTGTAAGGTAGATGGGTCTAAAATTATATGGTTTATCCAATTCTGAGATCTAGTCCTGGACAAGCTTTGTTCTAGGGGTGAGCTAGAGAGGATATCTTGCAAGTCTTTAAGGTTTTTCGCTAGGAAACTTTGTTTGTGAATAGGTCTGCTAACAGTTGGATTTTTGGACCTAGGAAATTTCCTTAGGATGTGCTCTGGATTGTCAACTATTGCGGGAGGGTTTGGGTCTAGATGGGATCTTGTGAAAATTCTTCTAGAAGCCAGAACTTAGACCCAAGTTTTTAGAGAGGTTGAAAGTTTTATAACAGTTTGAAAAGAAAACCAATCTGTGAAAGAAATACTTAATCCACAAAGTATTCTTGCTGGGTTTTATTTTGAGGTTTGATGATATCAGGATTTCTTAATCATTTTCCCAGAGGAGTCTGTAGAAAACCAATGGAGTCATCAGGCCTACTGAAAACTGGTGGAGTCACCAGGTGGATGATTTTTAATTGTCTTTAGGCTTGTTGTTGTCCACCATTAGCAACCAGATAGTAGTATTGGCTAACACTTGATTCATCTAAGTTTGAAGTGGGTTTCTGAGTTCTTGAGGCAAGATTAATTTGTTTTAATAACTCAGCTCCCCATTATGGTCGCCACTATGTTGGCTCCCCATGATTTGCAAGATTGGAAAGAACAATTCTGCAAGGAACCACATTAGACCGCTTTGGAGTCCAAGGACCTAGCCTTCCTAGACTCAGAGAGGGCTCTCTCTATGTTTGTGATGAAAATGATGTGTCTTTATGCTTATGTTTTCTTATTTTAGGCTAGTTATGAAATTCTAGGACTGTTTGTTTTGTTTGGTTGATTGATTGAGTGATTGTTTCAGTTAAATAGATAAACTATGGGAAGCATTAATCCATTGGGCTATGGAGTCATAAAAGTATTTAATAGTTCATCAACTCTGCAAGGGTTTTCATAGGGTAAGCTAACTATATCAAGTGGATATTTTAGATTAGATTAAATATGAAATGACATCAAGTTGTGAAATCAATAAAACTAAAGGGAAATTAAGAATCCTTTAACTATACTTCAACAAGAAAATCCTTTAAGATAATTGTTTCATATGAACTAAAGAGTAGGGAAAACCATAAATTCCTTTAGCTAAACTCTACTAAGTAAACCTTAAGACAACAATCCAGCAATCCTAGAGAGTAGGACATCCTTGAATTCTCTAATCGGAGCTTGTAAAAGAAAACATTAAGATGAAATAAGTAGACAGAATTAAGGTGCCAAGATAGCATATCTTAATCTAAAATTTATGTTCTTTTATCAGAGAAATTATGGACAATATGGAAAACATAAGGGAAACATTGACAAAGAAGGATAACATCACCATTAACATAGCTCAAGAATCCTGTGAATGTATTTGTATTACTGATGTCCAAAATATTTATAATACTCTAGAGCAATAATCTCTGCAACTCAGAGTTTGATCAAAATCCAGCCTAGCAGCTCAGCCAACTAACCAATTAACCAACCAACAAGAGTAACGAACAATACATGTAGTATTTATCTACAGATGAGGAGGTGATCCTAATCTAGGTTTTCAGGCTATAGTTATTATAGAGTAAATTTAATCTTGACCTTTGAGACCATGCAAGGCCCAAGGCAAAATATCACTGACTAACTTGCTGTAATAGTAAATTTCAACTTAACTGCTGAGCTAAATTTAGGATATTTTTTACTTTTTGGCTTTTCATTAACTTTTAAAATAATTGTTGAGCTGCTTAAAATATCTCTGACTTCTTTATTAACTGTGGTGGCTGCCTATTAGCAAATTTAGGCTATAGGTGGCCAAATGAGGTTTGGAAGAAGTAAATGTTGATTTGGCCTTGTCATTTGGATCTGTCTTTCTTTGCTGATTTGCTTCTGATTTGTCATTTAGCTTTAAATCTGCCTTTAAAACTTTGATTTGTCTTTTAATATTGGATTTGTCTTCACCTGTATCTTTTATCTGTTGTTATCATCGCTTTCTGTCTTCTAACCCTGTCTTCTTACTATACCTTTTATATTAACCTTTGATTAACCTTTTGATCCCTTTATTCTTTCATTGTCCCTTGACTTTGTCTTTCATTTGTTTTGTATCTCTGCATAGCCACTGTATAATTATCTTATTTCTTTACCCAGTGCTATGGAAAAACCCTTGTTTCCCCTGTAGTTTTTGAATGACCATCAATGGTCATGATCTATTGATGATTCTACTTGATCTTGCGCTCCTGACCTTTTAACTGAGTAATGCTTTCTGGATCGTCACCTAGAAAACCTTGATTCAATAATTCTTGGATCTAGAACTGCAAATTATGCATTTATGTCATGTATAATCACCTACACATTAAAAACAATTGTTAATTAAAACCTGTGTTGGGGAGAGAGTCCGGGAAATGGAGGTTTTTGGTCTTCTGTGCTTTTTTGGGGCTTTTCGGGTCTTTTGGACGCATTACAGGGTTTTATGGTGGCTTGGGGTTTATCACAACAACATGAGGCTTACAAACATTCAAACGGGTAGATGGTTTTGTCGTTAGGGCGTGAGAGCGACGAGTGGTTTTCACATGGGGAAAAAGTGTTAGGGTGGTTTTGGTCTCGGGGATGTGATACCATAGAGGGAGTGTCGCATGGCAGGAGGGACGAGGGCATATACCGCCCATTTCGCAAGGTGCGAGGTGTTGTAAATGGTGAGCGGTTTGGAGTGCGAGAGGGGTTGGGGACCGTCAGATCGGGGAGGAAAATATTTGACGATGATCGGGATTGGATGGAGCAGCGGGTAGTTTTAGACGGTGGGGCCTGAGAGGATATGTGGTGAAAGGTTTACTATAGCGTGGGGCTTTGTGTTTTAAACAGGACCGAGGTCTTTGTAAATCGGGGCCCAGGTACAGTTAAGAGCATGGGCACTTTAAAGGGTTAGGGTCAGGGTCTTATGAGAGCGGAGGCTTAGGTTAAGAAGGCGGGGGTTTAAAAACATATGAAGGGTTGGGTAGAATATACAGGGTCTATTCTTAAAGAGTGGGACCTGAAACAAAATAATTTTTTAGTTAAAAACAGGGTAAAAAGGGTTTTCTACATTGTTTTTAGAGGAAGAAGGGAAATGACTGAAGGGGAGGATTTAAAATGGGTTTTTTAGCAATGTGAATGGGGTTTTGGATAGGGGAAAGGGTGAAAATGAGGGATTTAGGTTCAAAAACATGAGATTTCAGATCATCAGGGTAATTGGAGAAAGAGAAATGAGATATATTAAAATAGGTTGAATGAAGATAATGAAGGCAGTGAGATTTCTGAAAATAAAATGATATTCAGAGAATTTTATTTTTAGTATACTTTAGAAAATCCATAGTCATCTAGTGATATTGTGAATACAAGAGACTAACACTTGCGATGAATGCCAATGGACAGGGAAACCTTATCGCAGAGATGAGATTCCATTGCAACCACAGATGGCTTTGCAGGCATTCGACAAATGGGCCATAGAATTTATAGGACCCATCACAAAGGGCACCGAATTGTTAGAAACTGCTATGGGGTTATAGTCCCAGGAGCAGCGTGATCCCCTCCTGCGCCAATTCAATTAGGATCTACACCAAAAGGAGCAATATTTTGAGCAAATGGAAACCACTATGCCCACCCTCGTCGCAGCACAACAACTAGCGTGCCTCCAAACCAGCCACACTCTCAGAGATGAAATTGAGGGGCTCCGCCACAAGAAGAAGGTCCTCACCGACCACCTGAAGCCATGGTTTGATGAAGCTCTCAAGCTTTCACAAGATTTAGATGACATCGCGCAGAATGCAACAATGTAGAGAGCAGGTATCCTTCCCCCTTTTTTCGCCGTTGTCAAACAACTTTAGGAGAAGATGAAGACCCCACTACCGATGTGACTCGAGACGAGTCACAAGATTGTGTTGGGGGGCTATTGGAGCAGGGTCCCCTAGCGGAAATTTTGGAACATTTTTGTAATATTTTGTAATAATATAGTCTAGCACAGGGGCTCTAGGGCGGGTCAAAGCCCCCAATGAATTGTAATGGGTCAAAGGGTAGATCAAGAGTCCGCAAACCATGGTTTGCGGACCATAGAATAGCACAGGCTAATATGTTATATAAACATATGGATATATCGAGTCTAGAAGTAGGCTAAGTTTGGAAAAATCTTGGATACGGACTTGTGGATCTTTTGTGTCGATTGTCTGGGTAAGGGCTCCTGCTGGTTGTGTGCACAGTGACCCTGAGTCCTACTTTGTGTGGACCCCACTAGCTGTGTGTGCAGGCTAGTAGATGGAGTCTGTAAGCTGGATCTAGATATCAATGAATGAAAAGACTGATTGGGATAGCTAAGTGTTTTGTGTTGATTATTGGCTATGCTCTGTGTTATTTATATATTTTTGCTGCATAATGATGATTATTGATGCGCACGTGGATGTGGTACTATATAAGAAGATGAATGCATAGATTTGGTTAGATTTGACATGCTATTGAAGGATTTATGAGCTTCACTGAATATATATTACGCCGATATGTTGTTGAGGGTTTTTGTGTTAGGGCTTCTCTGACGCAGGTCCGTTAGATCTAAAGAAACCCCCTTCAATTAACTTTCTCTCTCTCAAGGTGCAAAAACCTGATTCCAGCACCCTCCCATACTACTTCGAGTGAGACCTTGATATGCGCAAGCAAACTATTGCCGAAAGGGCCAGTAGTCCAAGGGTTTGTTGGCAAACCTTAAAACGGAACCTGGGTCAAGACCCCTCAAGCCAACACACATGCTCTCTCACTCCATATATATTAATCTCTTTGTCCCTCCCTCTTTGTCTCCAATTATCTCTTCTTTCACTTCACCTTCAATATATATCTCTATCTCCCTCTATCTCTCTATATGAACCCCAAAACATACACTCTCACATTTAAATAAATAATAATAATGTTATTATTTGGATACACACACAACACAACAAGACCAATATCAGAATCTATTTATTCAATCTCATGACAGCGACATAGATGCGGCTTTGAGCAGTTGCAGCATACCTCTGGTTTGGCGTTTCATCATTGCATTGTGTTTTCTAGTTGTGTTGTTTGTAATTATATACAAAAATGAAGCCTGGAAGGTCGAGGAATAGCTTTTCTGTGGCTTCGGATAGTGGCAAGAGGAATTGAATCGATGCATTGGGTCGATGCCTATCTTCCATTTTGCGGTATCGGTTGAACTGAATTTGAACATTCGAAGTGATGGATACGTGGCCCTCCAAGATTTACTCAAACTGAAAATGACAGCTTGTGTATTTATGTTTCAATTCACACTGTGAAAGGAAATTTCAATTCTTTTCTTTCTCCTCTTTTCTTTTCGAATAAAACCCTAATTTCTTATCGTACCCATGGAATCTATGTCAGTTTCTTCTCTTTTCTACACTTCTCTTTTTTTAGTGAAGGGCCCTCTTCCGAAAATACTGAAAAATCATTTCAAGTTGGAGCCAATTTTTTTTATTTTTTTTTACGAGGAAGACCGTAAAGCAAAAATAGTTCACTCAGAACACCTTTTAAGAGATTACGTGAAACGATCAGATCAAATAAACCATGACCAAATAAATTCTCAGTCACCTGAAAATCTTCAATCACTTTCTGACCATGAGTAGATTGTATCCACTGAGAAAATATGGGCTCAATCAATATTTGTTTTTCTGGAGTACCAAAAGCAAGCATAACATCATTATGAAAATAAAGTCCCAAGGTATAGGGGAAGGTCATTCTTTCTTTGATGGGAGAGAAAGAATGAAGATTTGGAGAAGAAAATTTATTTCCCCCATTTCGTCGGAACTTTGGGTGGTTCTCGGAAGAAAATAGCGAAAAAAATTATTCCTAGGGTCGATACCAACAGGAATGTATAAACCAATGCTTCCATAGATTTAATCGTAATTTACAATTATGGAGATAGCTTTCGTACTAATATTGATTAGAGAAGAGATAGGAGCAATATCATACGAGCTTCTGTTCCTCGTTCCAATTAAGCGAGCAAGGAATTCCCTTTACTGATCAGAAGTTAAGAGAAGTTTAGTACCTAACATCGGGAGGTTTTCCTTGAGTAGATCAGGGATTTATACACTCACAATGAGTCCTAAGTACTCGAGTACAGATGTGTAAGGTTCTTTGCTTAGCATCAAATTGAACCACATGCTCCACCGCTTGTGCGGGCCCCCGTCAATTCCTTTGAGTTTCATTCTTGAGAACGTACTCGAAAAGATGACTCGGTTAATTTTCGTCCTGGTCATGATACATATCATAACTCGGACATCCATTTCGAATGCATATCCCATTTTTTCACAGCAGGGTTATGAAAATTTCCGAGAAGCCACTGGACGTATTGTATGTTCCAATTTTCACTTGGCAAAAAAAACCTGTGGATATTGAGGTTCCACAGTCCCTACGCCAGTGAAAATCATAGGAAGAAAAAGCAAAAGCACCTTCTTTTTTCATGTATGCTCCACTTGGTCCGGGTACGGGGGATATAGCTCAGTTGGTAGAGCTCCGCAGTGGCTTGGTTAAGGGAACCCACCGGAGCCGTAATGAGAGCGAGTCTTCATGGGGCAATTGTCACTGCTTATGGACCCGAACCTGGGTGATCTATCCATGACCAGGATGAAGCTTGGGTGAAACTAAGTGGAGGTTGTTGTTATTCTTCATACTTCTTCCCCCATTCCATCAATAATGGATATGTGGAGTTCCCCTGCATCCAGCATGAATTGAACCCGCGAGTTTGCCAATTATGAGTTGGGCGCTTTAACCATTCAGCCATGGATGTTGGATTATGATCATTGACCTGAATGATGGATGTGTATGGCATATGATCCTAAACAGGGGAATCATCATAAACATTTTTGATGATTTCAGAGAAGTAGTTAGGAGGGATAACAAACAATGCTTTAGTTTGTTGCAACAAAATAATAATGAGGTTTTCATTAGAGCAAATCAAGGGCATAGCATGAAGGCCATAAATTCAGAAGAATTACTAAAACATATAATCTCGGTTGAAGAAGTTTCGTTGTGTGTACATGGCACTTATCTGAAAAACCTGGACTCAATTAAGCAGAATGGGCTCAAGTCTATGCAAAGAAATCATGTCCACTTTGCACGAGGTTTATCGAGAGACAATGGTGTAATTAATGGGATGCAGAGTGATTGTGAAGTGATGATATATTTAGATGTAGGAAAGGATTTAGCGGATGGAATGAAACTTTTTGTTTCTAAATACTTTGCAAAAATAGAGAGAGTTGAGCCAAATAGAAACGGAAGGAACTAAATGTTTCGTTTCTAAGTATAGGAACTAAATGTTTATGTTGGATTGTATTTATTTATGGTTATGATCTGGTTTCTTTTTCTGTTTTTCCCTTAATAATTGTAGGTTTACCAACAGACAATGGTGTGATTAGTGGGATGAGGAGTGATTGTGAAGCGATGATGTATTTAGATGTAGGAAAGTCTTTAGCAAATGGAATGAAACTTTTTTGTTTCTGAAAATTATTTTGATGGAGGGCTTCAATGGTGTTGTGCCACCTAAGAAATAGAAGGAACTAAATGAGGCAATGGAGAGAGAGAAATAGAAGGAACTAAATGTCTTTTTACTCAAGGATAGGAATTAAATGTTTTGGTTGGATTATATTTATTTAACGTTATGATTTGGTTTCTTCTTATGCTTTTCCCTTAAGGGTTTAAATGTGTATTTATGTTTCAAAATATTTGTAAATTTTGAATAAATTTGTAAACAAGAAAGCTTTATATGTGCTTTCTATATAATTATTTAGGATTTTTTTTTATTGTAAAAAGTTATATTGCTAACAAATATAAGTTATAATTTAGAATTGAAAACAGTACAACGAAGTGTAGCATTATAAACTTTTCAGAATTGTCTTTCTCCAAAGTCTAACTATCTCAACCAAATCTAAAATCCAGAAAACTAAAAAGATTAACCAGACCTAAATGGTCTTTAGACAACCAAAACATATAGAAAGAAGGCATAGAGTTGTATTTCATATTTGCATTGCAAGTCCATAATGTGGTAGTAGACTACTTGTCAAATGGAGAACATATCGTTATTGTAGATAGTTATTTATTTATACATAAATTTGGTTCATGTTATTTAAGTAACATTAAAATCTCAATTTTATCATTCATTTGTGATTTCCATAGGATGAAATTGACCTCATTCAAATTTTCCATATTGCTTCATATATATACTCTTCAGAGTGCCTAGTGTGCACAACCAACAACTTTGACAGGGGTTGTTTACAAAGAATTTAGAAAAATTAAGTGAAATAAAAATAAATTTATTACAACTATGAAACATATTACATTTTACTAGTTTTTTATTGATTGTTACTCATTTCCTCTTTCCTTACACCCTTGTAAAAATAGATTTCATTACAATACCATAAACCAAATACTATAAGACAATACCATAAGTTTGACTTTTAACTTTGATTTGGTCTCACAACTACCAAAAATATTTATTAATAAAATAAATATTATATACATAATTTTATCTATTTTATACATCTTCAAACATTATTACACTAACACTTTTACCCATTTAAGATTCAACTAAAATCTTGACAAAACTTGCAAAGTAGATATGACATACCCAATATAAAGATTACAGACTTTTTGTTTATGCAGTGGCAGTGGATTAGAGAAACAAAAACTTTTTGATCTGACCAAAAATCATACAACCGAATTCCAACAAAAATGCCCAAACAAATTGCCTCATTAAGCTACACCAAATTTTTATTTTAAAATCTTCTGAATAAAGCTGCCTCATTAAACTACGCATGCTTAGGAATCAGGGTTTTGATATTTTTCACAGGGCTGGTTTCTAAGTTTGTGCTGAAGAAATAAACCGTTGGGCCCTAACTGAAGAAATAAACCGGTGCAGTTCTTATTTGGAACTAATACAAACTGCTGACCATCCAAAATTCCTCAGAGTTGACTTATCAATATAGTATAAATTTAAATTTAAATTCATCATAGTTGGCTTAAATTTCAGAGAGTATATTTTGTTACTGGTAAAACTTTTAGAAGTACATTCTTTTACAGGTAAAACTTTTAGAACATTTGAATAAATAGAAATTTAAAACTTTTAGAACATTTGAATAAATAGAAATTTTCTTGATTTTTACTTAAATTTCACATAAAATTGATATTTAAATCTATCTGAAAAAACTCTAAAATAAATAACCTCATTAAACTATGCTCTTCTTATAACACCTCTCAAGTTCTTAAATGCCTCCTCCATGCTTCTACAGAGTAAATACTCCTCCCAGATTCCTTTGTAAAATGCATAAGTGTTATGAGTTAATTAGTGGTTATAATTTGTAAAACTAGTTAGTTTTTTTTTAAACCATACATATAATTGTTAATATTAGATTTTAAATGAAAAAAATATCATAAAATTAAGGATATTTGTTTATGGAAATTCTTTTATAACTTACACTTTTTTTCTACATATTTCTCTTTGGAGGAGTATTTCTTGGCTTTTACTTGGTCTTTTGGATTGCTGTTTTCTAATTCTTGGTAAAACTTTTTATTTTTTTTCAGGTTTAAGTATGTAATGCAATGAAGAAGTAACTGTTGTTTTGTTTATATTTTATTGTTTTAACATATTCTACACAACCTTTTCTTGGGTGGAAGCCAATTTTTTTTTATTTCACATAGTAGGCCTATGGGATCTCATTTTTAGCTAAGCCATCACATGCTTTTTGCACCATGATATGTTTAGTTTTAGATAGTTTTGATTTTAATCTTGTTTACTATTAGTCTATTTCTTCCATTTTCTTATGTTGTAACATTCTTGGATATGGTTTTTGAGTTCTCTTCTATCTATTGGGAAATTGTCCCTTTTTATACCACAATCCTTAAGCAAAATCCACACTAGAGGTTCAATGATTTCTTGCATCTTCTCAACCCACTCTTAGGTGATTCTATCCAAAAACCTCTCACTTTTCTAAGAGCCTCTAACTCTATTGGCTACAATATTGATTTTGGAAGAAGCATCTTGTAATGGGTGTTGTTTCTCACACTTATGTCATTTATGAGTGTTTTTCTACACATTAAAGTTGCTTTCCCCTACTTTTGGGTATAGTTGGGCCCCAAACTTCACAACCACAAGAGCACCATTGTAATGAGAGTTTTGAAGAAAGAATGCAACATCTTCCAGTCATATATCTCTATTGACCTACATCTATTGATGTGTATGTATTCCAACCATTTTGTTTTGTGGAAACCTAACATCAAGTATTTGTATTCTTGGGTTACTTCCAATAAGTATCCATGAAAACCTCCATGTCAAGGTTTTCGAGGCTCTAATATGTGCTTGTAGGCTATGTCTTGCTCTAAGCATGAGTGTCATAATTTTCTTAAATCAAGATCTTGATTGTAATCGTAGCTATATTCAAATCTCTCGACTTTTGATGCAATGTTTTTATTATTATTAATATAACTCTTCCATATATGATTTTAAAAAAACACATGGTTCTCGTGTTGTGTAATTGTACATAATGATCATTATGATGAGATGCACTTTTTGGAATGTGTCATCTTTGATGATGTGGACTTAAAAGAGAATAAAAATAAATTAATTGAACCCTCACTTAATAAATTAGAATATTAAATAAATTTATATGTACTAGAAATGTCAGGTGTATCATGAGGCAAGTGTTTCTATTCTTATCGTGGATTCATTCTTATGTGATTTTACTGATTATCGATTCATGAATTTCTATGTTAAATCAAACAAATGTTGTTATGACATAAATCTAGGCCATTAGATCGAGTGGATATTAGTCGTTAAATCAATCTGAAGTGTAACTATGTATTACCCTGCATGCACGTTGGGATCCAATATGAGCTATGGGACTTCATTTCTAGTAGATCATGGCCATTGAATCCATTGGAGTTGCAATTCCCTTTTAACATTTGTGCATGTAGGGATTCAATAAGAGAAATGGGGCATCAAATGAAGTGGACCATTAGGGGCACAAATCATGATAGTCTAGTTGATTTGAGTCTGGGGGGTGACCGATCCCACACTTGGTTTGATTGAAATCCCCTTGAACTAGACTTGATTCTTAATGTTAATCCCCTGACTTGATTGCATACTGAGCTTGAATCCAATTTGAATATTAAACTTGTGAATTTGTTGATAGTCTCCAAATTCAATACTTAATGCAATTAATGATCATAATTATGGAAATTACATGCATGAGAAAACATGAGAGGATATCAATCACATAAGAAAATATATCACTGAGTTGGTAACGAAGTTCACCATGTGTCGGCTACGTCTCTGAGCTCCACTCAACTGCATATCAACTTCATTAGCTACTATTCTTCAATAAGACGTTCTTATTCGTAAGTACAATAGGACAAGATTCTCACTTCACGTAGAAATGTATCTCCTTCAAAGAGACGTTCTCCAAATAACTCTCACTTCAAGTTTCGAACTGGACCTTTCAGTGCCACGACATCTCAATTTGCATGCACAATGCTCAAACAATGAATAATTTGCAATAATTCAAATCTCACTACCTTGTTGTAACATACAGAGATCATACAAAATTTGCAAGTACATATTCTACTGTAAGATGGAGAATCAACAATAAATTAGACTTAGCGACACTAACAGAATCATCTCGTCATTCTACAACTTTTGACTGTAAACATGACCAACTTATGAAAAGTGCATCTTTGTCTCGAAATTTGTGCCAAGAATTAATGACACATGTGGGCTTTCAACCATGAACCCTCATATTTGTTGCTCAAAATACAATAAACACAACACTAGTAAGCTTGTCTCAATTTTCTACGACTTTTGACTATAAGCACGACCATCATCTGAAAAGTGCATCACTGTCTTGAATTTTGTGTCAAGCATTAATGACACATAAGGGATTAAATCATTGGCCCTCGGGTCCACTACTCTAATCCAAAGTATGTCTGCACGAGTGGACTCATCTCAAATATCATGAAGAATGGTTATAAACACCATACAATTTTTCCAATGTCACCTCTGGACCTCTCTAGGTTCCAATACCTAAGACATTATGCCACACAGACTATACTCTTTGCAATCATTACAAACTTGTCTCGAAAATCATGCCACCCTCGTTGTGTGTCATATCTTCCATTGGAATCCATGGCCATGACTAGACATATGGATTCTACTCCTCTGGAATTTGTGTGAGTCCCTCTTCCATCTCTTGTTTCCCCCTTGGTTCATGAGTTACATAAGTTTAAATACATTTTAGAGGGTGTACTTAACAAAGCCAACCATTTGGCATACTGGCTAGTAGAGTTATATTAAGGCATTCATTTAGGATAGGTCCTGAGGTTAAACCCATGGGCCTCCCCTAATGGTTTTAATATAGGTTTTTCTATAACCACAACAACCATATGTTTGAACAAATAAAAATGGAGGTTGGCATACATTAACAAGTTCATGGAGGTCGGCTTTCCCCTTGAGACCACTAGCACCTATTTCTAGGTGCCACGTGGCTCCCTCTGATTGGGCTATGTGTAAACCTTATATTAGCACAATCTTTTACCACCTATCTAGTAATTTTGATGATTATCGATGAAATTTGGCTTAAAAACATAAATTTCAAGTTTTCAACAAAGAGAAAAACGACTCACTAATTTCTACCTAGAAAACATGGAACTACTCAAATAAGCTCAATGCGCTTCATGAATTGAAATGAAAACGTTTTGCTTAAGGTATGGGAGGAGGTGATCTCCCATACATTTGTAAGTTCTATTGGAACCTAGTGTTAGCCATACTTCAAATCAAAATTGTTAAAGTATTTTCCCCCCTAAGCTAGTCAAGAAGTTCATTAATCCATTGGATTGGATACCTGTTCCTGGTAGTGATTTATTTAGTGCCCGATAATCAATGCAAAGTCACCAAAGTACCATCCTTCTTCTGTAAAAATAATATTGGGCTCTTGCAAGTTTATGAACTTGGTCGGATATTTCATTTTTGAAGAAACTCTTAGATTTTCCACTTGATTTCCTCATTTTTTATAATAGCGCAATGGTATATTGTCCCATTTCATATAGGTGTTCTAGGATTTAGATCAATCCAATGCTTGACCTGACTGTGCACATGTACCCCTATGGGTGAGGATAAAATGTCTCTGTAATCTTCCATGACCTTATCCACTTTCTTTTGTTGCATGGAGGAACCCTTTCTAGGAGGGTGGAAGAGTAATTGTTTATTATTTACTATAGGTTTAGTTGTTTGCTTCTTAAACCATGTAACTGAAATCCCTACTTAAATTTAGGTGGGTTATATAATTTCAGATTCTGCAATTGCCACCAATGTGCCATCATTATTCATTGGAGCATTGACAAATCTATATGGCCCAAGCGAGCCGACCTATCTAAGCCCTTGTGGCAGGGAGATTAAGTATAGGACATAGGATATCTAGTTACTGAGAATGCAGAGGAAGGTTCCATGTATGTGACTTTAGCAATTTAAAAACTGTATGAAGAACTTTCAAGTCTAATTCCGTAGCAAAAGTTAAGTTTAGTTGTAAGCATAGAATTGCCAAACCGTGTAACAGAATTTTGTAGGCCAATAATTCCTAATACATGCCTGAAGTTTTATTATCTATGCGATTTCTCCAGTATAAGCGTCTTTTAAGCCTCTTTTCATGCAGTGCGGCAACGTGATTTTATGATTTTTGCATTTGACAATATTGAATATCTATTCCACCTGAAATTAAGTTTACACACACAATATCTTTCGTGATCGATATGAAGAGTTTTGTGATCTATATGAAGAGTCTTATGATTGAGATTGGGATCCAGAGATGAAGACTAAGATTATCTTGAGTCATATCCAGGTTTTATGTTTGTTATTGAGATAGAGATTCTGAGTTTAGATAGCGAGATGAAGAGCCTGATGACCGTGATCGTAAGCGAGATCCATCCTCCATATATAGATATCGATATCCAGAATCTGAGTTTTGTGATAGGGATGAAGATTTAGCCTTTCACGATCAACATCTCTTCCATTTCTAGAGCCATATCTCGCATAACCATATCCAGTTCCAGGTCCAGCCCTTTCACGAGACCAGCATATCCAGTTCCAGGTCCATTATAATCCAATTGTATAACTTTGAATAGATATTCATAGGCATGAAATCCTATGGCCCTACAATCTGGATCAATCATACCAATCTACCCCTTCTTTGCAGGACGTCAAATAGGATCTGTGACATCTCCCATTGCCCACATGATAAACTGACCAAATTCAACATCCCACTGAAGAACATAGAGCTTATATTTTTCTGTTGAACTTCTCATTAGGTTTGAAAAGCTCGAGCATTGCAATTTGGCCATAGATTGGTGCTTCTAGAATTTGTTGCAAACGATTGTTGGTGCAGAGAGAATGAATCTCAATTCGTGTACATTTTCTCTTTGCCACTTTCGCATTTGGTTTTCACAAAGGAATAATTATCTGGTTTTCATAAAGGAATAATCCAATGACGTTACAACTAGGAATGATTGATGTTTGATTGGTATTTTGATCAATATTTTCCATGTGTTCATAGTATAGTCAATCAAAATTCTCATTCTAAGGCCTATCCATTCCCTTTTCATCACTAACGCCCTGAATGGAGAATCCTTGCAACTATATTCAGAAACTGGAGCCAAACAAGTGGGATGGATTTCAGGATTAGACCCTCCCAAACAAGCTGCTCTCATATGGTATAAGGTAATCAATGTATTTTGATTCATCGTCAGACATGGAATTCGTTTTTCATCTGGTGCTCTGTAACCTATAATTTATGTGGGGGAAGATCAAGACACCTTATGTAACACACACAAGGGTTTACATCAGTCGAGGTTTGTACCTAGGCTGTTGGCATGGTGAGGTCATCCAGCCCTCCAACTCCATTGCAGCTCGCCTGATGAATAAGTGCAATCTATTGCAATACCGAGAGAGGAATAAGTGCTTTCGCTGCAAATTCATGCAGCAGAATTGTGAACATTGTCCAGACATTCTTGATAATGAACATATCTGATAAAATACCTCTGAAATGCCACTTGCATCCTCATCCACTAGGCTCGAGGCCACCCGTTTTCAACTGCAGCCTCATGCAGTTCACACTTGTTTTACACTTGTATTCGTTTCATATTGGTCTGTCTTCTCCACAATTTGAGCCAATATATTTGTAAAGACAATTTGAGCCAAATATTTGTAAACATTAAATGCTTAATAATTAATGCCAGCATTAATCTAGCATTACCCCTTTCTGTAAAGAATTACACTTATATTACTAGAATTTATGAAATATATCTTTTATAGCCTCAATATGAGGCCAATAAGACAGTAAAATGTTTTATTGAATGGCTAAAAATATTCCTGCGAATATAAAATAAAACTTTGGTTATTTGTGCATAGTAGTAACAATAACCAGCTAAAAATAATGTTAAGTCATCCCTTTAGATTACTATAGTCCCAATCGTGCCTGCAGCAGGGACTAACAAGAACATGCATTATTTTTCAATAATCAATATGCAATATGTACTTGCTTCCAACTATAAATTTTATCAATTGCTAATATGTTAAATATTTGTTAGTTATATCTTTAAATAAAAAAGAAAATAAATGTTTTTTTTTTTTAAATAAAAGAAAGCTGAATAAAAAGTTACTATTTTTTTTAATATTGATATATTATATGATGATAGAAATTATAGTTATTTTTCTATCATTCCCAATAGTGATATGGATTTTAGATTAATTTTATTATTGTAATTATTTGATTTTAATATCTTTGAGTTCTTAAAATTGAGTTTTCTTTTATTTTTTCACCCTTATTAGCATAATCAAGGATTAATTATATAGAAAAAATCATTCAATTTTTTTCTTATGAACATTATCTTCATTTTATATATATAATTAAGTATTTGTTAAAACAAAATATTATTCTCTAATATTATTCTCCAATATTAATATTAATTATTTTTTCATCTCATAAACGATGTCGGCAAAGTCCACATATTGAAATTTGAAACGCCCAAATTCTTGGTTAAATGCTACCGCCACTCAAGTCAGCAACTCATCACTCTTAATGTCTCAAAATTTTGAAATATGGAAAATCGTGTTTCCTCTTGAAATGCTATGGGTAGTCGACTTGAACAATTCGCTTGTCTTAAATCTTACCGTTCACATTCTTTTCACAGTATAATACCTACTATGAAAGCCTTGAACATATGAAAATTTCAGAATTTGATGATCCACATAAAGGTCGAGGTATTGGATTTCCGGAAGATATTTTCTCTAAATCTAAACTGCAACGTCCATCTGAAAGAGACTTCGAGATACTTTCGGTTCTTTCTAAAACATTTGAAATAAGCGAAGACATAGTATAATACATTTGGGAAAATCTTAAAATGACAAGTTTCACATTCTAGTAATTCACTTTCCGACCACATAGCACAATATATTTAGTTATCATTCCTGCAGACAGTTATCCTATCATATAGATTGACAGAATCTAATAACTTCAGCTTATCGAATATCATAACATTCTCGATTCCAATTTTTTTTTCAGTCCAAAAAAAACACTGTATATTATATATAGCAGTTCATTAAAACATCAATTACATTTACAGCTGAGCTGTAGCGAGATTCATTCAGTATATCTTTGTCACAGTGTAAACAAGACTCCCCTTTCTGAGAAAGAAACAGTTTCACTAATTACTGTGACAAGTCAGATTTCTGAGTGCAAAAGATCACTCATTCACAATGATAAAGAACAAAATTGTGTAGTCCCTCTATCCCTGTTTACATGCATTTAACCAGATCATATTAGGAGAGAAACAATTGAAAAAAATACCTACAATCCCTGTGGCCCAGTTGATGAAGAGGCAGGAAATATGATATCATTGAGGATTGGAAAGGATTGAAGCCTGTGAGAGATCCTCCATCCTTCCATCAGATTCAGGCTCGCTTGTATAGAAACAAAAACCAATCCTCATCATAGTTGTGTATAGTCTTCATTGCATCAGGCTCGCTTGATATTGGAAAAGGAGAGTGCACACAAGGTCGCTTGATGTTGTATACAAAAACCAACAGTCTCACTTGAGATAAGTCGGGAGAGGTCCAAAAATGTAATTATGAAAAACGTTGAATCGGTTGCAGGCTCGCTTGCATAAATGATATCCTTATCAGGGCAGTGGAATGGAAATTTCCCATATTAGAGATCCATCTCTGTAGTGTAATACCTGAATGCATCCAAAATTTGATTTGATGCCTCTTTTCGACAGACCATCAGCTCGTGTGTTATTTTCCCTGAGAATGTAATTGATAGGGGTCCATTCAACCTCACCCATAAGTATTTTTCCCTCTAAAACCATCCCTGTAATCCAGGATTACTCAATTGAATGTTGCCCAAACATTCTCGATTCTACTTAGCTAGACATCATTTTTTAATGGTACTGGGATTATCACGAAATATTGTTTCGCAATATCAGACGCACATTTTTGGTTCAATTCCAATGTGCGTTAGACGCACATTTTTCGTCCAATGGAGTGGATCTCCTCTGTTGTTCATCACAATCAACAAAGAAAGTGTCAGAATATGATTATGGATTCAAATTGCATCTCTTTATCATGCCTAACAATGAAGCATACATGTAGTCATCGTCAAAGAGGCTGCAGCCAGCAAAGTTGTCAAATATTCTCCTTATATGAGGGAAAAGCTTACGAACTGATGAACTTAGCAAAATTAATATTAGAACGATAATAACAGTCCATTTCTGATAACATGGCATTGTGCAGTGCAGTCGCAGGGTAGTTCTCCTTTGGCAGACAGGAAAGGCTGCCTAAATCCTGCGCTAATTCTTTACGTCCACTAAAACATCTACCAACAAAAAATCAAAATGGGCAGCAACCACTATAATGAACATTAGAGGGACTTGGAAAATTTGTAGTTTTCTGTCTCTTGCAGTTATTGTTGTTGGAGTTTAACACAGCAGAAACATGACAAAATTAACACACACAACAAAAGCATGAGACAAGCAGAGTTTAACGTGGTTCACCCAACCATTCTGGGCTACGTCCACACAACATAGGCATCGGCAATTCTTTATTAATCAAACAGGAGATTACAAACTCTCACACTTCACACACTCAAACAATCCGTATGGATACCTGTTATATAGCAAAGAGAATCAAACTACCTCATAAATCCTCTCACATCAAATTTAGGATGCATTAACTCCCTCCCAACAAACTGGAGCTAATCTAGGAACTAATTCCTAATTTTTGTCACCTAATGAGATTTTTGCCAATTTTACTAAAACTGAAAAATCTCAACAATCTCCACCTTGACAACAATTAGCCTGATGCCCTGTTATTATTATTTTATCTCTTCTGCAAGCCAAGAGAAGCCAAACACCAACGCAACTTCTCTAACAAAACTGGTTTCGTGAACATGTCTGCACAGTTTTCCTTTGTATGCACCTTTTCAAGAGAGACTCCCCTTTCAGTAATAACATGTCTTACAAAATGGTACTTAATTGGAATATGCTTTGATTTACTATGATAGGCCGGATTCTTAGCCAAATTTATTGCACTTTGACTATCACACAGTAACCTGATGTTGTCCTGTAACCTACCAAACTCACCAAGCAAACCTTTCAACCAAACCGCCTCTTTGCAAGCATGCGAAGCAGCAATGTATTCTGCTTCAGTAGTGGATAAAGCAACAATGTTTTGTAGCTTTGACATCCAGCTAATAGCTCCACCGACAAGAGTAAAGACATACCCTGAAGTTGACCTTCTCTTATCCAAATCACCTGCAAAATCAGAATCAACATACCCGCAAACAGATTCACTACTCTTATTGTAAGTAATACAATAACTACTTGTGCCTCTCAAGTACCGAAGCACCCATTTCACTGCTGACCAGTGTTCTTTACCCAGATTTTCCATATACCTGCTGACAACCCCAACTGCATGTGAAATATCTGGTCGCGTACAAACCATCGCATACATCAAACATCCTACTACATTGGCATATGGAATTCGAGACATATAATCCTTTTCTTCATCTGTATTAGGACATAAACTCGAAGAAAGCTTAAAATGGGAAGCGAAAGGGACTGACACAGGCTTCACATTGTTCATACCAAACCTCACAAGTATTTTCTCAATATACTTCTGTTGTGATAGCCACAACTTACCATTGCTCCTGTCTCTGAAAATCTCCATGCCCAAAATCTGTCTTGCTGCTCCTAGATCTTTCATATCGAATGTCCTTGCCATCCGAGTCTTCAACCTGTTGATTTCATCAATGCTTTTGCTTGCTAAAAGCATATCGTCAACATACAACACTAAGATAATGAACATGCCATTTTTCAATTGCTTGAAATACACACAATGATCATATTCACTTCTAACATATTTATGACTCAACATGAAAGAATCAAACTTCTTATACCACTGCCGAGGCGACTGCTTCAGGCCATATAATGACTTCTTGAGCCTGCAGACAAATTTCTTATTGCGATGCTGAACAAACCCTTCCGGTTGTTCCATATAAATTTCCTCATCTAAGTCTCCATGTAGAAATGCAGTCTTAACATCTAATAGCTGCAACTCTAAATCAAGCAAAGCCACTAATGCTAACACAATTCTAATTGAAACAATTTTAACAACTGGTGAAAAAATCTCATGAAAGTCTATGCCTGCTTTCTGAGAAAAACCTTTTGCAACCAGTCGCGCTTTGTACCTGTCTTCCGTATCATTCACACCCCGTTTCAGCTTGAAAACCCATTTAGACCCCACAGTTTTCCTATCTTTCGGAAGTTCAACCAGATCCCATGTGCCATTCTTACCTAAGGCCATCATTTCTTCCTTCATAGCTGCTTTCCACTTATCACTTTTCGAACCTTCTATAGCTTCCTGATAGCACAGAGGTTCATCATCTTTAGCGGTCAAAGCAACTGAAGTAACATAATCATCATACCTTCTCGGTGGCCGTTTGATTCTTGTCGACCTCCTTAAGGATGTTTCTGGTTGACTACCATCTGTAGGAACTTCTTGCCGATCAGTATCTGAGACTTGTTCATGATCTAAACCTGAACCCTGTTCATGTTCTGATTCTGAACCCTGTTCATGACTAGTATCTGAACTATGGTCATCATGACTATCATTAGAAATGCTATCAAACTGAATGTGCTGAAAGTCAGATACATCATCCTGTTTCAATCTACTATCTACATCTAACTGTGCAAGAGAGGATTCATTAAACTTTACATCTCTGTTGATGATGATTTTGCGGGTAGTAGGATCCCACAATCTATATCCCTTTGTTCCAACACCATACCCAACAAAGATATACCTTTTAGACTTTGGATCTAATTTAGTTCGCTGATGTTTAGGCACTAGAGCATATGCATCACAACCAAACACTTTGAGTTTAGAATAGTCACAAGGGTGTCCTTTCCATACCTCTTGAGGAATCTTGCAACATATCGCTGTCGATGGTGACCGATTTATCACATAACAAGCTGTAGCCACTGCTTCTGTCCACAACTCCTTCTGCAAACCAGCGTTACTCAGCATACTCCTTGCTCTCTCTAGAAGAGTCTTGTTCATGCGTTCAGCAACTCCATTTTGCTGAGGAGTATAAACCGTGGTCTTATGTCTCTCGATCCCTGCATCCTTGCAATAGTTTTCAAACTCCTTGGAAGTAAACTCACCACCATTGTCAGTTCTTAAACATTTTATTGTTCTACCAGTGTTGTTTTCTACCAATGCTCTAAACTGCTTGAAAACTGAAAAAACATCAGACTTCCTTTTCAACATGTAGACCCACACCTTCCTAGAAAAATCATCAATGAACGACACAAAATATGACGAGCCACCATATGACGCTGTAGGGGCTGGACCCCAAACATCTGAATGAATATAATCAAGTATCCCTTTACTAGTATGTTTGCATGTTTTAAATTTTTGTTTACTTTGTTTTCCAAACAAGAAATGCTTATAGAAATCTAACTTTCCAGACCTTAGATTAGGAAGTAACTTGCGATCAGCCAAAATTTTCAACCCTCTTTCACTCATATGCCCCAATCTTTGATGCCATAAGTGAATGGAACTACTGTCATATTCAGACACCGTAGACACATGAACTGACCCTGTTCTTCCTTCTAACTGAAACAGATTTCCTACTTTCTTAGCTTTCATTACTAGTAAGAT
This sequence comes from Pinus albicaulis, assembly GCA_034641835.2. NCBI lineage: Eukaryota > Viridiplantae > Streptophyta > Pinopsida > Pinales > Pinaceae > Pinus > Pinus albicaulis. Next base: position 1,247,963,215 of record CM076578.1, on the reverse strand, counting down.
ACCTTTATAGATTTTCATAACTCCACCTTTAATTACAGTTTTATATCCATTCGTATCCAATGCTCCTAAAGAAATTAGATTTTTCCTTAAGTCTGGAACATGTCTCACATCTGTTAACAATTTAGTTGTGCCATCAAACATTTGCAGTTGTATGCTTCCTATCCCAACAATATTAGATGTGACATCATTACCCATGTACACGACTCCATCATTAATTGATTTATATGTCTTAAACCATTCTTTATGGATACACATGTGGTTTGATGCACCGGAATCTAACAACCAATGTTGATCATGATTTGACACATTAACTGATAATACTTCGTCGCTCATACCTGAACCAGATGCCGAACCTGTATCTGTCGTGTTTGCTTCCTTCTTCTCTGTCGATGAAGCTTCTTTAGAAGATTGTTGTCGCTTCCAGCAATCCTTCTTCAAATGCCCCGATTTGCCACAAAACCAGCACTTTACTTTAATCTTCTTCCCTTTCGACTTTGAACGCGAATCGCTGTGCTTACCAGAGCGTCTTTCTCTAGAACGACCTCTAGCCATCATTGCCTCTGATGTAGAGGTGTCAGCATTCGACCGCTTCCTGGTCTCCTCGGACAACAAAGCTCCAACCACATCGTCAAACTCAAGGACGGCTGCAGTACTAAAGCTTATGGAAGTAACAAAGTGATCCCACGATTCGGGCAATGAACACAATAGAGTTATTTCCTTATCCTCTGAATCAAATTTTACATCTAGACTTTGTAATTGTACCAATAGAGTATTGAAAACATTCAGATGGTCAGTAATCGAGGTACCTTCCTTCATTCGCAAACTGTATAGCTGCCACTTCAGGAGAATCCGATTTGTCAAAGATTTCGTCATGTAGAGCTTTTTAAGCTTTATCCACAAGCCTGCGGCGGTTTTCTCTGACACAATGTTGAACAGAACATCATCTGCCAGACATAACCGAATTGCGCTCAAAGCTCTGTCATCCAACTCATCCCATTCATCCTCCGTCATGGAAGAAGGCCTTTTGCTCCTCCCCAACAGCGCTTTCGCCACGCCTTGTTGAATCAGCATATCGTGCATCTTTAGCTTCCAGATCTCGAAATTATTCTTGCCATTAAACTTCTCAATTTCAAAACGGGCACCTTGAGTTTTCACCATCTTGTTAAAAAACAAACAATCTCCAAAACCCAACTTTTAAATAAATAAAAAAATTGCCCAGCCTAAAACATGCTACCCTTCACCTTATAAAGTGCCTTTCATTTGATACCATATGCAAATGGCATTTCAATTACAAATCGATTTTATTAAAAATGCACTTTTTAATGAAGAATGCCCTTGCCTTCAAAACATCATGGCATAATACAATTTAAAAAGGAACCTTCAAATCGATTTTAAAACCACCTCTTCTAAAATCGATTTATTCTTTAAAAAAAAAAATGCCACTTCAAAAAATACAATATAAAAATGGCAATTTAATAACATCGATTTTAAATTTTTACGAAATGGCAATTACATACCAAATCGACTCCAATATAAAAACGATTTATAAATGCCCTTCACCCAGCGTTTAAAAAAACTTCAAATCGACTCTCTGTTTTTTAAAAAAACATATCACACCAGGCCTCATAACTGCAAATTGACTTTTGTCAAAAAACGTATCAACACAGGCTTTATAACAGAAACTGCAAATCGACTTATGCTTTATTGACACATCTCTTCAAAATATCGACTTTAACGCTGCGATTCGTCACCATTCAACGCTGTTCAAAATTGCAACTTCGGCTAACCGGTCTACGGCAGTCTGCGCACATAAAAAACTGGCCACGACTTCTGCAACCACATACGCAGATGGATTTCACGGCTCACAGCTTCAAGTCAGCAGTCTCCACGCAATTTGAACAGCAGCACCATTCAACGCACCAGCGTTTAATACTGCATATCGACTCCACGCACAGAAACGCTCCTTCCGCAGCAACACGTAGATCAACAGCAGTGCGCACCAGCAACGCATCAAAAAACTACGCTCCACACAGCTTCTTCAGGCTCACACGACGCCTCCAACATGCTCCGATACCAATTGTTGGAGTTTAACACAGCAGAAACATAACACAATTAACACACACAGCAGAAAGCATGAGACAAGCAGAGTTTAACGTGGTTCACCCAACCATTCTGGGCTACGTCCACACAACAAAGGCATCGGCAATTCTTTATTAATCAAACAGGAGATTACAGACTCTCACACACACTTCAAACAATCCGTATGGATACCTGTTATATAGCAAAGAGAATCAAACTGCCTCATAAATCCTCTCACATCAAATTTAGGATGCATTAACTCCCTCCCAACAAACTGGAGCTAATCTAGGAACTAATTCCTAATTTTTGTCACCTAATGAGATTTTTGCCAATTTTACTAAAACTGAAAAATCTCAACAAATTCATGTCTAAAAGTGGTTCCTTTCTTGGTACTGAATCCTTTGCTTCTGAAACTGCTGCATTGTTATAGTTCAGATAGAGTGACTCTCTTGAAATAGAAACAGTCAAAGAAGAAAGTGACTGAATTTCCTTTCCAGATACTACATTTGCTGGTTTTCCTTTACTATTCTTGGGTACACTTCCCTGATGAGTGTCATTTCCAGTTGTTGCTTCTCCTCTTGACATCTGTTGACATCATTTTCTCCTCAACCTTGCCACCACGACACTTCAACCCTGCTACCACCATAATTTCAGCTGAAAATGAAAATATGTGATCCGGTAGTAGCGAAGCGAACTATGGTTTAATATTTCAGTTTACTTTCCGGAATTGGAGTTTGATTTGTTTGTGCCAGATTTATGCTGCATTCTATTTGGAATTATTTTGAAGAATAATTGTGACAAATTCAGACATTATATGTTATAAAATATGGAGATAACTAAGTTTTCCTGGCTGTATTCTTGTTCAATTTCTAGACATCGATACAATCATAGCCAGATGTGGACAACTCCTTATGGACAGCTTGAAGCATAGACTATTGGTGTATTGAATTTATATTTTCATGTATTGAATTTTTGTTTTCGCATGTGTTTGAGACAATTCTTATGTGGACATTTCCACTTGTTTAAATTATTATGAGCTCTGTTACAACCCTCATTCTCACTCTTGTATTAGACTATTTGAAGGCAGTTTACTGAAGGTATATTCTCACCTTTTTCTGAAGCAATTTTCTAGCCTTTATGGAAAGACCTTGAGTATGTTTGGTTTCTTTTTGGTGAGATGAAATTTGGATCGATTTTGAAACAATTTATCTATGTTGGTTTTAAGGATACTTGGAAAGAACCACTGTATTTGAATAAAGTGAACCCTTCAAAGCTGCATATTGATCATTAGGGTCTTGCCTCATTTTAAAAAATTAAGGAGATTCCACACTATTTCAATGGGAGAATTCACATTTGAATTTTACACCAGCACCTTGCAGCAAATAAGGATTTGAACCCCCGACTCTATTGAACTGAAAATATCCTTGCAATTCAATTTTCAACTACACAATAATAGAAGTTTTGAAAAAGGCAGAGCAAGTAAAAACATGAACCCAAACCTTACTGCATTTTTTCTCTGGCTGCAAGAAATTAATCCAGTAGCCTATAAAAAGTAGCATAATCTTCTCTGTGTGCAAGGGTGATCTCGACTTCACTTCAGCCACACAAAACGAAAGCATTGAATCCACAACAAGGAAAATTTTTTTTTAATTAACGAGCAGTGACTCGTATCTGAGGAAAAGGGAGCCTTCTTTATTTCTCCCCCTTCAAAATATTTGTATAGACACTTTTAGAATTACACTAAATCCTAGCGATTGATGTAAAGCAACCAAAACATCAGTCAATAACAGACTACCCTATTGAACGTGGAAAACTTACATACCTTTGGTGGATCTTTTGAATTGATACAAGCCACTTCTAAGATTTTATACATTATGTTGAATGTCAAAATGTTCATCAAAGATAGTTGGACTCGTCCATACTGCTTCCAATTTCAACTCTATCATTAAAAAAACCTTCAGTGAAGGGTGTTGACATTAGAATAAGAAATATTATCAATGCCAATGTCACCATCCTTGGAATAAGAAATTAATTTCTCAAACTAATCAAATCAAAAGTAAAAACAAAAAACAATTATATATATGTTTTTTTTCAAACTTTGATTAAAATGCAAATATTGAAATAGAACAATAAAAACCATAATAACCAATCAACACTAAATAGAATACAAAAAAAACACTAATAAATCATAAAATTAATATTACAATACATTTAACAAGCACACATTATCTCTACAAATATATACCAGTAATGAATCATAATAGTAATGTTACACTATAACTAGCACACAATATCTCTTTGCAATACAACAAGACTAATACCATCTTAGAAATACTAGAAAAATGTTACATAATCAAATATAATATGAATAAAATATGGTAGGCAATAATGTTGGCTATCTTTGGCAAGTTTCATTAAATTTTATAGTACTTTTGAAGCCATGCTTTATATTCACTTTTTGGATTTAAAATTCATACCAGAGTTTTAAATTTTTATTTGTATATAAATATAAATGTTATAATAATAATAATTTTAAGATTACAACTAAGTTATATACTACTTTTTGGATTTAAAATTCATACTATAGTTTTAAATTTTTAATTATATATATATAATAATTTTAAGATTACAATTAAGTTAATATTAAATTGGTATTTATTTTTTACTTGAAATATGATTTAATATGATTCTCTTCAAATGCTGGTTGGTTCAGATTATATATATGAAAGGCATTTATGCTTGTTGGTTCACATTATATACATGAAAGGCATTTTTTTTGTGTGATTTTTGTTGCGTCCTAAATTAAGAGCCATTTTTTACACTCATCACTATTGTTGTGAAAATAATGCGAGAGATTAATGCATTATCATATAGGACAAGTATTCATTATGAAAACCAAAGTATAGTTTTTTCAATTTAAAAATTTTATCAGCCTTCCATTACACTTTTTGAAGCAATTGCTAGATATTTATTATTTTTAACTTTCTTAAAAAGAAATAAATATGAGTACAATATTCATTTAAATTTAATAATATATATTATAAAAAATAATAATTTTTTATATTAATTATATATTATAAAAATAAATAATTTTCAAACATTAAATTTATTTAATTAATTTAAAATTCAAATTCTATCAGTTTTGTCCTCATATTTATGTAGTGAACTGCCTAAAGTAAAATTACAGATACGCGAATGCAATGGTCTTTTTAATTTAATTTTTTTTTTAATCACTAAACCATAAAAATGACAAATGCCTTGAACTTTAATTTTTTTATTTTAAATTAACATACATGCCGACATTATATGAGTTCAAATGCCTTGAACTTTAATTTTTTTATTTTAAATTAACATACATGCCGACATTATATGTAAAACTCAAAGTCAATTTATTGCTAATATGGCCTTTGGGTTCAGAGGAAAAGACCCTTCATTTGTGATTTGAATTCCTGCTATTTGGTAATCCACAGTCACTCATTAGTAACGCTGAACTCGAAACAGAAAGGAAAGGAGACAGAGGAGACAGATCAGATCGAATCAAGTATTATTTTTAAATTAAGAGTTGTTTTTAGTGTGATTTCTTGGAATTTTTTTTGGATTTTTTTGGTTTAATTTTTTTTAATTTAGCAGAAATTTATTAAAATCATAAATTTGATGGGTTTTTTACAATCTAAGCGACCCAAGGGTTTTTATATGCAATTAAAAAACCAATTTAAATAATACAAATCAAGATTTCGCCTCAATTTTTTCCACCTAATTAAAACAAGAAAAACTCCAAAAAATCACACTAAATACAACTCAACTCCAACTTCCCACATTACATCTAAAAACTCAAAATCAATTTATTATTTTGGCCTTGAAAAGAAAAAATATTTCATTTGTGATTTGAATTCTCTCGTATTTGGTAATCCACGAAGACGAAACATACAGGAAAGGAGATCGAACAGATCGAATCAAGGCAATAGCATTTCGAGATTAGCAAAGGTGGTGGAAAAAAAAATGATAGGCCAATAACATTATTTAGCCTATAAGATAGATGAGGTGCATATGTATATATATATTAAAAAAAAATTAGGGATTAAAATATTTTTTTATAGGCATAGTTTAATTAAAAGATGAAATAAAATAGTCATTTTCACTTGGAAATTTATAGATGAAATAGTTATTTTGACTTGAATTCTACTTATAGATTAAATAGTCATTTTCACTTGAATTTCACTATATAATTTCTATCAAGATTGTGATTTCTTAATGTTTAAAATACATTTTTCAATCCATATATGAATTGAAAGCACTGAAAAACCTAGAGGGCACTAGAATTGTAGTGATTAAACAAGTTAAACACAAATTTTAAAATTCTCCATTTTATCTATAATATATATAATTGAAATATTACAAGTCTAACATTTCTTTTTATAAACATATAAATTTATATAATTTAAGTGTGTATAAATATAAATAAAAAAATAACATACAGATATAAAAATAATAAATAGCAAAAATATATAAAGATAAAATATATATATATATATTTTAATTTAGATAACTTTACTTTATATATTTAATTTTTATATTTTATTGAAATATTAGGTTTCTATTATAATTGCTCTTAAATATATAAATTTATACCATACATATAAATAGAGATAATTCAAGTATTTATTGTATAAATAAAAAATTAGCATATCAAAATTGTGAAGATAAAAGATAAATAAGAAGAAATGAAAAATATTATTAAAAAAAGTAGTGTTTTATATAAAAATAACAAAAATGCATATATTAGAAATAATGCTTCCATTAATGTAATGTGTAAGTTTAGAGTTGGTTTGAGATTTTGTAGGAGGTTGTTGAGATATTCTCTCAACCTCTATATCTATGTTAGGAATAAGTTGGATCTGAGACCAACTATATAAATGTGTTGTAATTGAGTGCAAAGATGATATAGATATATTATTTGTGTGTTTTTTTGTGTGCAATGGCTGCTCTTACAAACTTTAATTCGGTATCAGAGGTTGGTTGGGCTTAATCCCTCATGGGAGCACCCACGAAGATGTGAGAGTTGTGTTGCTGATTTTCTATAAATAAAGTATTTGTTGGAGTGTTTGTTGTGTGAAGTTTTTTATTTCCGTGTTGTGTTTTATGGAAGAGAAGCGCTACATGTCTTGTTTGTAAAGCGCACCATCTATTACCATAACAGTCACATCTCGGAAGAATATTATTGCCCATTGTTTGAAGAAACATTACTACGTAAAAAGGAGGAAATCGCTATCTGGGATCAACATCAGCGTGATGGCAGAGGTTTAGTCCAAATCCATTAATTTGTTGCTGGATGAGTTGCACTGCGTGAGCAAAGGGCAGCGTGGAGCTACACAACCTACGTGTGTACTAAGGAGGCCGGGTGTTGCAGAATATTGTTGCGTGTGCGGGATCGTTGTGGGAGATGTGCAAGTCGTATGATTGCATGGAGGCTATCTGGTGAACGACTCGTTGCATGGACTCGCGCTTGAATATTGCTGCCAGATTATAGAAGAATATTTGTGGGTTGTTTTTTTGGGTCATGTTGAAGGTAGTAGCGGCGTTAAATGGAGGCAGCGTTACATTTGAAGTGCTAGCATTGAAGGTAGTAGCAACGTTACATTTGTGTTGAACTTGAGTGGAGTAGCAGCGTTAAATATAAATGGTTGAGCGGTGTTAATGTCAAGAGACAGCGTAGATGAAATGGAACGGAGATCATTTGGTGTGACAAGGTTGCAGCAAAAGCACAAATGCAGGTAATTATTCCTTAGACAGCATGCTCAGCAGGCCATGAGTAACAATTTTCATATTCTAATGATTAGTTAAAGTTTGTGTTTGGTGTCGAAATATGTGGAATCTGGCATGATAACACTTTGATGGATAATGTAAGAGATAACGGATTGAACGCTGCATTCAATGCAAGTAAATTTAGCATAGTTTTCGACCAGAGTTTGGAATTATATTTAGAGTTATGTTTGATTAAGAAAACTATATTTATTATTTTGTGATTGTAAGCTAGTGGTTCTTGAAGTTCTTCGGCACCAAGAGAACGCATCATTACTTTTATTATATTCCTCATTTGTTAATCTGATGGGCTTGTTGTTCCTTAGGGCTTCAAGAACAAAGAACAACAGATGTATGTGGAAAAAGGTCAGTTGTACGATTGACTGTTGAATACGCTCAGTATCCAGATCATTTTCCTATATAACTGTTGAAATTTTCTCTTCGGGGGAATTTCACAGATGAAAGTGTATCCATAGGGTGATTTAGTATTGAGATTATCCTTCGGGAGGTCAAGAAGTGTTAATTCTACAAAGTGCGTGATTGATGGTCAGAAGTAGGTGTACTTTAAATGAGTTGGAAGGTAGGCTCGAAGATGTGGAGAAAGAAAAAGCGAAGTCCAAAAGACTGCAGAGTGGTTAGAGTTGTTGATGAAGACTAGATCAAAGATATGTGTATTCCATGTATTGTTTTTATACTATATTTGAAATGTAAGCATTAAAGGGAGGTATTATAAATAATGCTTCCATTAATGTAATGTGTAAGTTTAGAGTTGGTTTGAGATTTTGTAGGAGGTTGTTGAGATATTATCTCAAACTCTATATCTATGTTAGGAATAAGTTGGATCTGAGGCCAACTATATAAATGTGTTGTAATTGAGTGCAAAGATGATATAGATATATTATTTGTGTGTTTTTATGTGTGCAATGGCTGTTCTTACAAACTTTAATTAAAATGGCATTAAGGAAAGTGAAAAAGACATATCTCTTAAATAAATAATCAACCTACAACTAAACAAGTAGAAAAAAATCTATTAATTGAAAAGAGACAATGATAAATACAATCACAATGATAAGTTGTAAGAAAGAATAAATATTGTAAGAAAGAATAAGGATAATTCACTGATATTGTTTGATGAAAAAATGGAAATGACCACCCCAATAGAATGGCCTAGATTGATGGATTCCTAAGGATTGATCCACCATGGTCTCATGATTTTACAAGAAGTTGTAAAACAAATTTGGAGTTGATGTGGAATCCAGGGTGGAATTACTCCTACCATTCAAGGTTGAAGAACTTAAAAACTTACTTTTTAATAGGCTATAGGGCATATTTGATGCGGACTATAAAATTGCATTGTTGCATATATTACTTTCTACCTAATTAAATTGCATGTTACATTTGTAAATACATAATAATTTCTTAGAGTTACAGGGCATTCTCATTGTTGCCAATTCCACAGTGTCATGCTCAGCTTAAAAAAATTGTGAATATAATTTGTATTTTTCTTGGTGGTTCTTTCAATTTTTGAATGCACTTGACTCTCGAATTAATTCCTTATTCTCATGGATTTAAAAATTTATGATCCCATGAGTTACTAAGTACTTTCAAGTTTCATCTAGCTTTTCAATTATTTATGTTCACTCTCATAGTGCTTGGACATCACTTCTCTAAATGGTTAACATCAATTGATACATCTACATTTACAACCCAAATGACAGTTTACTATGGTGTCTGGACATTTTATGACTTTATCAGGATTCAGAGTTAGTTAGGGATGAGTGCAGGTTTTAATTTCTAATGTTAAACTAGAAACAATGCTCAACCACTATTTTTAGTGCATAACTTCATTACTAGAAACACTTGATAGTGGTTAAATTTTATTGGGATATATACACAGAATAGTTTTACTTTTCAATCCATGTCAAAGTATTTATGTAAAATTGGCAGCATGCATTATTGTATGAGGCTTGATGTAAAGGCATTCTTGTATGCTTCTGGAAAAAATATTAATTTGGTATAGTGAATATAATATCTTCTCTCTTTTTCAAACTTGTCTATTGCAATGAATTCATTACATTACATAGAGGAAACTTGCCACATGGTTCTGTACTTTTGTGTTTCACCCTATTGAAATGAAAGAATTTAGGCTACAAACATTGATTGGGGATGATTGTTATGTGTTTTGTCTTCCTCCACTTCATATTTTAATTCAATGATATGATTTTGTTGTATTTACCAGTCATGTGGATGGCTTATTACATGTTAATTAGGATAATATGATAAATTTTTTTGGTTTATTGGAGAATGAAATTTAACTCAAATAAATAGAATTTTGTTATTATTATTATTATAAATAGGTTATCCAGACTCATTAATGCCAAAAAAGTGGTCTATTTTAAATATTTGTAATATTCATGTAGCATATTATTATTTTTATTATAAATTAATGTTGAAGTTAGAAGATATATGATATATCATTGTGTGTTGATTTAATTTTTTTTGAAGAAATTTGAACAAGACAAAATAAGATGAGGTGGGATCTCTCAAAGATGCTACCCTTTCAAGTAGTTGGTCTTGATTCTTCTATTGAATAGTTGGTTGTTGTTTCATTAACATCAAGGGATAGCATGTGTTTGATGAGAAATACCTCAAATATTAGGGAAGGAACATAGATATCTCTGAGACTAGTGGATAAACTTCATAAAAGGAGATATTAAACAAATAAGCACACGATTTAATCTCCTTGTACTTATGATATAATGGGAAACCCTTGATTTCAATCAATATTATCGTATAGGGTCAAAGAATTAGTAAAAAATTTACCTTTTATTTTTTAATTTTGACCTTCAGTCGAGTTACCCATGTCCTCCTTTTAAGAGGGAGAACTAGGAAACCTACTAACTTTCTCTTGGAGGAATTCCAACGAAATTTGAGATTATTTTACAAATTGTACTAAGGGTATTTAGGGTACTATTGTGTAACTCAAAAAGGCTACCAGTTTTCACCTCAACACTTATTCCTCTCTCTAGATGACACCTAGCAACGAGTGAACATTGAAGAGGGGAATGATGGATTGATCAGTTATCTTAAGCTCTTGTGCCACCAAATTTAATTAATTTGATTGAATTCCCTTCATATGTTGTCAGTTTATGATTGACTTACTAGATACTCTTTTGCAAACAAATTTTGGTGCCAATTTAACTAATCCTAGAGCAAGAATTAAAATCCTTAGAGAAAATTCCACAATTTACCTTCACGAGTAACTCAATTTCTAAAGTGAGTTGCACAAAGCTTTATTCCAAGTATTATTTTTTCAACCAAATTATCCCAGGTACTAAGTTTCCATTCACCTTGTCCCTAGAATAACTCACTTTACCAGTTGAAAATGAAGAATGATTGATGAAATTAATTTCTTTAAGCATTAGTAGTATTGTGTTGCTCATTATTTTATTATCACAAAATTTTATTAATTTTATTGAATTCATTATTTTGTCACTAGATTTCATTAATATTATTCAAATCATATCCACTTTCGTCAGTGTATGGTAGTATTACTCGATACTCTATTGCCATTTCTTATTGGTTCCAATTCAACTAATACTAAGGCAAGAATTAAAATCTTGAGACAAAATTCCACCATTTAGCTTCTCAATAATAGCTTTACATTCTTTACATTCTGAAATTTTGTATTTCATGGTGCTATCATTTTGGGATAATTGAGCTTCAGTCATTTATGGAGAGATCTTAGCAAGGTCTACAAGTGAGGGAATTTTCTAGAAGAATGGGTACATGCCCAATATTTAGTGCGGATGCAGCAAGCACTAATGACTAATTGTCCTCATTTATGTCCTAGTAGTAACTAGCAACAAGGAATCTAGATATGATCTCATTGAGGCTAACAGAAATTTTTGGAAAAACATGGGACTATGAGACAAGCATTATGTCACTACGAAACTACAGTTTATTTCCCTTCGGGATTTTAGAGAATACTCCAAGATCAATATTTGTAGAGAGCGAGGGAGTGGCGATTTTCTTATATAAAAGAATCCGAAGTTAGATTTGTGTATAGGATAAAACATACGATTTACACCATCTTCTCGTATGGATAGTGACACATAAAATTTTGTTTTGTTTCGTTACATCCACTAGTTAAAGAGGAAAATTGTAGGTATAGAAGGCCACAAGGAACACATCTTCCGATGATATGAAATTAAAAATTGAAGGTTTCATGTAAACTTTTGCATGCTAGTTTATATCTTATTGACAATGGATCAATATTGCAAAATTACATAAACCAATTTAAATTTTTTAGATTTTAACAATGAAAAATAGACAACATGGAGCATCACAAAACAATGATTTGATGACAGAGTTCACCCCTCCTAGGCTATGTCTTCGGGTCTAGCTTCCAATGTTGGACCTTTATATTATATGCTCAAAACTAAAATTACATTAGCATACAATGTTCAATTTGCAAAAATAACACTACCATTATGTCCAGAACACCTAAAAACCCTTGTGTAGGCTCACAAATGTCGAAATATGGTCAAGTTAGGCCTCCTTCATTTCTCTACTAACTGTTTTGCAAATTCATCCCCCCATCAAAACTGGAAAAGAAAATTGGCTGTGGTGGCATTGCAAAGTGTGAATTTCACAAAAGCAAGTCGCATGTTTGACCACGAAACCAACCATGTCACGTGTAATTTGTCGAACAGTTAGGCGTGCAAATAGGGTCACAGCCCTATTCTTCCGCCCCGGAGTCAGTCGTATGGAATCAAAGTGACTGTGGGGTATGGGCTAAAGGCCACATGCCTGATGACCCCACTGTTGGTTATGTTATGGTTATGGAATTGTGGGCTAGGTGCAGGCAGGGTTCCATGCCCTCGCCCCTCCCATTTGGGTTGAGGTGTGGGCCAGGTGCCTTGCGTCCCACCCCCTTCATTTACCAGACATTCATGTGAATAATAGGTGTGAATTCCCTTCCCCCAATGGTGGGAAGACACCATTTTAAAAAAATGTGGCCCATTATGTATTAATAAGGAACTATGATGGTGTAATGGTAAGGCGCGTGACTTGTCGCGGTGAGGTTGTGGGGTCGAACCCCGGGGAGGTTTGTCTGTCGAATAAATAATTTTTTTGCACCAAAAACTAAGCCACATGGCAGACTTTCGTAGGGCCACATGGCAACCTTTCATTGGGCCATGTGGTGGCTTATGATCGGCACAACCACAACCCTGTCAAAAAATAGAAACATACCACTTGTCCTCATAGGATTGACCCATATGATAATCATACCACCTAGTCAGCATGCTGATATCAACGTGATTTCATAATACAATATGCTCATTTAACCCTGCAATTTTTTTACTGTTTACCAAAAACTTCAAAATGTGATAGCTTTCCCATATGGTGTTAGATTGAGGCAATTCAAGATTCATTAGAATCATAAAAAAGAGATATACGATTTGATACCACTTTTGGAATAGTTTAAGCACTTTGATTTTTGAGCATATTTTTGATCCCCTAGGTTATTCCTCCTAATTGGAAACTTTTGGAACACCAAAAATATGTTTTTACTCAGCAAGTAAGTGAGGGTAAAACTCCCTCACTTTCTCGATCTCAATCCACCTTTCATTACTTGGATTGACACCTTTTATCCCCACTCGAAGACACTCCACATTGCCTCTGCATGAATTAATTATCCTCGTGTCAAGAATTGAGTCTTCCTGCAACTCATTTAAATATTTAGGAGAAAAATATTCAATATATGGAAAAAAATTATCTTCTTGGTCATCAACCACCAGAGGCTCATACAATCTCAAGTTTTCCACATTCAAAACAGAATAAATTTGCATGGAAGGTGGAAAATATAATCGGAAATCATTGTTACCAATCTTCTCCAAGATTTTGAAAGGACCATATTAGCTTGATATTTTTACCTTCACCTTGTAGATTCTTTCTTTGCTCATGCACAACCAAACTTGATCTTCCACTTCGAAATCATGACCATATTGATGCTTGTAATGTATTTCTTTGATCTTCTCTATTTTTTCTTGTACTCTTTCATGCACTAGGTGAATTTTTTCAATGAAATTCTTGGCTTTGTTCCACATCACTATGTCCATATACTGCAATATCTTTACTTGTGTAGATGAATTCTTGGCACAATTGTAGGAATGATGGATGTAATGAAAATTCTCATCCCAAATTTTAGGATGCTTACCATAGTATCCTTGAAGGAGATGCACTACTATTATTTTCACTACTTTTTTCTGGTCGTCAGTTTATGGATGAAATGTGGTGCTCTTCTTCAACTTTGTGTCCATGAGTTCCCATAAACTTGACCAAAAATTCTCGAAAAATGGCGAATCTTGGTAAAAAATAATAGAAGTGGGTAACCCAAAGTGAGCCCCTACATTTTGGAAGAATGTATTTGCAGTCTACTCAATGGTAACCTATTTCTTATATGGAATCAACACACACGTTTTCTTGAAACAATCCAAAAAAACATATATATAATCATGACCTTTCCTAGACATTGGTAGTCCTCTTACACAATCCATAGAAATACTTTCTTAAGGATGAGAAGCAATAGAAAGTGGAGTGTACAACCCAAGTTTCCTAAGCTTGCTAGTAGCACACATGGAACATCCTTTCACATATCTTGAAACAATTTCATTCATCCGAGGCCAATAACAATACCTTTGAACTTGAGCAACCCTTTTGCCTACACCAAAGTGAAAAAAAATAAGAGAATTGTGGGCTTCTCTTATGACAGTGAATCTTTCACCCTGTGGAACACATAAATTTCCAAGATGAAACAATAAATTTTTATGAACATGATTCAATCCAATTATTCAACATGATTTCCTTATCTCAAAGTTTCATAAACATATTTAAAATCTTCATGTTGAGCATATTGTTCAATATAACTTTCATGTGTGATTGATTTATGCTTAAGAATGATTGATGGATTAACAATAGGCCTTGATAACATATCTGCAACTTTATTTTATATACTTGATTACCAAATGAAATTGTTGTAGGAATCCCATCCACCTGAAATGTCTAGCTTGTTATAGCTTGGTTTGCAATGGTAAATATTGCAAAGGTCGATGGTCAGTATGAATAATCGTTTCTTAACCCATCAAATAATTCTTCAATGTTTTCACGCTTTGTACCAAATAATACAATTCTTTCTCATAAGTTGGATATTTAAATATTTTATTGGTAAACGTTTCAAAATGTTAACATATAGGCTTACCATACTGCATCAAAACTGCTTCTATAGCATATTTGCTTGCATATTTTTTAATTTCAAATTGCTACTTAAGATCTAGAAGTGTTAGAATTGGTGCTATATTTATTTTCTCTTTCAAAGTGTCAAAGGATTTCTACTACTTTCCTCCCCATTGAAATACTTGTTTCACATTTTTCAAAGCATGTAACAGTGCTACAATGAGTGATAGGTTAACAATAAATTTTCCCCAATATTTGGTTGCTCCAAAAAATCTCCTAATTTCTGTTACATTGTTGGGTTTAGGGAAATTCACAATAATCAACCTTTGAGGGATCGATCTTCAATTCACCCCTTCCTACAATATGACCTAAATAAACCAAAGAGGTTTTCCCAAATTTACATTCACACATCTTCAAATATAAATTTTCCTTTTTCAATACTTCTAAAACTTGTTTCACACACTTGACATGCTCTTCACGAGTCTTACTGAAATCAAAATATCGTCTAATTAAACTGACAAAGTCATCAAGGAATGGTCACAACACATAATTTATAACTCTCATGAATGTCGCAGGTGCATTGCAAATCCCAAATGATATAGCTAACCATTCAAACAAACCTTGTTTTGTCTTGAAAGCAGTTTTCCAAATATCATCTTCAGCAATCCTTATATGATGATAACCACTTGTCAAGTATAAATGAGTAAATAACAACTTCCTTTAACTGATCTTTGAAATCATCAATGTGAGGAAGAGGATAGAGATTCTTTACCGTGATCTTGTTCAAAGCTCAAAGATATACACACATGTGCCATGTACCATATTTCTTTGGAACAAAGACTTTAGGATACCCAAAAGGAGATGCGCTAGGCCCGATGAAACCTTTGTTATGCAACTCTTGAATTTTCTTCTTGATCTCTGCATTCTCCAAAACTAACATTCTATAAATGCCAATATTTGGAAGTCGTGCATCCTACTGCAAGTGAAACTCATGTTGGATTCCTATTTTTGGAGGCAACCCTTCAGGTTAATGAAACATCTTGTCATAAGTGTTAAAAAATTCAACCAATTCATGCTTTAGTTTAGAATCACGTCCTATGAAAGCTTCAGATTCAACAATATATTTAGCTTTAATCATTAACGACAAAAAATTATCACTAGCATTTACAAGCATTTTCATCTGACCAACATTATTAAGAGATAAGTTCATCTTCTTCTGATGTTCTCTAACAATACACTCAACTCCATCTTTAAAAATATGATATTTTTTCTCTTAACGATAGAATATGTTTTTCATTCATACAAGTATGGACTCCTTAAAAATCCCGCAAATATCAAGTGGTACAACATCAAGCTATAACTTATCTATAAAATTAGCAATGACGGTGAATTTGAGTTTAAATTTTTCTTGTCACTTGTAATTTGGCATCATCACATACCCAACCCAAAGTTTAAGGTTTAGAATGAGGTTTAGTTTATATATTAAGTTTCTTGACAATTTCTTTAGAGATAAGATTGACTTGGGATACACTATCAAATAATGTATCAACTTTTGTATTTTTTGTAATGACCTTGATATGAAAAAAAATCACTTCTTTATTTATCATTTTGAGATTCAATGGGATTACTAGAGGAAATAGTACTTGCATTAGAAGTTATACCTTTCATTCCCATGGTTGTGATTTTGGTTTCATCACCCGAATCAAATCCTAGTTCTCGTTGAGTTGTAGTAACCGTATTTTGTTTCCCCTTGTTATTGAACTTCTTTGGTCTCATTTCTAGATGTAATTTCCAACAATGGTCTTCATCATGGACACATTTTTTATAGGTAATTTTATCTCCCTCTTTATTGACAGTAGTATTATTTTTTCTTTTGTCTTTAAACTTCCCCTTTCCTTTGTCTCCATATTTGGAAGGTTTCTTGCTGGTCCCTTGAGTAACATTCTTGCCTCTTGATTCTAAATGAATTTTTTGAACACATACTTTGTCTAGATTGGTGGGATTAAACTTAAGTATAGTATGTCTCAAATAACTATGTAATCCACCTATGTATTTAAAAAGAGTATCTTGTGAATACAAATCAACACCCAAGATTAAAGCTCTTCTTCTAAATTCTTATGTGTAAATTTGGACACTCTGGCCTTTAGCTTCTCTAAAATTTTCCCAATCCATAATTTTCTTTTCATATAAGCTAATGGATAAAATTTCCTTCTTAATGTGAATTTAAAATCATTCCAAGAAGTGATAATTTTACCACTTTTCTTCAAATATTCATGAGTTATGTCCTCCCACCAAATCATGGCTTCACTTTCCAAACAAAGAGAAGCAAGCTAGATATTTGTAACATCATCAACAATATTTTGAATCTTACAATAAACTTTAATTCGAGGAACCCAATTATCCAAATTTTCAGCATTAACTTCCCCATTGTACATAGGAAATTCAAACTTGGCATCAAGCATAATCAAAGGAGACTTAGGATGTCCTTTTGGAGATGTACGAGGAGTAGGTATATGAGATGAAGAAGGTGAAGAAGGAGGTGAGAAGGGAGGTGTAGATGGAGGTGAATGAGGAGGTGGAGGTTGAGGATTTCTCCCATCACCACCATTACCTTTTGTTTGATTAGAACTTTCTTCTTGATGTCATGTTGTCCTTTGATTGTACAATACTTTTGGACACCTAATCCTCTATGGGTAGGTGTGGAAGGCGAACAATCAAAGAGGAGTCCAAGTGACCTTGGAATGTGGAATCTCAGTGTCACACCTAATATAGTATAAATGTACATCTATGGTTAATAGAAAAATATATCATGCTTAGCCTTCACTTCTATCTTTGTTATTAGTGTATTTAACATGGTATGAGAGCTCAGTTGGTCCCACTCAGAAATCTGACTCTCATGAGTGTTATTTCTCTGAGATGTCAGAACTATATCTACTATAACTTCCCCTAGAAATAGATCTGGCCTAACATAATGTTCCTCTGTGCCATAACTGTTAAGTAGAAACGACTCTCATATTCACCTCTCTGCTCCCTACTAGTGAATTTTTCTCACTGCACTCCCACAACATCGACCTCGACCCTGTGGCCTGGTGGTATACCGATGTTTCCATTCCGTTTAGTGGACTTAACATTTCATAAGACAGCACTCTCGACCTCCATTATTATGGTCTCAGCCTCCATTACTATGCTTTATACTCCATCACAACACTCTCAACCTCCATACTTCACCGCTCCATGCAAAATTTTCACATCTCAACTTCTCTATGCTAATACACAATCAACTAGAGAGTATATTTTTTACACTGATCCAAGCTCCATATACATGCAACCTCCCTCATTCACTCAGAAACTTGGACTGCGCTCCCATAGCATCCCTCATTCACTCAGAAACACCACTACTTCACCACCCACATGCAGTCGGCCTGCAACTTCATTTCTCTCTTTCGCAGTGCTGCCTCTCCTCAACTCAACGCGCAGTCTCAAATTTTTCGTTGTCGGTGCTCTTCCATGCACAGACTGGTCCTTTGTTATAGCCAATCCTTGACACCACACTCAGTCCTCACGCATATAGACAACACCTTGGTAAGATACTCCTCGGCATACAAACATCGGCTCCAATATGCTACTCCTCCTATACGCTCCATCCCTCATATACGCTGCTCCATAGCCCACTGCTCAGGCCACTCGACCACTGTAATACACATTGCTTCCTCCATTATGTAGCCAAGCCTCGTATTTGCTAATCTACCCACTGCTCCATTGCTTCTACCTACACTCATTTGAGCACTCTTCTTGTTTATCCTGTGGATCTTGTTGGTAATCAGGACTCTGTTGCAAGAGATCCCAAGAATCTTCTCGACTAGCTTCTGGTCCTAGCTAGCGATTCAAATTATCTTGCAAGGGTACAACATGTGAGCAATCCCCTCATCTCGTTGTAGCTGAATGAATGACTAAATGTGCCTTCTCTTTGAAGGTTGGCTAAAATATGGTCAAAGCTCTGCGTTAAAATGCATTGCATGTCATGAGTGTTGGTTGGAACTTGTAATGTGCAGTGAAGAATTTACGCTCTATTGGAGACAAACATTGTATATGCTACATATTAAAGTTGTGCATAAAATATTTTCCTCGCTTTGGGTTATCATGACAACAATATAGGGAGGGAGGACCGAAGCTGAGGAGCAGAGACCAGCTGTATAACAAGTGTAAGGAGAAATCCAAAGCTATTCCTCCATCTCCACTGTATACGTCATTTGGTATCGACTCCTCCATTTAGTATACCCTTGTTCCCATTATAGAATCAACTATAATATTACTTTCCATGTGAATTCTAGGCATATTATGGTTGCTAGACAATGTTGTTATACTTGCAGAGACAACCAAAATTCTTGTACTTTGTCTGTGGTTTGGAAGTATAAATTCCCATTAGCAGTGAAGCCAATCCATCATTGGAAGAGAGGCACACTGAGTATAGGAACTTGGGGGACACATTCATCGTCCAAAAAATTCAACAACTCACTGTCATTTTCTCTTTAAGCACAAGTGATTCGATTAAGGGAGTTTTGGTGGCTACCAAATAATGTAGAGTTCTGTCGAAGCATGATGCAATAGGGAGTGAATATACTTGTGTGAGGGATTGTGTGTTGATTCTATTTTGTTTCATGGCAATGCATGTGATTTGTTTTGTACATATATGCATGATATCTGCTATTGATTATATTATATTGGAGTTTGGAGTTTGGCTTTAAGTTCCTCACTGTTTTACTATTTTTTGAGGTTGATTCGCTGAAAATGACTCAAATTTATGAAGCATTAGAATTTTTGAAAACTTTGATATAATATACTACTGATGACACAATTCAAATCATCAAAGACTCTCTCTCGGAAATTCAAACTTGTCTGCAAATGCACATGAGAAAATTGTTTTTTTGTAGCTTGAGTCTCTGCTGCAGCAAGAGGAGCTACAACATCGTAGTAATGATTCTGAACTTTTTTTTTGTTCAGAACAATCCCCTAGTTGACATTGAAACATAATCCTATCAGCAACCAGCAAGTCATCAATTTAGTAAAGTTGAGGGTGTTTCAGATAAAATGCCCATTTCAAGAGCATTTTTGCATGCGGGTGTCAAAATTCAATCTGCACTTCCTAAGCCAATTATTAGACCTTCAGAAGATCTTGCCAACAATAGAAAAAAAAATAGGTCTTATGAAAAGGATGTGTGCCTTGATATTCTAGAATATTCCAAGCCCATCAAATTTCAAAGTGCAAGATTTCTTTATGATAGTTCACCTTCAGCTATTCAAGTTTCTGCTCCTCCTCCACAACAACAAATTATGAAATGCCAACACTGTGATCGAGTTGGTCATATGAAATATCACTTTTTGATCTTCACCCATGCAACCACTGTGGTTAGCACACTCATTCTTCACACAGATTCTTGAGAAACAAGCCTCCTACAAGAATAAAGATTCATCTTGGATGGATCGCTTCTTGGCAATGGGCATCAATAGGCAAGAAGATTTTTAAGTCATATGTCAGAACTTTTTTTAGAGTATTAAACAATCTTGTAGTTAAATTTTGTCCGTCATCTCACCTTGTATCTGACAAGGTGGAAAGTGATGGTCATCTACAAGGTTCGAAGCCACAACAAGTGAGCCTGAGCCACAACCTGTGATTCTAGATTCAGAGTTGTAGCCAAAGACACAAAAGTTCAAGTGAGCCTGAGCCACAACCTCTCATTCTAGATTCAGATTTGTAGCCAGAGATACAGAATCCCATGACCATTCCTTTGGTTGGTGTTCAACCTTAAACCGTCTATGTGAGATTGATATTCTTCCTCTTCAAAGAATTCGGGACACTTCCTCTAAAAGACTTCAGCTTCTTGCCAGTTTTGGTATAGTTCTAGGAAATGCATCAAGCATTCCAGAGTTGGTGGTCATCTTTAAATCATCACAAGTTGTATACCTCCTTTCTTCTAGGTTGAAGGTCTCCCTCTTCAAAATATGAGGAGCACTTCCTATAACAGAATACCTCAACTTCTTGCCAGATTTTGAAGAGTTCCGGGAATTTCACTAAGTGCTCCAGTGTTGGTGGTCATCCGTAAACCACCTCTTTATGCCAACATTTTAGAGAGCTCATTCAGCCCAAGTGATGCCATGCATACTTTGCCATTTTATATTACAGCTCTCTTCTTGGACTTGCACATACCCCTTTGGATTAAGGGGGGAAATGTTGGACACCTAATCCTCTATGGGTTGGTGTGGAAGGCGAACAATCAAAGAGGATTCTAAGTGGCATTGAAATGCGGAATCCAAGAGTCACACCTATTATAGTATAAATGTACATCTATGGCTAATAGAAAAACATATCACGCTTATCCTTCACTTATGTCTTTGTTATTGGTGTATCTAAAAAATACTTTCACCATCTCGGAGATATCATAGAAAGCCTTTCTAAAAGATCTCTTATCCTCAGACATCATCACATGTCCTCCCTCATATTCTATGACTGGTGGATTTTGTGGATTGCATGACCTCCTTGAACCAATATGAGCGTTTGGTTCTTGAAGCACTCCTTCTCCTCTTCTTAATATAGACCTTGTAATCATTCAAGAAAAACACTTGAAAAAACTGTCAAACCTTCAGAAAAACCATGCTCTGATACCAAACTGATTTAAAATTAAAAATTTAAGGTTTCATGTAAATTTTTACAAGCTACTTTATGTCTTATGGTAAATGGATCGATATTGAAAAAACACATAAAATAAGTTAAATTTTTCAAATTTTAACAATGAAAAATGGACAACATGTAGCATCACAAGACAACAATTTGATGACGGAGTTCAACCCTCCTTTATCTTATATGATAATATTTGAAATTACATCAACAAATAATACTTAAATTACAAAAATAACACTGCCATTTTGTCGATAACACCTGAAAACCCTTGTGTAGGCTCTTCTTGGGCTAAAAAAGGTTTAAAAATGACAAACCTAGGCCTCCTTATACATTTCTCTACTAATTGTTCTGCAAATTCACCCCCTTGTCAAAATTTTCAACGAAAATTGGTTTTGGAGGCATTGTAAAGTGAAAATTTTGCAAAAACAGGTGGCATATTCATCCAAAAAATCCAACATGTAGGGTGTAATTTGTCAAACAATTAGACTTGCCAATAGGGCTACGCCATTATTCATCCACCCCTGAGTTAGTCACATGGTAACAAAGTGACCATGGGGCGTGATCCAGAGGCCACGCATTTGTCGTCCCCGCTTTGGGTCGCGTTGTGGTTATGGAACTATGGGTTGGGCGGAGAAGGGAGCCACGCGCCTGCTCCTCCCATTTATTCCACCAGTGGTCATGTATAGAGAAATGAGACTTTGGGTCTGGGTGAGGGCTAGGTGCCTCATGCCCCACCCTCTTCGTTCAACACATGGTCACACAATAACAAATGTGACTTGGGTCTAGGTCAATTAGGCATGTTCGTTAGCTCGACCCTCGCCCCAAAGAGGACAACACATAATTTTAAATCAATGTGGCCCACTATGTCTTAATAAGCAAATATGATGGTGTAGTGGTGAGGCATGTGACTTGTGGCGATGAGGTCGTAGGTTTGAACCCCAGGGAGGTCAATCGGTTAAACAAAAAAAAATTTGGCACTGAAACTAAGCCATGTGACGACCTTCCATAGGGCCACATGGCAACCTTTAATTGGGCTGCATGGTGGCCTGTGATTGGCCCAACCATAATCCTTTCAACCAATAGAAACATGCCAATTTCCCTCATGGGATTGGCATGTCTGACAACCGTACCTCCTAGTCAGCCTATGGAATTTAACGCTACGTCATTGTACGGTCTGCCCAATCAACCTTCCAAGTTGATTTATTTACTCTTTGCCAAAAACTTTTGAACATGATAACTTTTGAATATAGTGTTAGATTGAGGCGATTCAAGTGTAGTTGGAATCAAAATGATGAGATCTACTATTTCACGCTATTTTTTTTCGAAATTTGAGTAATTTGATTTTTAAGCATATTTTTTTATCCCCTAAAGCACTTGAGGATATGGAGTTGAGTTTTTTCAATGCATTACGGAATGTATCGGTAGTTATGTCATTTTATGTCATTGGAACACTGCATATTGTTTCTTTTAAATCATATGTATTTTATATTTTGATTTTCTTCCCACAATCCCAACACACATATATTTATTGTGCAATAAATTGTAAGCATAACTTATGGTTGAGATTATGCACTTCTCCATGATTTTGTTTCATGATTTCCATCCTTACTTGCATTCTCCAAATCATTGTACATAAATATTTGAATATGATGCAATAAAGGAGCCTCCATCTATGGTGTATGTACAAGTCTTTGACTTTTAAGGGCCTTTTGTTGAGCTACACCTATAGGGTATGTCAAGATCAATTTTCTAAAATTTACTTAACTGGAACTAACCAATTTGTGGAGTCCATTTCATGGAAGACTGGCACAAAATTTCCAATCAAAGCTTCACCTTAAGATATTTCTGACAAACACAAAGGGTCCTAATGTCACTACTCAGTACATAAAGAAGATGGAAGAAAAAGTTAGAACAATGGTACTCATTATTCAACTTTAAAATCTCAAGTAGATATCTATCTTTTCCATTTTTTATGGTATAGCTCATTGGATTACTCTATTTTCCTAGAAATTATGAGACTGAGAAAGAATTTTATCCAAATTGCTTGAAACTCACCTCAAACATTTTTAAGATTCCAAAAATATTTTGACTTCCAAGTGACAAAGATCTGATTAACGATTTTTCATGCTACTTGCAACGAAAAATGGTTTTTTAGGTATCTATGCCTTAGATACATTTGCATGATTTATTTCAAGCAACAGACTAAAACAGAGAGGTCTCAAGTGAATTTATGTTTTGCGGGGTGGCTTATTCTTATTTGTGAAGATGTTAGGTTTCTATGCAAATATCTTTGGACATAAAACCAATTTATTTTTGTTGTGCCAATATATATACAAATAATGGAGTTTCCTCATTAGCGTCAATGGTATTCCATCTTTGGCCATGTTCCTTTGTAAATGCATAAGCCTTGATGCTATCCATGGTGCAAAGTACACATATGTCAAAGGAAGACTCATGCTCCATTCTCAGTCCTTTGTTTCATAAAATGTTTCTTGCAAGTACACGTTAAATTTTTTTATGATCAAAGCAACCATATATTTTCCTCTGTCACTTATAAAAATGGAAGAAATAGTATCAGATCAATAAAAGAGGACTTATTTGTATGAATTATAATAAATAAAAATGAAAAGAAAGAGTGGATGTGCATGCACGCATTGATACAAACTACTTTGGAATTTTGAACAAAACTTGATTATCTTTCTTGTCTCATTTGCGAGAAACTGTGATTTATATGTCAAACAGGAAAATAATGGCACCATCGAGGAATATGGCATTAAGCATGGAGACGAGGATGCAAAGAGTAGAGGATGAATAACCAACAAATTTAGAAGATATCCAAAACATTTTTTTCTAGATACCTTTTTGGTGTCAAGAAAGGCATCATGAAAAAGGTCAATTCACAAAAATTAACTTTCGGTTTAAATATCTCAATTCATAAGTTATTTCCTTGTTCTGCATTCCCGCCAAGTTATTGTTATTATCTTTACGCTGTTTTGGACAAATTGTTGTGTTGATCGTGTAATTTGGCAAGAGCATATAATAAACAATAAACAATATAATAAGAGCAACCTTGATATAATAAACAATGCAACTCAACAACTTGTAGGAAGTGGATCCTACTAATTCAATCATTACACTTTGCTCCAAAATACATCCCTACTAATATTGTTTTTGCAATTCCTACCGATAGGTTGATTCACTAACGAAGTTATGATGGGGCTCACTCAGACAAGGAGATAGTGGAGAAATACGGTTGTATGAAGTATGGAACAACATGGGAAATTTAAAAACCAAAAGTATACCATCTAAAATATCATGTTCATTGTTCTGTTTCTAAATTTAACTTCTTTTTTATGGAGGAGATACCCAAAGCACTGCAATCTAATTTTTCTAACGCTATTGGCACACTTTCCCTAGGAACCAAAACATTCATCGTTATGCAATCACTTCTTATCGCACAAGGAATAAGCATATTCATGATGTATGTTCTCTCTCTGAATGACATTATTAGGCTCAAACTTGGAAATTTTGTGGTTGTGTATGATGATGGATCTTCTTATGATTTAGATGCTATTGAGTAGATGGATGGACGGATCTTGGCATGGTCTACAAGTGCAGGAATTTTTTGGCACAATGGGTATATTCTCAATCCCTAGTGTAGATACAGCACACAGTGATGATTAGTTGTCCTTATTTTTGTCCTAGAAGTGGCTAGCAATAAGGAAACTAGCTCTGATCTCATCAAGAGCCTGATAGAAATTGCTCGACAACGAGACAAACATTATGTTGTTGTGAAACAATAGTATACTACCCTTGAAGATTTAAGAGACTAATCCAAGATCAAGATTTGCAGAGAGTGAGGAAGAGGCAGTTTTTTTGTATACAAGAATCCCAGGTTAGATTTATCATTTGTGTTGAGGATGAACATATGGTTTACACGATCTTCTTGTATGGATAGTGACCCATAACACCGGGTTTGTTTCATTACATCCTCTAGGTAAGGAAGAAAATTATATTTATAGAATCCCACAAGGGACGCATCTCCTCAAAATATGGAGTTGATGTTTTTCAATGCATTACCACTTGTGTCATTTTATGTTATTGGTGCAAATGTATATTTTTTCTTTTCAATCATATGTATTTTATATTTGGATGTTTTTCCATATATATATATATATATATATGTTTTTGTATAAAAAAAATTGTTAACATAATTGGTGCTTGAGATTAAGTGCTTCTTCATTCTTTTGTTTCATGATTTCCATTCTGACTTTTACTCTAAAATTAATTCCACATAAATATTTAAATATGATATGAGAGAAGAGATTACATCTGTGGTGGATATTTGGATATTTTCTAAAAATTACTTTATAAGAACTAATTGATTTGTTAAAATGTACTTCATAAGAAATAATTGGTATGAACATAATCCATATCGACATGAGTCTTAAAGGAGATAAGACCACATGCAAGTTTTGGCGATTTTGGTGTAACAAAAGGTCCTTGTACGAAGTGCACCTAATCCTAAGGATGTCCATTGTTTGTAGCAAAGCTTTTTCGAAAGGTGCTTGAAAACCTTACCTTTCATTTTGAAGAAGTTGAAAATGGAAAGGTAGCTGTGAATTTCTTCAAGCATGGCAGAATTTATGATCTTGTATTAATGGAAAAGGAAAGCTGAAAATGGAAAGCCAACTTGTTCAATACTTTCTTGTGTATGTTGCAACCTGCTATACATTGACCCAACATTTTCCACTTATGAATTAAAAAGAAGAAGATCCCAACCTCTTTTGCTAGCAACAAATTTCCAAGAAAGCCATAGAACCATAGTCTTCCGTGTATTGGAAAGCATTGTGGGCATGATCATAGTACAATCCAAACTGGACTTTTGTCTATTGTACATGATACCTACGTGGTTTTATAAATATATTTCCAGCAAAATATGTCAAATAATTTTTTAGATTAAATTTATGCACCAAACACTATAGTTTTCGTTGCCAAGAACTGCATATCCTTCTACCTCTATTTCAAATATTATTATATAAATAAAATCCCTGAACACTACTCCCATGCGCTGCACCTTTTGGTACTATAAAATATCTATAAGTTATAGGGGAGAGTTGGTCTAATGTTGTGCGGGGACCGATAATTGTTATAGTACTAGTCCCATCAACCCACCAAAAATAGACATATATGCAACCAATAATTAAACATAATAAAATAACATGAAGTTCAAATATATATTAAATTATGTTCAAAATTTCCCAAGTCATTCACTGGGCCCACATGTGTCCATAAATAACCCACAATGTCCATAAATAGCTTAATAAGTATCAAGATTACAAATCCCAACATTTAAACTAGAAAACTCATAAAACCATTTCTCCTTCCAAAATGGTCAAGTCAATAAGTACAAAAAGCCAGTCACTTCAACCCATCCGATCGGCTCTAATCGTTTGTGTATGAGAAGTAAATATCAATACATCTGCACATAATAAAAAGAAATGTATGTCAACCATAAGCTGTTGTGCTATTCAACATTTAAACCCATTGTATTCAATAAATGACACCCACCCAATAACAACATTTAAACCCACTCTGTACAATAAATGACACCCACCCAATAAATTCAATAAATGATTTCCTATCAAAAGAGATCAAAGCAAATGGATCAACAAAAACAAATTCTCAACCATTAGATCACATCAAATTCAATCCTGATCACACATGCAAAATGAAGCCATTGCAATCCATGTCCATCATTGTCACCAATAAAATTCAACTGCAAAAAAACTATAAAAGAAGTTCAACCACTGTTGAAGTTACATTTTTCAGTTTAAAACTATTCACCGGCCTTTGGAGACAATCCGACACAAAACACACCCGACCTTGGAGACAACCCGGACGAGAACACACCCCCAAAAACGGAACACGGTATATTCGGGTTAGTTTACATCCTTCTTACAATTTTATTTTAATTTTTGAGTCTTTATTTCAGCTTTCTTACACTTTTATTTTCATTTACGAGTCTCGGGTTTTTCAATGATTTACGAGTCTTTATTTCAGATTATTTCGACATTCATCCATAATACTAGACAACTTAAATGTTACTGGATCACAATTCTCGGAAAAAATGCTTGATCGAGGTCCTCGGGATTAGGCCATGCAAAAAACAATATTGTAATGATTTAATCCTAAAACAATTGAACCATAAATCTTTTAAGACACGAGTTCATCATGTGAAGAGTTTGTAATATGTGAAGTACGTGATAGAAGAGAACCACAATTTTCAAGACTTCGTGGAAATTAGACACAGGGTCCCAAACTCATAGATACGAATTGAAAGAGCAACACGAAATACCTAAATCCACGTTAATGAACTAAGGTATGTTATTTAATGCTATAGGTTCATTGAACTAAGGTATCTTGTTTACAACGAGTATATCTACGAGTACTTGAGTAATACAAGCTCTTACCAAGGTGTCCGATATTCATCTAATCAATCTAATCACATAGAGCTAGTAGAAGAGTTTTATCTGCTTATTCACCCATATCTATTGCTTACATGTTAACAAGACTTATACTTGAATACATAAGATAGAAGCCCCCGTATAGTGTTTCCATAATTAGTATCACCTGCTTTAACTAGTTATGATGGATTCACTTGGAATACTAGTTACGACGGAGATAACAGTGTTCTAGTAGTAATACCATTTATCTATCTATATACAATAAGAGTTATACTAATAAGGCACGGTGAGAGACTAGTAATCAATACGTATATCAAGCTTAAACATAGCATCATAGTAGTACCTTATATGTCACTAATCACCTTAAGCAATGGAAATTGAACCCCTCTTATAATAGCTTATGTATAGAGAAGGTACCCTATGTTCCGCATATAATACAACATCATATCTTATGTAAACATAACTAGTAATCATGATTAGATGTTTCCGGACTAGTTATCACGTTTTTTATATGTGGTATAGCTATTGGTCGGCTTATTCAATGGAGTTACATCTTAGTTATAGAGATAGTGTAATTAGTAATCAATCACATCTCGAGATTTCATAAGGTGTAACCATAACAATAGAATAGCATTAGTTTGTACAATGGGATCGGTAAATCTTGTTTAAACGCATGATCTTAAACGTATTTGTCATAAAGATTGAAAAAATCAAAAGAAATGTGGATGCCAATAAGATCCAAAGGAGTAAACATAGAACTTATTTACTCAACATGGATCAATTTCAAAGAAATAACCAAAATATTATTTTGCAAAATATAATAATATGCTTGCTATTCATTGAAAAAGCTGGATAAAAAACACTACAATTTTTTTAGAAAAAACCCACCCACTGCGTGTACATATACGTAATTGAATTCGTACCTTTGCAACTGTCTATAGCCTCCAAAATGTTTTGAAACCTCTCCATACCAAGAAAGTTGCTCCTTGTTTCCAAATACAGATCATGGTATCCGTATGAATTTATATAGCTAAGACAACAATGACCTTGGAAAATATTACAATTGATTGGAGATCCACCGTGTAAAGTTTGGCTCGAAGTCGGGTACTCCAACGGAGAGGCGAGGATCGGCCATGTTTAGCCTTTACACTGGAATTTCTTGCAAGTAAAAAAGTATTGTATTTTTTCAAGTTTTTTTTCCTAGATTTATCCTATTGAAAATTTTCATGTTTAGGTTTTCAATGATTATTCATTTATTTTGAAGATGAATCACACCCTGATAGTTTGATTTGATTCAATGCTTCCATATATTTGACATGAATAATATAAGATATCTTAAAGAAAAAAACTTAAACCATTTCAAATCACAATTGTATTCTATTTGTAATCTAAATCTTAAAAAAAAATTCAATAAGATGGATTCGGAAAAATAAACTCAAACCATTTCATATCATCGAAGCCTTCATTACTTGGTATTGTATTTTTTTATAACAGAATGAAACTTTTTTCAATCACTCTTGCCGGTTCATACAATCACCCTTGCCGAGTTCATACATAACCTGGTTACTATCAACTATAGATCAACCTCCGAGTGACCGATAGGAATTAAAATAAATAGGTTGCTAGAAATTACAAAAACCTTGAATAAATAGGTCGGCTGAAAACAAATATGCAAATATGGAATATAGAGTTGAGCACGAAAGATCTGTAGCATTTAAAGTTAACATATATATCTGCGGTAGCTGAAAATAGAAAGTTGTAGCATTTGAAATTAACATATATATCCGCAATTGCTATGCATAGACGTTGTATTCATCATATGAAAACAATCCTTCTTTTCAATTATGAATAACAACTTGCAATTGGTGCTTTTGCGGCCCTACGGGGTAGTTTCATCCATGGCAAAGAGTGAGTTATGTCGCTCGCACAAGGAGAAGTGGCGAGAAGAGTGACCCGGGGGTGCCCAAGCTGCGATGCACCTCATCGGATGAAGAAAGAACAGGTGATGTCAATGTCACCAATGCTCCGAGAAATGTTGTTGACGATGAGAATGTGGTTGAAGCCGATGTTGTGGCACCATCGGCCACGAGCCACCGTCAACCACGAGTCCCAAGGTGCAACTTCAACTAAAAAAGATCAATGCTATAAGAGGTTGGACAAAAGAAGAAATGTTAGTCTGCAATTGACGACATAGAGTTCAATGGATATTACGTTCGGGCATCTACAAAGAAGCATACTATTCCCCCCTTCATCAATACATTATTGGATAAATGGGGTTGACTCACACCAAAACGTAGAGGGGCACATTACGATTATGAGCGAAGAGGAGGAGGCCGAGGTGGTTGAGTGGTGTAAAGAAATGGCCCAATTGGGACATGGGCTAGAGTTGATACAACTCAAATCTACGATTGCTCAAATGCGTCAAGGGAGGCCAAACCCATTCAAAGATGGGTTTCTCGGTAAATCATGGTGGTTTGGGTTTAAAAAAAAGGCATCCGGACCTTGTATTGCGTACGAGTGAGGGGCCTTGACGGAGACGAAGCATTAAATTTGCGCCATACGGTTGTATGTAAGTTCTATGACACTCTTTCTAGTGCATATGATAAACATTCTTATGCTACGAGACCATATATGGAACAGGTGATGAAACGAGGTTTACGAGTGGGAAGGAATTGTGGCATGAGGGTAATTGCGAAAAGAGGTAGCCAAAATGTGCCAAAGATTTTGCCTAAGAGCGAGGGAATGGATAACCATTTTATGTTGTGTCAATGCAATTGGTGCTTAAATCCCGAGGATTTTATCTTTTTCAAAGGTAAAAAATTAGTTGAAAAAATTATATACAAAGCGTGAACCTGGAGCATGCATGGGCCGCACATCCCCATGCATGGATGACTAAAGAGCTATTTTTTAAATTGGCTTTTGCCACTTTGCTCGCATATCGTGCCGGGAGGTGTCTCACCTAATAACGAGACACTCGTTGATATTAGATGGCCATGGAAGCCACATGGCTCTACAAACAATTGAGGAAGCATACAATTTGGGCATTGACCTTTTAACATTGCCCGCTCATACCACTCACAGATTGCGACCACTTGATGTTAGTGTGTTTGGCCCTTTCAAAAAACTATTTCGAGGTTAGAACGTGTTGTATGGATGGCAAAGAATCCAGGGGTTGAGGTCAAAAGGTTCAAGTTAGCGAGCTTGCAAGTAAGGCTTTTAAAAGGGCTCGACACCATCAAATATCAAGGCTGGCTTTAGAAGGACGAGGGAATATGGCCACTAAATCATGATGCTCTTATGCATGATATCGCTTGTAGCCAAGCTTTCCATGTGGATGGTCGGGAAGAAAGACGAGAAGTGGAAGAAGAAGTAAATGAACATGATGATGTGGTTGCGAGTGATAATATAATTTCCCTCTCTCAAGGACAGGTTATATGCTGATGATGATGAGTAGGTATGTGAAACACAAGTATACTTGTCGGCAAATTGATGGCAACAACTCGTTGAACATGCGATTGAGAATGTAGATTTTGTTGAAACGAGAAATTGTTGATATTGTTAATGCAGATTTAGTTCAAAATGAAAATGCTTGATATTGTTAATGCGAGAAAAATGAAATTGCCGATATTGGGCATGAAATTGAAAATGACCAATTGTCATTTCCTAGCCAAGTAAACCCACCATCATGGGTCGGCGAGAAAACATAATTAATTTGAACGCCCATAGTGTCTCAAGAACCAATGAACAAAGCATGAACATGCCTTCACAAGTGGGTTGAATTGAATAGTGAAATTGTTCATTTTTTTTGTGGACAATAGATCAATGGAAGAAGATGGAGGACATAATGAGGCAACGAGATGAAGAAAACAATATAGTTCAATCAAGTGCCACGGATACGCGAAGTGCCAAGCAATGACATGCGGGTGGGAGGGAGGGAGAAGTTACTTGGGCGGTTCTTAAAGCTACCGAGTAGAAAGAGTGTCAAATGAAAAAAAGAAGCAAGGAACAGACCAATAGTCTTCGTTTGGGGCGAAGTTCACGAGTTAGTCACCTCCGAAGACTATATAAAGCTCCTTGTTGAGTACGAAAATAAGAAAATGGAAATTCGGGGAATTAAAACGAGAGAGATCAAACCAAGGAGAAGAAGGCAGAGCAAGGGCTATTGCAGGCACAACGTCGAGCGAGATGAAAGGCTTGAAAGAGAGAGAGCAAGGCAAGAGAAGGAGTAACAAAAAAAAATCTCAAGACAGGAAAAAGGAAGCAAGGAAGGCTCAACAAATGCTTGAAAGGGAACAAGGGTTGACTCATATGGTTGACATAAATGCAAGCATAGTTGATGAGAATGAATCCGAGGAACATGTCCAACACATTGGACAACATTGCAAATAATACAACATTATTCCAAGACCTCATAAACATTCAAGTGCCTCGAGTATCAAAATCGGGGTTTACCCACTTGCCTTATTCCTACCACAGGGAGGTCCGAATTCAATGTATGCTCAGCACACACCTCCACTTAACGCAAGTGTGAGGTACGGGTACTCAATTCCTCCATGGATGGAAGGGACAAATTGGTCTCAATTATATGGCAGCAATCAACCACCACCTAATCAAGCCTTCTTGGGAAGGCCAACCTACTTGGCTCAATCGGGCAACTCGGGGGTTTGGCATCGAAGATTCTCAAGGCCATAAAGAATAGGAGTGTTAAATGTTTTTTGGATGTAATCACATTATGATGTGGATTTTTTTGGATGGACTCTACGTTTGGTTTCAAATCGGTGATATGTTATAATGATTGTGATAGGGTCTGTCATATTGACATTTTTGAAGAGCTGTTTATGAAGCAAGATATCTTCCCGGTCATACTTTTATCACTTCCTATGCTTAAGGATATATCCGAAATGTAGAAAAATAGATAGTGAATGTAATTTTGTTTTTTCATAATTAAATCATTTTTTTTAGGAAAATAAGGTAGCCTAACGAGCATAATCAAAACCAATCTAGTTATATCTACCTAACATGAGATGTTAATCTAAGGGTTCAATAGATAGAATCTCTTCGTACATCATTATAGGCGGCTAGTTGGATCCATTACCCAACTTCTATTTGTTGGGATCATCTCAAACAAGACTCCCAAAGTATGAATTTTGAAGCCCTACTCTCCATAGCTGTTGACGCCCTACTCTCCATATATTGCGGTGTTTGACAAAGTAAATACTTTTTATCGTTCCATTTCGGGAATCCATGGCGCTCGGCGGCTTGTACCAAGGGATTTTTGAGATCCAAGTAAGACACTTAAAGTGTTTACGGTAGAATATTCTACTAGAAACACTTTACGTGTCTTACTTGGATCTCGAAAATCCCTAGTACAAGTCTGCCATGGCACCATGGATTCCCGAAATGGAACGATAAAACGTATTTACTTTGTCAAACACTGCAAGATATGGAGAGTAGGGCGTCAACAGTTATGGAGTGTTAGATGTTTTTTGGATGTAACCACATTATGATGTGGATTTTTTGGATGGACTATATGTTTGGAATTTTATATCTTAATAGATCTCGAGATTTCCTTTCTACTACACTAAGTATAATCATGGGGACTGTTTAAATGTGAATATCTATATGTATATTTTTTTTAAGGGACTTTGTTTATGAACATACCTAGGAGCTAATTTTTTATGACACAAAACTAGTTTCAAATCGGTGATATGTTAGAATGGTCGTGATAGGGTTGTCATAGTTTTTGAAGACTTGTTTATGAAGCAAGATATCTTCCCGACCATATTTTTTATCACTTCTTATGCCATGACCAATTGGCAATACTAGAATAACAAGCCCTAGTATTCGGCATCAATCCATTATTTATTTTTTTGGCCTCTTCTTCACGCAGTTAGTAAGAAGAATCATTGGCATAAAATAGTGATACTTGGATAGAGAGCGAGAATGCCTCCAACCACAATGATGAGGGTCTGCCAATACAATTAAGATGTAGTTGGTGAAGAATCCAATGCTAGTTGAACAAAAGATGCAACATGTGGTTTTTTCAAATCAATATGTGAAAAATCATTTTAAGTGTTAGACTCAAGCTCTTGCATATCATTAGTGGATGAATTAGCAAGAAGTGCACAATCTAATTCATGTAAAATTGTAGTAGAAGGCTCAAGATATCCCAGGGCCTACTATAACTAGCATCCTCTCAAGCTCAATAGGAGTAACACTACTATATCCATGTCCACCAAGTCCACAATATGTACATTCCATATGCCTAAGTAATTAGTAGCCATATTGCAAGGAGGTGAGGGCCTATTAGTGTGTTGCTCACGAGTAAGGAAGTGAGGGCCTATTAGTAGCCAATAGTGCAAGAAAAAGAAGTTACTCAAGCAAATGTTGCACATGCTTTTGCAAAGAATCGAGTATCGTGTCATTGTCCCTTAAATAATCATGGGATTTTGATTGATAAGACTCAAGTTTTCATCCATCTTGTTAATTTGCAAGGTCCAATTATCAATATTTTCTCGATAATTTTTACCATGACCAACAACAAGACATGAATCTCTATCAAAATAACAAGCCATGTTTCAAAGACCATCCATTATTTGACATTTTGTACCTCTTAAATCTTACTTCTTGGACAAGATTGCTATTGAGGTCATGCATATTACTTGGATATCATTGTGCTCAAGTCCTCATCCTAAAGTTGGATATCGGTGTCCCCGAGTGAAAGGTTCCACTCGCAAGAACCTGGAAATATCATTCTACGGAGAGGAAACTTCACTACAAAGTTTTTCATTAGTATCTCGTGTTGAAGTAACAACATTACAAACCTTGGCTTTAAAGTTTAGAAAAAATTATTTTTTAGCTTGTCATTAATATGTTGCAAGGAGGCAATTTCATCATGAATATTTTCTTGAGAAGTTCGTAATCAAGCTAATCAAGCAAACTTCTTCGCATCACATTTCCAAAGCACAAGGCCTCTTCATCATCAAAAACATCCATTGCGAGCATAGTATTTTGCGACGACCAAACAGGATGGGAAAAAATGAAAAATGTATTAGTAGGAAAGGGTCCAAAAAAAACAAAAAAAACAAAACCTTTCAAAATTTGAACCTTACAAGGCAAAAAATTATTCCGCTCTAGGGAAAAAAAAAGAAACCTTCCAAAAAAAATTATTTTTTTTCAGCAGGTAATTAAGTTCAAACAACAAAATAATTACCTCTTTGTAAAACATGCCTAAACTAGCAAAAATACACCGTAAAAAAAATGCTCAAAATATGTTGTAAAATAAGTGAAGACATAATGAAAATAAGATAGCATTCTTTGCTCACTCAACTGCTGAAAACGTGCCCAAAAGCCTCGCAAAATTGGTGGTGAAAAATGTGCCCCTGGTCACTTCAAATAAACTCGAATTAAGTGTTGGACAATGGAGCACTTCAATAGAACTTAGGTCAACTTGAGAATAAAGCCGAGTCGGAAGAGGATATGTAGGGACAAGTCAACACAAGACAGATTGCAAAATAAAAAAGCTGGTGTACTTCATTGTAGGTTGGCTTTATGATAGAAAAAAGCATGTCTTTACTATTAACTTGAGTCGGACACGGTGAGGGGCCACAATGCAAGGATGACAAGCCCTGCTCAAAACATGCCTTGAGAGAATGAGCTATAGAACCCACAAATAATCACGAGGTCGCTAAAAATGGGGGTCATAAAAAGGATCTCATTGGTGGCCACGAGTAGTAAAAGACTCATGCAAGGTGCAAATAGCAACAACGGTAACTACATGAAAGGTTGCACGCACCACAAGAGAGAAATGGCTCAAAAAAGGGTCGTGCCAAGATTACAAGCATGCCTCAAAAGAAGACCACAAACGAGGCAGAAAAGCCAAACAACATGTCCATACTCACAAGAGCCAAAACAAACCAAAAAACTTCTTATATTAATAATTTCTGTGAATTTAATATAGGTTTTACGTAAACGAGGGACTCAACCATGAAATGTATCTTATAAAAAAGCTCGAAATGTATCTTATAAAAGCCTCGTGCAAAGAATTTTAATGATTTTGAGAACACGGCAAGCTTGGTGTCATTTCTAACAAACAATATTACGGGTTTGCGGCTCTTCTAAGCAAAAATGACCTCAAACTACGCTAAGTACCTCCACTCGAAGAGAGTTTGACATGTAATTTCAAATGGTGAAACTCCACTCCCGGACAGACTAAAAACGAGTCCCAAACATTCTCGATCGACAGAGAGACGGACCACCTATTCTAACCTCATGGTTGCGATCTCAAGGCCAGCTGAAATTCAAATTGCGGATAAAACATAATGCAAGTGATAAATGGTTCCAATTCCGGGATAACAATTTATAGGTTGACAAAAATAGATGAAGACGAGGGTTACGGCTCTTGTGAAGTATACGAAATAGGAGATCATAACAAAACACCCACCCCATTCATGACCCGGACACTGCAAGATATCCATATAAAGGTCTAATACCGAACTATACCCAAGAAAACAAGAACATATCCATATAAAGGTCTAATACCCGACTATACCCAAGAAAACAAGAACGAGTTAAACATAATTCCACCGAACGATGATTGAAATTGTTGATAAACACGGTGAGCAAGTGTTAAACAACACGAGAGAATGATTGGTAGGATTCGGAGAATCCTACCGGAGGTCGTCGAAGGTCCGCCGCCGTCGAGGATGCGAGAGAAGCCGCCACAATGAACCTCGCCATCGCCAACGCCAACCATGGAACCCGTGCTCGCAAAAAATACAAGAAAATCAGCAATTTTATCATCAAAATTGGCATTCTCTCGATAAAACTAAAAGAATTGCAAAAAATACCCGAAGAATTTGACGAAAAAAGAGCAAACGAACCGAAACCACAGCGGTCCGAGCATCGGAGGAATGGCGGACACAATGACGGACTTCGCGTCCAAGAACGAGAACGGGCGGCGAGCGCAACGTCCGACGAACCAACAAACGCATATACCCAACAATCTCAACAATGCGGAACCGACGAACGGGTTTACCACCATCAACAAACAACTAACCGAGTACCGGTGGGCATTGAAAGGCATAACAACTAACAAGAAATGGCAACGGAGTTGCGCGGAGTTACGGAACCCGCGACAACCACCACCGGCGGAGCCGAACGCCCACAGACCGGTTCCGAGCAAGAATGAACGGCAGCTGAAAGACATGGCGGGGAAATGGACTTCACAAACCCTACGATGCGTTAAAACCCGCGCATTGAATACACCCACCAACCCAACACGTGGCCGGTCCGAGTAGGCAGCTGTCGTACAGCGTCCACGTGTTTTATCCCTTCTGTTGCTGAGGTGGACGGGAGGGCGCCCAACAACTGGCGTCCCTCCCCTAAGTTAAAATATAGCTGAGACGACAGCCACAATAACCAGAATGACTCCGTATATGTAATTAGTTAATATTTGCTTTTAATTATCTTTTTCTTTTTAATGAGTCGACGAGGCTCCCAAGTCATGATAGATACGGCAATCCAATTAATTTATTAACTCTCTAGATAGTTGACAAGCCATTCAGAATAAACCCAAAGTGATAAATGTACTGACTAGATGTAATAGTTTGGCCTACGTCATAGCTTTTCTGATTTAGATCGAAATCCAGTAAATGTTTCCTTATAAAATTGCTATGATATTTTTCATTATGTCCAATAAATAATGTGGATAAAGGTTCCAGCAGATGTATTAGGAAGTTGGCATCTTGCCGTGTGCTATTGATATATTTGCATGGTGTCCACTAAGTATATCCCTAAACTTCGGAGAAGATTCCGGCAATGGATCAGCAGTTGACATTTAGATAAGAAACAAATAAAAATTAGATCAATATCAGGGCTGCTGGGTGTGATTCATGTTTCACCAAATCATGCAATGGTAAAGCAGTGCACGTAAATTCCTGTTTCCCCCTAATTTGATCTGAATTTTAAATTGTGCTGGAATTCACCATGAAATTATATAAAGACTCCCATCATTTCAGAAATCTTTCACATCATAATATCAGCCATTCATGTTGTCCGTAGACTTCGAATGTCAGATGGTATTGATTGAAGAGTGTTTTGGTAAACAAACAAAATCAATATTTAATAATTATTTTTTAATTTTACCAGATACGTCATTACAAATAAATTCTATATATATATGCTAAAATTATATATTTTTTGAAAATCACACTACTACATAAAGGGGGTTTTAAGACAATATTTAAGACAATTTTTGGGTAAATTGTCTTAATTTGAGACAAAAGAAAACTTGTGTATTGTCTTAAATATTATCTTTAAGAAGGTGTCTCAAATTAAATCGTCTTAAAATATTGTCTCTATAAAGACAATATATAACACAATCATTTTTGTCTCTCCACAGACAATTTCATTTTTTTCTCTCCAGAGACAATAGTTGCACTACAACACAAAGGGGGGTTTTAAGACAATTTCTGGGTAAATTGTCTTAACTTGAGACAATTTCATTTTTGTCTCTCCAAAGACAATAGTTGGAATTAAAAACAATAGACATATTGTCTTTATGGAGACAATGTCTTTAATCTTATCTATTGTCTCTGTAGAGACAATATAAAACAATGAATCCAGAAAAATATCTCACCATTAAAATAAATCAATATAAAAAAATAAACAATATCATTGAATAATTCATGTTAGGGTACATTGGAATTGAACCACCAACCTCGTGCATGGCAGGTGCTCTTCCAATGAGATAGCACCCTTTAAATAATTATGTG
The DNA here is from genome assembly GCA_034641835.2 of Pinus albicaulis. Lineage (NCBI taxonomy): Eukaryota > Viridiplantae > Streptophyta > Pinopsida > Pinales > Pinaceae > Pinus > Pinus albicaulis. The sequence goes on along the minus strand of CM076578.1, from coordinate 1,247,924,180 downwards.
AGGAGTTATAAGTCTTGACAAGTATAGGACCAAGAGGCAAAGAGTCTTTTGTCAATAAAAAGCTCCAACATCTTTACACCCACATAAGATTTCCCTGTTTATTCCATGGCCAAGCCCACATCTGCTGAAAAAAATAGGTCTAGAAAACTCAATAGAGATTGTCAATTTCTGCAGTTGTTATGCACCCAATTAGGCAATGTCAATATGGGTATAATAGAATAGTGATCATAAGAGAAATATAAAATTCTGCTAGGAGAACTTACGACTCTTGGAGCAGCGTGCAGAGAGCACAGAAAATCGGAAATACTTCAAAATGACAACCTAACATCAAGATTGGGTAACCAGGGCACCCTAAACTAGTAGAACTAAAGATAAAACATGTCAGCAAACAATAGTTAGGCATATAAAATTGGAAATTAAAAAGGCAAAACCAAGAAACACATAAATGAAGAGTTGATATGCAAGTGACCGTTAAAGTGACAAACTTACTCCTGCTTAAATGAATACACATCCAGATTTTATCATGGTTTATCTTTGGATTTTAATAGTTTGCATATGGACAAGCAGAAAAAGGTTGATAGCACCTTCCATAAAATAAGTTCGACTTTGTCTAGGGCCTAAAAGATTAGGGCTAATGTGCAGATCAATTATACCACTTAAAAATGAACTTCCAAGGCAATTAACAGTTTTATGCATCTATCAAATATATCTCCAATTGTAAATGAAAACTGATAGGTTTCTCAGTTTTGAGCTCAGCATTTTACTAGAAGGAAATGCAGGAACGCCTTACACTTGCCATAAGCTAAGCGCACAAGTTTGACAAAGCATAATACCTAAGCATTCAAGTACTGAAATGGAAGGAATAAAGGAAGCTCAGTGATCTGTAAATGTTTCAAATAACCACAAAAGAAGCATCAACATGTATATTGCATTTCTACTCCAACCATTGCCCATCTCAAATAAAAAATGTGAGATGCCATCTATTAATTTAATCATAATTTTGTCAAAGCACATCAAAAGAGCAGGCCAACAGATCAGAGGATAACATTGTATTTGTCTTGTAATCAAGAAACATAACAAGTCAGCTCACTTTACTCCCCAACAATAAGACCACACCGTGTGCAGTATGTCTAGTTGAAATATTATATCAAATTACAAATGCATGATATCAGTAGTTAGGCATAACAATATGTCATGCTGCAGAGTCATGTTAATGGGAAAAGGGATATATAATAAAAAGCTTTGCCAAAAAATGATACTTTTAACTGAATTCTCTCCAAGTCAGTTGCTTGCGACAACAAAAAGGCTTATTCTTCATACGCTAACAAAATAATTTAACTGGAAACCCACCCATTTCTATGGTTGTAGTTCTCTTTTGCTTCCTCTACAAAACAATCAGATTCTTGGATCACATTCAGTTCATATTTGGATAGAAGGAATGATTATAAAGGTCAAACATATGAGTTGGATTTAAATTTCAAAATCCTGCATACATTTCAAGGATGCTTCTTTGTACCAAAATATAATACAAAATTGTCTATGTTGATGATTGTGCTACTATCTGAAGCAAGTGGAACTTTCCAATTCAGTTTCATTTCCTTTCATTCTGCACCCAATCATTTTAGTTTCTTCTCCTCTTCCAACTTACAGTTAATTTCTATATTACATATTTTGAGTTTTGTACAATTCACGGATCGATTTTGTTTCCCTGCATTTAATTTCTCCATAGGGAAATAAAAAATGAACAGAGTAAATACAACATCATACAACAACAAAATGACAAGATAGATATCGAGTATGTGTAAATGTTGGTTACCAGTACATCTTTTGCACCGCACTGGATAGAGAAAAAAAGATTGAAGACTGTATGGCACGACAAAATTAACAATGCCCATTTGAGCTAGAAAAAGGACTAACCGTGAAGACTTAGTCAACCCGTCATTATTTATAAAACACTGATGGGTCTTTGCACAAAAAGGGAAATAGTTCAATTAACGCTCATATATAATTAGATGGGCACTACACCACACACCTCAATGCACTTCAACGGTTCAAACCCAGTGTGAGTGACTTTTCCCATGACTGAAACTGTCCTGACTATGTAGACAACTGTTGTTTCCGAATACTATGGCCTTTGATGTGCATCAGCTTTCATTATTGCGAAGGCAAGGTAAATTATTATGGAACAGGTAAGAACTCAACAATCAATTTTGTTAATATACGATCTTATTTTGATGAATTTCTCTGCATATTTTTACTTGTAAGTTCAGCCATTACAAGACACAGATGGTCAGTCATGCACCTCAGCATTGCCTTGCCTTCTTAAATCTATTCTTTTCCTCAGCCACTGATTTAAAGATTTCTTTGATATCCGTAGCCTCTTAATGGTTGGAGGCTTTTGTAGAGCCAGCCTCTCAATGGTTGGAGGATTTTGTAGAGAAATTGCAGAGATTTCAAATCTACTGCCAATTTTTTTGTCCTCTTCATGAGTTGAAATCCTATCACTAGTTGTTTGATGATCATTGGTATGGTTAGGTAGTCCATCTTTGACAATTATGTGTCTTCTAGGTACAAGGTCATTTTGATTACCATAGATAACTAGAAGGCCCAACTCATTTTGAAGGACTTCAACAGTAGCATTAGATAGTGTGTTATGTTTGTCAATATCTTTCGCAGTTCCAGTGAAGATTACCACCTCATCTTTAATCGGGTATTCTGCACTTTCAAATACACTAAAATTAGTTTGTCATTTTAACATACAAATCTAAAATATATTAAAAATGAGTATAAAAAAAGAGATGGTATGCACTAAATCACTAACAAGAATATGCCATAAGAGGATGCGAGTAAGTGCAACAGTTGACAAAACCATCCGAATACTATATGCCTATTGCTATATGGATGTCAAATATCTCATACTGAGTTAATTCGTCTTGCACAGCCTCAGGTTTTGTTGAGTAGTATAGTGAAAGTAAGCAGCTGCACATTAAAATTTCATCCATAGGACTTCTATTTTTCTGTTCTGTGGAATGGATAAGAAAGGCTTGTTATCTATAATCACTAACAGTAACAACTTATTGTTTTTGAGTTAGTATTTTCCAAATCTTTTTGGCATGGGCAATGGACAACACCTGATATAGATGGGATATTATTATATATAGAGAGAGAGATGTGGGGCCATTTCTCATACTATTCATTGATTCTGTGAATAATTTTACCCTTTGGTTCCACTGAATAGTGATTTTGAACCAAGATAAAAATAAAAGATATGAAATATTTTTTTTCTTGATGACCGCCTCAATGGATCAAACTAGAAAATTAAAGCAGGAAGATTGCCCTCATGCCCACCGGGCCCAAGATCAACACTTGCCACTTTGTTCAGGGCTGTGCTGGCCAAAATTGCGCTTGTGCACAAAGATTCAATGATCGGATCCACGATAGACCGCAGACGGACTTTGTTTGTTTCTAATTTCCAAGAGGAAGAAGAGATTGCAGAAAATATTAGCCCCGTTGATAAAGCCCTAATTGATGGAATAACGAAATTCAGTATCCACGGGAACATTGCCTCTGCAAATGGCAGCCCTGCAAGGCATCATCATCATAACTTTTCCTCATTAGATGGGCGGATGTAATATTGCAGTCTCAAGGGTGCGAGAATTCCCCTCCCATGGGAGCTTCTACAGCCGATCCTGAAGATCTTGGACCACTGCTTTCTGGCTCTTCTTGATCCACAGGAATGTATGATGGCGCGTTGTTAGTGGCACGGGCACTCTTCGCCAGTCTTGCATGATCTGATTCCTGAAAAAAGTCTAGCCACCAGGGGTCTCATGAGGTTAGACATATCTGTCCAGGCGACTGTGATCACAGCTGTCGCTGCCAATGCTGCAAGCAAATCCGATCCACCGACCAAGCACAGGAAGCCCGAGGTCTTCCTGGCATCTACATGAGTGTTCTCTGTGCTTGAATATAGCAGGGTGAAAATTGAAAACTTGATATGAAGCATGGGATTGGGAGTTGTGTGTTTTGATTAAAGCCGCTGCCATCTCTTGCATGGAATATTGACTTGCAAGTATTTCCTGGTATGTGGATGAGGATAGTCCCAGGGGTAGCAAAGTATGGGGTATATGGTGTTACTAGACAGTAAAATCAAAATTGCAACAGTGAAGTAGTGGTGTTGTTGCAGATGTTGAGCTTATGTGTGTCACATAAGGTTCAGATCTAGACAATTATGGTCTCCCCATTTTCTCTCCTACATGTGTCAAGGATTGTTAAATGGTGCATGATGCCTAGATTCATTGCTGTGTGTGTCATGGTAAATGACAGTATCAAGAGATTCACTAGTTGTGATACCAGCTGTATGAGAATAGTTTGGCGTGTCCAAGCTGATAGCTTGCTTGGTGTGTCCGGGCTGAAATGGATAGTTCATTTCAATAAAAGGTTTTGGGTTAGACAAGTCATTATCAGGGTCTAGCAATTAGAACAAAGCTCAGTAAAGCAAATAATTTCAATAGAATTTGTCTTCAACGTTAGAGAGAAGAACCGGTTAGCCGTTTCTTGTGGAGGTGTCTAATTACCAAGACGTTTTGGTTACAAGCGAAATTCAGCTTCATGTTCATCGCCCCATCCCCCAGCTTGGAGAGAAGTTGGAGAGGTCTCTTCTTGAGCAATGCCCGGATGATCAAAGATTACTAAATATTTTTATGGCATACAATATGGCTGTCTGCTATTGCTCCTCTTTGGAATAGGAGGCATACAACAACTTTTCAAGGAGACAATTCACAGCTACAGCTATAGGAGATTGAGAGGATTCAAAAGTGATCTAGCAGTTCATGTCAAAGCTAAAGTCAATATGTCACAGAAGGATGTAGACTCCTTTCCCCTTGGGCCACAGGTTCATATGAGCCTTCTTAGCTTGCATAGGGAGAGGATCTTCGGTAGATTGTATGTCTTCCTGCTGTAGCTCTAAGTGCACATCTTAAGTAACATAAGTTGCAATTAAAAACTTAAAAAACTAATTTCAATGGAGAAGCCTTTCAATCGTCCATGGATCTTGAATAGATAGAGATCGGGTGCGTTGTTAAGTTGTTAAGGCACTTCTAAATGTTAAGTTACCGATTAAATTCCATGTCTTATTCAGGTGTTATTCTTGGCCATAACCATGATGTAACCGCACCACTGCTGAACTAAAAAAAATAGAAAAACCTTTCAATCAAGTAGCCAAGGGTAACCCATGTAGACCAAGGTTACTGAACTAATAAGGAAACGTCCAGACCGCATTCTTATTGTCTTTTTAGTTAGGCTGGTAGTTTCCTCTAAAAATCGGCTGAGTTTATATCTTTAGTTCAATGAGTATCTTTGCCTACTCAACTAGGTATATAGGCAATCTCAGTATAAAGATATTAGAAATCCGTTATTAGCCATGGGAAGAGAGGTAATTGAAGAGGATATAGAAAAGTTTCCCTTCCTCATTTGAAAACTTCATAGAAATGCTTAAAATCACTAATGAAACCACTGACACAAATTTTGAGGTCTCGACAGGTTAAAAGGAAAGATGGAAAAGCAATTTGAAAACAAAAGTAGCACTTTTGAAAACGTTTTGCAGCGAAGTACAAAGGTAGGAAGTACAAAGGTAAACAAAGGCAGGAACGGGCAAGTAACAATGAAAGAGTCTTTACCATTTTAGATTTAAGTAAAGATAAGAACTTGAAGTGCTACTATTGTGGCAAAATAGGAAATATGAATGTTGTGTGCAAGAAAAGAATCTATAATTTAAAGCATGAAAAACTTTAACAAAAACATGCAAACATTGTGGAAAAAGAGGAAAAAGAATTGTGTTCTTTGTTTCTTCTCAGACACGAGGCAAGTCAAGTGATTGGTATTTTGATTATGTTGCATCCAACCACGTAACTAATAGAACTTACTAATTTTTTGAATTTGATAACTACAAAACGAGGTCATATTCAGTGATTCTATGCAATGAAAGAGCACGTTATGTGGATGGAATAGGCAATATGCAAATTGAATAGGAGTTAAAAATTCCATGTTTAAGAATGCCTTTTATGTTCTTTATGAGCTTGAAAATGAATCTTCTTTCACTTTTTCTTGTACTCACATAAATGAATTTTTCAAAAAGTAATGCTATGACATTTCATATGCTCTCTCTCATTTTTCTAGTGTGAACTTTTTGCAATTGTTGTATGCAATTTACTAACAATGATGAAGTCAGTGGCTGAGCATCTTGGACACAATATTGTGTTTGTTGATATATGTTATCCTCTGATGCAAAGAGGGTGGTCAATGGCTCCACAATATCCTTTAGAGAGAAATATATGCTGCTAATCACATAGTAAGATGACAATGGGAAGATTAAGTTATCTTCAGTCTCAACAATCAATAAAGCCTACATGCATGTTCCTTTTGAGGGATATGGTGCTCAATTTCCTGTTCCTTTTGAGGGATATTGTGCTCAATTTCGACTCTCAAATATGTCAACATACCCTAAAATTTCCATGGGAATCTAAGTTAATGTAATCAATGATGCCAGTATACTCTAGAATGGACAATAACACCATTAGAAATATGGACTTGTTTTTCAGTTTTGTAACAGCCCGGAGGACATTGATAATATGCCTTTTGTGTATTGTATAGTTGTCTCGGCCCATCCTTTTCTTTTATAGAGCTGACGATCAGGATTCTTGTAAACATGTGCTTTACATCAACACTACTTTTTCTTGTTTGATGGAAAAAAAACTATTTTCAGTCCAACCAATAGAAATATACAAAAATGTATCTCCCCTATTACTGCTCTACATGTAAATAGCAGATCTGTTCAAAAAATTGACTTTAACATTTTCTATTCCAATAATTTTTCTAAGGTCAATGAGAGGACTGTAATGTTAAAAGGAATTTCCACACTACAAAATAGTAAATACAGTAGATACTGCAAAATACAGGAACCACTAAAGTTCAGAGTTTGTATAAAAGCTATAAAAATTTAAAATCAGTTTGGCAGAAGGGCCTCTACTGAGTCAAAGTACTCATACAAGTATACTGAAAACATGGTTTTATTTATCATTCTAGATCATCAAAAAATATGTTGCCACTCAAATGTTAAGTTCTCATTTTAATCGCCTTGACGTAGTCAATGAGGAAATAAAATAGAGAGAAAGTATATAAATGGACATAGAGCACCCCTGCATCTAAGGCATTTCCATACTATATTGGACGAATAAAACATTCCCAACATTCCGATGCTTATTAGTTATTTCTAATGAAGGGCTATGGAGGAAGATCTATGTTTATGAGAGTGTGCAAGTAGTTGTTCTATAAAGGAGATGTACTATTAACATTAATAAAAAGAAAAGGAAAAAAACATAAGCAATGGGTTAGGATCTTGCCTCAAGAACTTCAAGATTAAGGCAGAGCCCTGCCAACTGACAGTGATTTTCTATGCTCAAAAATGTGTACTACAGATCCAATCTCTTAAGGGCAGAAGCTCTTGGGAATATAGCAGGCATCTCAGCCTCCATCATGAAGTTTAGTCCTAGCAATGATGTCAACTTTGGAGGAAATGTAATCATCTGGGACATATTGGTATCTGTCTCATGTTTTTCACTGGTGTTAAATGTCCCACCACCAAACTCCTCCAATGAAGTAGCCTTTTTCAGAACACCTCTCATCTCTAGTATATCACAGTCTCCAACCTTTAAGGATGTTAATGAGGGGTAGTTTGTTACTATTAGCTCAAGATCACTGGTATTGATCATTTATAATGTTGTCATGTAGAATTTCAACACTTCCAAAGAAGAATTGTTAAGAGCAAGCTCATGTAGCCAGTCCCCGCTTTCCTCTTCAGCTCGACTCTCATCCAGCATTAAGGTCTTAAGAGACCTACAAATAAAATACAGTGTTGATTAAAATTTCATTTGAGAACTTTGATAAGAAAGATCAGGAGTTAAGACTGATCTAGGCTGGTTTAATATATATATTTCTTCTTACATAAAAGTATCATTGACAAAAAAATGTCCAAAAATTGATTATTTAGACCCAATTTTATTTTAATTATTAATTTTATTTTTTATTTTTATGTAATTTGACCTAGACAAATATTTAAATAACATAACAAAACAAGACATTACAACATCTCTTTTAAACTAAACTAGATAAAGACTTTGGTATGAAAGAATAAAAAACATTAAAAACAAAATACAAACTCCATGTGTATTTGACCAGTTCTCTTTTGGACCAAGAACCCTCAGGAAAGGGATTATCATCTCTCACGTCATTACGGACAGGAGCATGACATCCAACCCCCGCCAAATGCACTAGGAATGATTGAAATTTCTTGGAATAGTTTTACAGGGAAGTGTCACAGAGTAAAGCAACAGTAGGGTCTGGTTACCATGTCTGATGCCCAAACACAGAACTGGGTAAACATAAAACTAGAGACCTGCAACTGGCTGAGCCTGTCCTTTGGGGGCAGGTCCATTTTCCAGTTTCATATTTTAGATATAAATTATCTCATGTGCATTAATATATGCAACTTCACCAAAATTGGGAAGCACTAAACATGGGACTCAAATAAGGATGCTAAAAAGCCAAAACCACCATTAAAACACACATAAAATCATCAGTTCCGGCACTATACTAAGCAAACAATGCATTTATCCTGACCTACTTTCCAACTAAATAGATAAATCCGAGAGAACGTTTATTTATACAGAGATCTCATCTCTTGTCTGTCCTTGGCCATAATGAAAATATTCTTCAAAGATATTCTGCTTTCCATAATTTGAAATAAAATAAAAAAATTCTAATAGAAACTCCCCATTTTTTTTTAGCTGGAGTGGGGTCAATCACATGGGACATGTCATTCTGGGGATTCTTAGGTAGAGCCATACAAAATGCACTATGAACTGAACCTTGGTCAGTTGTGATAAAATTCCACAGATCTACGGCTGGACCACATCCCAACCAACAAATCAAAATGGAAGTGGGCTTGGTTCCTATAATGTGCACATGGTCATGGCCTCCTAGTGCCATAGATTCAATTTTCAAACCCATAAAATTTAATCTCACACACAAAAAACTATCTTCCTGCCAATATTAGAGGAAAGAATTGTGTGCCCCACTGGATCTTGCACCTTGCCACTCCAGAGGACTTTAGTGGACTACCATCCCAAGGAGAAGAGGATGAGTATTGAAACTGGGTCTTGGTGTTGCAGTAAGCACTCCATTACTTACTGCGGGGCATTTTACATGCTACAATTGCAGTGATATTAAGAGAAGGCAAGATGACAGGGATTAGATTTTCTAGATCTAAATACCCAATTTAGATGCCTACGATTAAGGCAAGATGTTGAATAGCTTAACCAGTAACAAGACAACTATTGCACCCTATTGCTAGTAGCAGGTCAACTGCTGCATTTATCCTGACCTACTTTCCAACTCTTTTCATAAAACCAAGAGAAAAAATTTATTTATATAGATATCTCAGGACTGGTCTGTCCTTGGCCATAACAGCACTTGTTCTTCAATAGATACTCTATTTTCCATTGTTCAAATTTAAAACCGATTTTTTTCCTAATAGTGACACCCCATTTCTTGGACTGGAGTATAGAAACTAGGTTTTAGTGCTGCAGGAAGCTCTCTATTACTTTCAGAGGCGAGGTTTACATATTATAATTACATACCATGATAACTTAGAAGTCAAGATCACAGGTATTAAGTTTTCTAGATCTAAATACCGAATTTCGATGCCTAAACTTAAATAAGGTGCCAAAAAGCTTAAGCTTAGCTAGTAGTAGATCAACTATTGCAGCGCAAACTTATTGAGATTCAGAAATATAACCCTCAGCTAAAACCATGTAACCAAAATAGCTTATCTTAACTTTTCAAGTCGACTATTGCACAAACTTATTGGGCTTCAGAGGCATGTACTCCTCTTTAACGGTTAACCAAATCCCTGTAACCAACAAATAACTTAGCTTGGCTTTGCAGTTCAAATGTTGCACAAACGTATTGAGCTTCAGACATATATACTCTTTGACAAACATGTGGCCCATAGAGCCCAACTCATAGGTTTTTGCTATTCATCTCACTGGAGTATTGAAACTGGGTTTTGGTACCGCAGTAAGCGGTCCATTGCTTACTGTGGGGATTTTACATATTACAATTACATTGATACTGTGAGAACTTAGAAGGAAAGATGACAGGGATTTGGTTTGCCAATATAAATACCCAATTTAGATGCCTACAACTAAAGCAAGCTCCTGAATGGCTTAGCTAGTAGAAGTTCAGTTGTGGCAACACAAACTTATCGGGGTTCAGAGGTATACACTCCTCTTCAGCCAAACCCATGTAACCAACGAATAACTTATAGCTTAGCTTTGCAGGTCAACCATTGCACCGACTTAGAGGGCTTCAGAGTCATCTTCTCCTCTTCAGTCGTATAATCAACGAATAGCTTAGCTTTCTAAATCTACCTACCCAATTTAGTTGCCTACATGTAAAGCCAGTAGCTAAATAGCTTATAGATGGTAGCAGGTCAACTGTTGCAGAACAAACTTATTTGGCTTCAGAGACATGTACTCCTCTCCGGCCGAACCCATGTAAGTTTGTAACCAACGAATAGCTTAGCTTAGCTTTGTAGGTCAACTATTGCAGCACAAACTTATTGCAGGTCAAATATCACAGCACAAGCGTATTAAGCTTGAGAGGCATATGCTCCTCTTCAATCAAACCCATGTAAACAACGAATAGCTTAGTTCTGTAGATCTGAACACTCAATTAAGATGTGATTAAAGCAAGCTACTAAATAGCTTATAGCTAGTAGCAGGTCAACTGTTGCAACACAAACTTATTGGGCTTCAGATATACATACTCCTCTTTCGTTATACCGATCTAACAAACCAATAGCTTAGCTTAAAAGCTTTGCAGGTCAACTGTTGCAGCACAAAATTATTGGGTTTCAGAGATATATAATCCTCTTTAGTAAAACCCATGTAATCAGCGAATAGATTAGTTTTCTAAATCTAAATACCCAATTTAGATGCATACAATTAAAGCAAGCTGCTGAAAAACTTAAAACTAGTAGCAGGTCAACTGTTGCAGCACAAACTTATTGGGCTTCAGATATATGTACTCCTCTTCACCGAAACCCTTGTAAACAATGAAAAGCTTAGCTTAGCATTGTTGTCAACTATTGCAGGACTAACATATTGGGCTTCAGATTTATATATATTCTCTAGCTTAACCAACTAAACATCTGGCCAGTAGAGCCCAACTAATGGACTTATGTTGTTCACCAAGGGAAAGTGACTGGGAAAGTGTCTAGATCACTTATAACAAAAATCCAGAGCAGGTCAACTACAATAATTGAAAATCCCTAACACAGAATTGCATTCAAGCCTGAGCTTCGAAACGCAAAAATTCGGCACCCACATACCTGCAACCGTGAGCCACTTCCTCAAGCCCCCTCGTAGAGAACCCAGAGCACTTCTCGAGTTTGAGCTCCTGCAACATGTGACCTCAGCCCCTAATGAGAGTGGCGAGATCATCATCAGTAACAATCATTCTGCGCAGATGGAGCGCCTTGAGGCAGAGACAGGTGAAGGAGATCTAGTCTATCCAGGGCTTGGCATAACCCCCCCAATCGTCAGGGAGCAGATTATACATGGCCACCCTGGGTTTCCCCTTCACTGTAAGGGACTCCGGGCTGATAAACCTGCGGGTGAGGTCGCTGGCGTGTATCAAGTAGCAAAAATCCATGGTCACATGCTTTCTTGTGAAGGCATCCACGTCGTACCACTTCTTGCATACCAGAGAGACCGAGCCACGATCTCTCAGATCCTCCAGGTGGCCCATAACGCACTCCAGAGCCTCGTCTGATATGCATCCACAGCTCGCTCGCTTCATGGCCATTGCATTCAACACAGTGAGACGATATACTAAATGAATATGGACTTTTTCCTCGAAGGTTACTGTCCGCCGAGAAAATATTTGTTGCAAAGAAAGCGAAAGGATCGAGGGTAAAGTGAGGGATTGGTAAAACAGTAACGGAGAAACAAAATGTTTCAAAGCGGCTGCGGGGAAAAATGAACATGCGCTGGGCCTGAGTGCTCTCTACCGCCTTCATCCAGATGACTTACGGTCTCATGGGAGTGTTATACATGTGACCTCTTTTATGTTGGATTAAGACTTGGCGGCAATAAATGAAACGAATGAATTTGTTTATTTTTCCTCTTTTCAGAATTTTGCCGCCTTTTTGAATGAATTGTGTTAATTTCTGAATGAATTGTGTGTTAATTTCTAATTTAAGACCATTAAAAAGTTTTAATTTTTAAATTAAAATAATTCAAATGATAATTTAGGATTTTAAAATAAAATACTAGTTTTCCTTAAAAAAATGTTTTAAAGTATCTTTATATGCTAGTGATATAATTGTTGTTATTGTTTCATCTTTTAGTGTTTTTATCAATAGTTAAGTAACTTTATTAATTAATGAGGATTATTGCTATTTATTTTTATTCATAAGGATTATTTTAAGATATTTGTGTCGTTGTAAGTCTAAAATAATCCAATATACAATGGTGTCTTTGAGTACAAATTAAATTATAGAGGATAGTGATGAATTTCCTAATTAAAATTCCTATGATTAGATGGAAAAGTGGCAAAGAATATCCATCCAATATGAAAGTAACATTCAAATAAGTGCATTGTAATGACAACATAATCCTTGTAGCATGATAACATATACAAAACAAACACATGAACTCAAAGAGCTATAAAATAAGTATATTATAATTCATTTGATATGTGAATGAAGTATCGGAAAGTAAATCATAGAGACACTATACCATGGGCTACCCTATCAAGTGCATGTAGTGGGAGTGCTCTCAAGTATGAAATGGATGAGGGCAGATGATGAGAAGCTCTTGACACCTATGTAGTAAAGCCACCCTCTAGAATGAGGACTTTCACCTCTCCTTTATAGAACAGAATATGAAGATAGAGAATGTAATTGATGAAATAGAAGAGGATCAAATTGTGGGTTAAAGGCTTATGTGCTAGATCATTTTGGATGTCATAATTTCTCTCTAGTGAATTTTCTCTCTTTCAAAACTAGGTTTGTTGAAAGCACACATCTCCTCAAAACACTTTGTAGCTAATGTTTTCCCTTTAATTGACAATTGTGTTTAAAGTATCTTTAGTGAGGCACATGTATTCTAAAATATGTGTTATTTTAGCATGTAATACTCAGAATAGTGCATTAAATGTATGAGCAAAAATTCAACACAACACTGTGGCACTACTCCATGATATCTATATTTTTCTTATTATGAAGTTCCAACCTACTAGAAATAGTTCACTATGGTGCCCCCTTTGTAATAACTTCTTGTTTTCCTTTAGTAACCATATATATCTATTGTTGTTGTTTGTATTGAGTGAGAGTTTATACTAAAGGAAGGTGTAGGTTGAGGGGGAACTTTGAGGATCCCACTGCTCCACCTTCACAACTGGTATTGTCCATCATTGGGTCTTTCCAATTGCATACTCTATCACTAACTAGTTCAATTTAAAATTCCCAATTTCTTGCCAAAATAATGAGTGGTTGACTACCAATCGCCATGAGATAATACCAATGACTAACAAAGGCCGAATGAAGAGCACCAGAGAGAAATAAAGATAACAAATTCTCCTGTGAAAGCCAAGGAAACCGATGTAGACCAATAACCATTTCGAACAAGAATTTATTGATCTACATCTTGCTCACATAATCACATCCTTAGTTAATTTCCTCCATAATATTTCAAAGCTTGCGCACAAACAAATGATTCTTCCCTGGCATGTTTGGACCTTGATGGAAGAGCTCGGTTGCAAGAGAGAATTTCAAGGAATCGACCTCGGACAAGTCAGACCACTACACAAATCTCTCATCCAAAGCCCATGAGCTCAATGGAACCTCTCAATCACTGAAGAGGTAGAGAAATCTAGAGACCTAGAAGGAGCCTTTACTAATACTAATAATTTTAATTAAAAATATAATTCATTTATTTTTTATAATTTTTTTTATTTTATCACTATAAAACATATAATAAAATAAAATAAATAAAAATTTGAGTGATTTAATACTTAATATAAATTAATACCTTTAAGTTATATAAATATATCACATTTATCCACATCACCTCATAATTCCTCATAACCTTTTTCTTTGCAGGATGCTTAAAAAATAAAGGAAAAGAACAACTACCATATATTCGGGCAACCAATGTGCTCTTAGAGTCTTTATTATGCAGCATTCCTTAGCCTCATCCCAAAAGTTCTAATCAATCCATATTTTTATTTGAAGTTTTATAAAATGTTTCATATTGTTTTTCACCTATATTTTTATACATCTTAAAACCAGTTGACTGGTAAATCATCCAAAATATGTCACCCGATATGGCTACGTGAGTTCATTAATTGTCCAGGTTCAGGAACGTGCAAAAGTTTGGCGACGTGAAAGGATGGACACACCATATATCCTGAGTGGGGATGTGAGTAGAGTTAGATAATAGGTCGTAGGATTCTTTTATGTTGAAGTGGCCAACCGCATTAGAGCCCCATCTTAGCTTGCGCGGCTGATCGTCCCTTTGAATCTTCCTTTTCCTTAGCTCATCAACTAGGTTGGTCCAATCCTGAGAGTGATTTTTCTAGACCCATTCCGGGGCCTCGAGTCATTCCCTCCATTCAGTGCTTTCTTTGTTTTTCCAGGAAAGGGATTCTTTGACCGAGGGAGAGCCCATAAGAAGAGTGTCATCCACATATTGTTAGTGGGTTGAAAGGGGGTTAGAGGGGTAGAGGTTAAGGGGTTAGAGGTTTAGGGGGTTAAATGGATTAGGCGTTTAAAGGTTTAGGGGGTTAGGGGATGGTGGAATTAGAGCTCTAGGCATCCTCCAATTTTGAACAAAATACAATGGTGGAATTTCAAATAAATTGATGCCCTAACTATCACACCAAGAGGGAACTCTTGATGCTCCTTTGAATTGAGGATTTCTTAAAGGTTTGCACTTTGTAGTTCATCATTCAAAACCTATTATATTAACTATAAATGATCATTGGATGAGCCTTTACCACGGTATATCTCTCAAACCTTAGTCTCTTATAGTATTTCTCTCAAAAAACAATTCATGGAAAGTCACCCTAGATTCTCCCAAAGCTCATACTTTAATTGAATTTTTACTTGCCTCACTTTGAAGCCTAGTATAAACACGTCAATCAGAAGAGAGGGATTTTGGAGGTTTTGATCTTAGGCATTCATCATTTTTTAATATTCCTAAACCCGAGGTCATCTTTCCCTCAAGCCTTTCTTGGAGAGTTCTTATTTTTCTTCTAAAGTAGGGAACCTATTATCTAATCCTCTTCTTTGAATGGGTATTGGAAATCACATTGTGCATCATTATCGGTCTCATCATTCTAGTAATTTCCCTATACCGAGACTCCTCCCATTAGTGAAAGTTCATAAAGAGCAGGGGAAATTGAATGAGGTGACAATGGGTCCTTGTCCCATTGTTTCCACTTGATCTAGTAGTAGTCCCTTTGGAACCCCTCCTAGGACCCTTGCTACATTAAGCGCTAACATTTTTCAAAAACAAGTATAAAGCAGATGGCTCACTTGAAAAGAATAAATCTAGGCTTGTGGCAAAAGGTTTTACACAAAAAGAAGGGGTCTATTATTTGAATACTTTTTCCCCCATAGCAAAATGTGATACCATATGGACATTCTTTGCCCTAGAAACTCAAAAAGTTGGAAATTCCATCAAATGGATGTAAAAACTGATTTCTTGAATGGAGATATGAAAGAGAATGTTTTTGTGTCCCAACCAGAAGGATTTTTTGTGAAGGGTTAGGAACATAAAGCATGCAAGCGGTAAAATCCTTGTATGGCCTCAAGAAAGCACCACGAGCCTGGCATAATAAGGGGTTAGGGGAGTAGGGGCTTAGGGGTTAGAGGTTTATGGTTTAGGGGAATAATGTGTTAGTGGTTAAGGGGTTAGGGATTGGGGGCTTAAGGGTTAGGGGATTTAGGCGCATTTAGGGGTTAGGGGCATAATGAGTTAGTATTTAAGGGATTAGGGATTCGGGTTAGGGGAATAATGAGTTAGTGGTTAAGGGATTATGGATTGGGGGGTTAAGGGTTAGGGGATTTAGGCGCATTTAGGGGTTAGGGGAATAATGAGCTAGTGGTTAAGGGATTAGGGATTGGGGGCTTAGGGGTTAGGGGATTTAGGCACAGTTAGGGGTTAGGTGAATAATGAGCTAGTGGTCAAGGGATTAGGGATTAGGGACTTAGGGGATTTAGAAGTTAAGGATTTTAAGGGTTAGGGGTGAGGGGTTAATGGGTTAATGGTTAAGCGTTAACAGTTTAGGGGTTAAGGGGTTAGGGGTTTAGGTGTTAGTGGTTTACGGGTTTAAGGGTTTAGAGGTTTAGGGTTTTGGGGGTTAAATGGGTTAGGGTTTTAGTGGTTTAGGGGGTTAAATGGGTTAGGGGTTGGGAATTAGGGCTTAAGGGGTTAAGGGTTAGACGTCTAGGGTTTACGGGGTTAAATGGGTTTAGGGGTTTAGAGGTTTAGGGGTTAGGGGATTTAGCAGTTAAGGATTTTAGGGGTTAGGGGTTAAGGGTTTAGATGTTTAGGGGGTTAAATGGGTTAAGGGTTTAGAGGTTTAGGGGGTTAGGGGATTTAGCAGTTAAGGATTTTAGCGGTTAGGGGTTAAAGGGGTTAGGGGTTAGGTTTTGGGGGTTAGGGTTTGGGGGTTAAATGGGTTAGGTTTCTAGGGGTTTAGGGGGGTTAAATGGGTTAGGGTCTGGAATTAGGGTTTAAGGGGTTAGGGGTTAAGGGTTTAGAGGTTTAGGGTTTAGGGGGTTAAATGGGTGAGGGGTTTAGGGTTTAGGGGGTTAAATGGGTGAGGGGTTATAGCCATTTATTAGGTGAACAAGGCATAATCTAGTTGTAGTAACCATAACTTGGTCAAGTTCTTATAGTCAAGGCAAGACTTGGTTGGGTTCCCAAGTTCCAAAAAAGTAAGGGTAATTGTGAGGGCATGAGAACTAAGGAGTGTCAGTGTGTGCCAAGAAATGAAAAGGCATGCTAACGCATGCTAGAAAGTGTCAATGGATGTTGAGGAGTGTTAGGGAGTGCCAGGACATTGCAAGGGAGAAATAGGTCAAAATGCATGGAAATGAACGAATAAGAGTGTGTGCCAAGTAGTGTCAAATAAATCCAAGTGTCTCAAGGATAAAGTGTGTTAGGGGAAGGCCGGAATAAGACTTGTAGGAGGTAAGCCTATGGTTACATAAAGGGTTGCACAAAGTAGTTTCAGACAAAGGGAAACTTTGGGTTGGGCACAACATTTATTTTCCAATGACTTGGTTAGGTTCCCAAGTCGCAAAAAAAGTAAGGTTATCTATGACGGCATGAAAGCTAAGCAATACCAAGGTGTGTCAGGGAATTCCTAGAAGTACTAACACATGTTAGGCAGTTCCAAGGCATGATAGGCATGCCAAGATGTGGCAGGTGCCAGGGTGTGGCATGAATACATGCTAGGGAGTGTGAGGGCCAAGTGTCAAGGAAACACAAGGGAGCACTAGTTTAAAATTCATGGAAATGAAGTATCCGCCAGTTCCAGGTGTGCTAAGAAGGGAATGACATAGTATTCTAGGAACTTCCAAGGCATGTTAGAGTGATAGGGAAGCATACAAAGATGTTCCAAGTGCCAAGGTGTGCCAATGCGTGTTAAGGAGTGTTAGGGAGTGCCAGGAAAACATAACATAGCACTAGGTCAAAATTAATAAATAAATGAATAAGAGTGTGTGACAGGGAGTGTTAGCGAGTTCTAGGTGTTGAGATTCAACAAGATGATGAGCTTAGTGAAAAGAGTCGCCTTCACTAAGTGGGCCCGCAGGCTATTTTTGGTGCAAGTCTATTTTTAGACATGGAGACCATATTTTAGAAGTTACAGGATGTTATTTGTGGATGGTTGGTCAAGTTGGAAAAATAGATGGATTTTTATTTTTAGACATATTGGGCGAAGTCTATTTATAGATCGTTGATCTAAATATAGAAGTGTCGATTATTATTAACTCTTAATAATAATTAGACCCTAAATAACAACTTATTCTCTTGGAGCACTTAATTTCAGTTAACATGTGTGGTAGATCAGCTAGCTGAAGGAATTACGCAATTCCTAGGGTTTACTGGTGTTCATGCATGGAGGAATCAAATCAGGACTCAAGTGGCAGAGTTATTATGGAGTTGAAGTAGTTCATGGAGTTTGTTTCAGTTTAACTACATCCTTGGAGTTAAACTCAATTGAACTAATTGTGTCTATTTCTAACTGATTGATACTTTAGTGGGAGTGGAGTGAATTAATTAGTTAAATTAATTCACAAATAATAACTCATTAATCAACTGAACAGAGACAACAGTTAACTACTTGCATGGGAGTTCCAGTGGAGACTCAGTGGAGAGATAGGTGAAAAGGCAGTGTGACTATCAGTTGTGACTATGTTGATGCATCCAATGCATCACACATCCATTGGAGATGCCAATCAAGATTGTGCAGTCAAGGCAAGGGTAATTTGAAGTCTTTTAGAGCTATTCTTCAGCAAGGATTGCGCAGTAGAGGCAGGCTATCAGGAGGTAAGAAATCGGTGCAGAGATTTGCAGATTTCTTCATGATAGTGTGTAGCGATTGTATTGTATTGAGAGCTTGATATGCTCAACTTTGTATGACGATTGTTACATGATCTCTATGACATATATTATACAGATAGTTGGGGTTTTCAGCTTCAGGCTTTCCCGTTAAACAACTGTATTATGTGTGTTAATTTTTATTGCTTCATGTGTATGCATTGCGATCTAGTTTTGAATTTCCACATATGATCACTGGTGGAATGATTATGTATTTTGCATAAAGTTAAATAGTGTGAGATCAGGAGAATCTATGATATATAACACATTAGTTATATAATTTCTACACTAGGTGTCTCGAGGAGGGAGTGACACGGTATGATAGTCAGTACTAAGTCATGTTATAGTGTCAAGGCGATATGCATCCAAGATGTGCCAAGTGCCAAGGTGTGCCAACATGTGCTAAGAAGTGTTAGGGATTGTCAGGGAAACACAAGGGAGCATTTACATTGTAGCCATTGGAGAAGTATTTACGTTGTAGCCATTGCAGGACCTCGAGAATTTTTTTCCATGGAGAATTATTTATGTTGTGGCCATTGCATTAAAGCAAGAGATCTGTCAATGCCTTTTTGTATGTGTTTATAAATTGGAAGAGAGAAATCAGAAACAAGAAGGGCCTGAAAGAACTAAACAAAGAAATGGAGGTCACTAGGATAAAGCTGATGGCATTTAATTTGGTAGTTTCATACTATCACAAGGGCATCCAAGACAACCATGACCTAATTGAAGAAGTGGAAAACAAGCTGGCAGTCCACATTGAGGAAGATATCAATCCATTTTCGACTAAATCAGATATATAACTGTGGCTCTCTCTACTCACAATATTTCATTGATATTGTGTTAGTTATCTATTATTAACCTATGCTTGTGTCTATTTAAATGGATACTGTATTGATAGCCCAAAAATGAGGCATTTTGGATTGTCTATAGTTTGTACTAGTTCTGAAAAAGGACTAGCAACAGTTAATCTCTTTGACTGCAAAAAGTATTCTACTTGTTGTGTTGGGGAGTTTCTCTCAGGAAATTTATGGAGAACCCGACATATTTTTTATATATGTACTATGCAAAACCTTTATAATCTACCCTTCAAATCAGGGTCAACCCAAATAAATATGATTTGGGGGTTCGACTGCAACAACATTTTCCCCACAACAAGCACAAGATCAAGCCAACATGTGTGATGTGTGCGTTTAAAGAGATGAATAGGTAGGTTTACCCTTACGAGAACATGGCATCTTAAAATCTAACCACAATTACTGAGTGCAAGCATTTGCAAAATGGCATTATGAGTGGAGCCTTTTCCAGAAGAGATTATTCATTTACATTACAATATATACAACATGCAGTTAGTGTTCCATCCATGTTAGCGCACACACTTGATGGTATCAATCCTTAAACTGGTACAAAAAAAATGATTTTATATATTCACATATGGGGCATTCACAAGATGTCAACAAAGTCACATACTTATCAAAATCCTCAACCAGAAATATTCTACATTGCTTCTTAATGTGCTTTCAACTAGGTAGGCATCAATGACAATCATTACAATGGGTAAAGGGGATCTAAGAGAGAATTATGTAAGGAGTTCCTTCTAGGTAAAGGCCATTGGTATTACTATTGTTAAAGGGGGTGGCCTACAAGGATACATTGGTAGCTATTGATGCAAGAGCATAATTTCAAAAATTTATTTCAAAATTTGTATTTGTCCTCCATAAGGCCTTAGAGATTTATAGAAGAGGAAGTTGATTTCCTTGTTGCCCTATAATTTTGTAGAATTTCCAACTTCATATTTGGGATAGGAAATTTTAGTAATTTTAGGCATAATTTAAGATGTTTTTTTTAAATTTTTAAGGCCTCCTAGTCATTAGGAAAGTTGAGTCTTATGATTAGGATTACTTGTGGCATCCTATGTATTTTTTAAACTCCAGTACATGAAGGTAAATATGTGGAGGACATTTGGGGGAAATGTGATTGTCCATCAAATGTAGATCGGATTTGGGGAACTTGTAGCTCTTTTCCTTGAACCCTACTAGTTCTTAGAGGTTGTATTTGGAGCGGTTAGCAGGAAAAAGCATAATATGCCCAAGAATATTAGCGTTGGAGCACCTATGGTTTGGGATAAAGGATAAGGGGTTCTAGGAGTTAATGGGTTTAAGGGTTTAGGAGCAAGGGGTTAAGGATAAAGGGTAAAGGGTTAGGGCTTATGGGATTTAGAGGTTAGGGGGTTGAGGTATAGGGGGTTTAAGGGTTAGAGGTTAATGGCTTAGTGGTTAAGGGATTTAGGGGTTAATATTAACCATCAAGGGCTTACATGTCAGGGGATTTAGGGGTTAAGTGCCTAAGGGTTATGTTATTTAGGTGTCAGCAGGTTAAGGGGTTAGGCGTTAATGATTTTAGGGGTTAGGGGTTATGGGTTAAGGGTCAAGGTCTAAGAGGATATGGGATTAGGGTTTATGGGGTTCAAGGATTCTAAGTTAGTGGTTAGGGGTTAAGGGGTTAATGGCTTTGGGTTTAAGGGATCAAGGGGTTAATTTGTTATGAGTTATGGGTGTAAGGATTAAGGGATTGTGGCTTCGGGGTTAAAGGGATAGGGACTTTAGTGGTTATGGGTTAAGTGTGTATGGGTTGTGATAATGTGGCCCCTAATCCCCTTGTCACAACTATTGGGGGTTCCCCTATCAATTTCTCTCATTGCCTTACCTATAGGTCCCCTGGCCCCTATGCCATAAGGCCCTAAGGCTCCTTCTCATTCTCTAATGTTAGGATTATAGATCTCAGTAAACCATGCTCGAACCTCTCACTTCTACCCATCCATGCTACCCTTATGTCCCCTTGCCCCGCTCAATACACCAAAAGACCCCCCTCCCCCAAAATTCATGAGAATTGAACATTTGGAGGCGATCATTTAACAACAACTTCACAACTAATCCATTTATAATGGTGTCTTGGAGCTATTAGATGTCATTTCATTGAGCTACAGTGATAGGTGAGAGCTATGCATAGCTCACTAAAGGTGTATCAAGAGACTATTAGTCTATTGGCTATATAATTTGACTCTTTTTTTGTAACTTAGCGAAATGGAAAAGATGTGGAGACAATCTCCATTCTTCTTCTTTCATCAGGCCATGTAAAATAAATGAAGCAAATAGTCTCAGCCCCTTGGAGAAGGAAAGTTGAGAACAATAATTAGCATGAACAAACAAAGAATCTAATGAGTTAAGCTTAGAGGGGTCTCCCTTTGTAAAAAAGCATCCATAAGCTTGTTAGAGTTAGTATGAATCTTTACTAGAGGTTGAGTAGTCTTCACATCACCAACCACATCCAATAGAAAGGTACCAACCCCTACAATAAAAGTGATGTCTCCAAATAAGGTGTAGTTAATACCAATAATATCACCTTATGAATCTATTACAATATGATTTGGAAAGTACGTTTCCATACATGTGTGAAAGAAAAAATCCATTTGGTTAGCAAAAGGAAGTCTTTTTTAAGACCTCCAGAAACCCCCTTGAAGGAGACAAGAAGGGTTTGAAACCATATAATACAAGTCGATATATGAACCCTATTTCTAATGTTTTCTATGCATGTGTTTGTTCACTCGATTTGACATGTGATAGACAATATATGCAGCCTTTTTTTCCGCATATCATCTTCATTAGATATCATGTTACTAAGAATGAAGTGTCTGGATTAGAGTTAAAGTTCCTATTTTAGTTTGTTGTCTTTTTTTGTCTTTTAGAGTACAAATATTTCTGGTATATTGTGCTAAGGTAGTTTGGCTTTCAAATATTTAAGGAATATGTGAGCTAATATAAGAAAATATTGTAATATTTGAAATAACATGATGAACTATTTAACACAATTTATGGTGTTGGATTGATTGAGATGTTTATTTTTGGATGGATGGATGTACATCTCTTTAGCCAATAGACAAAACTCATTAAGCATTGTTGCAAATATGTTATTGACATGTTGAAGTGCCATTGAGACTTAGAGGTAGAAGATTTAGACTTGTATGTTTTCACCTATCCCGGTGTGATGATACCTTGTGGAGGTAAGCAAAATTTCCATTTTTTTAACTTTTGGATATATTCTATATGCTCTTGAGAGAATTTCAACCTTTTAAATAAAACTACAAACAAATGTACATTCATGCAATAATTACTAATTGATTTGGGGGTGACTCAACAAATTGTAGCATGTTGGCTTGTTGAATTTGTTAGTAAGTTAATTAGGGCTTGATAAATTTGTAAGCTTCAGTAGGATTTATTGCAGTTTTATGTGTTTTAGAGAAGCGAGTTTGGAGTGGTGGTTGTGCTTCCTTTATTGAATTTGATTTCTTTGGTTCTTCTTCTTGTGCATGCCCACTGTGGTATATTCTTTTTAGTGGTTAAGGGGTTAGGAATTGGGGGCTTAAGGGTTAGGGGCATAATGAATTAGTATTTAAGGGATTAGGGATTGGGGTTAGTGGAATAATGAGTTAGTGGTTAAGGGGTTATGGATTGGGGGGTTAGGGGTTAGAGGATTTAGGTGCATTTAGGGGTTAGAGGAATAATGAGTTATTGGTTAAGGGATTAGAGATTGGGGGCTTAGGTGTTAGGGGATTTACGCGCAGTTAGGGGTTAGGTGAATAATGAATTAGTGGTTAAGGGATTAGGGATTAGGGGCTTAGGGCTTAGTGGATTTAACAGTTAAGGATTTTAGGGGTTAGGGTTGAGGGGTTAATGGGATAATGGTTAAGCGTTAACAGTTTAAGGGTTAAGGGATTAGGGTTTTAGGTGTTAGTGGTTTAGGGGTTTAAGGGTTTAGAGGTTTAGGGTTTAGGGGTTAAATGGGTTAGGGTTTTAGGGGTTTAGGGGGTTAAATGCGTTAG
Organism: Pinus albicaulis; assembly: GCA_034641835.2. NCBI lineage: Eukaryota > Viridiplantae > Streptophyta > Pinopsida > Pinales > Pinaceae > Pinus > Pinus albicaulis. The sequence goes on along the minus strand of CM076578.1, from coordinate 1,247,900,570 downwards.
GGGTTGGGAATTAGGGCTTACGGGGTTAGGGGTTAAGGGTTAGACGTTTAGGGTTTACGGGGTTAAATGGGCTTAGGGGTTTAGAGGTTTAGGGGGTTAGGGGATTTAGTAGTTAAGGATTTTAGGGGTTAGGGGTTAAGGGGTTAAGGGGTTAGATGTTTAGGGGGTTAAATGGGTTACAGGTTTAGAGGTTTAGGGGGCTAGGGATTTAGTAGTTAAGTATTTTAGGGGTTAGGGTTTGGGGGTTAAATGGGTTAGGTTTTTAGGGGTTTAGGGGGTTAAATGGGTCAGGGGTCGGGAATTAGGGTTTAAGGGGTTAGGGGTTAGGCGTTTAGGGGGTTAAATGGTTTAGGGGTTTAGTGTTTAGGGGGTTAAATGGGTGAGGGGTTATAGTCATTTCTTAGGTGAACAAGACACAATCTAGTTGTAGTAACCGTAACTTGGTCAAGTTGTTATATTCAAGGCAAGACTTGGTTGGGTTCCCAAGTTCCAAAAAAGTAAGGGTAATTGTGAGGGCATGATAACTAAGGAGTGTCAATGTGTGCCAAGGAATGAAAAGGCATGCTAACACATGCCAGAAGGTGTCAATGGATGTTGAGGATTGTTAGGGAGTGCCAGGACATTGCAAGGGAGAACTAGGTCAAAATGCATGGAAATGAACGAATAAGAGTGTGTGCCAAGTAGTGTCAATGAATTCCAAGTGTCTCAAGGATAAAGTGTGTTAGGGGAAGGTCAGAATAAGACTTGTAGGAGGTAATCCTATGGTTACATAAAGGGTTGGACAAAGTAGTTTCAGACAAAGGGAAACTTTGGGTTGGGCACAACATCGATTTTCCAATGACTTGGTTGGGTTCCCAAGTCACAAAAAAATAAAGGTTATCTATGATGACATGAAAGCTAAGGAATACCAAGGTGTGTCAGGGAATTCCTAGAAGTACTAGGACATGTTAGGTAGTTCCAAGGCATGATAGGCATGCCAAGATGTGGCAGGTGCCAGGGTGTGGCATGAACACATGCTAGGGAGTGTGAGGGCCAAGTGTCAGGGAAACACAAGGGGGCACTAGTTTAAAATGCATGGAAATGAAGTATAAGCCAGCTCCAGGTGTGTTAAGAAGGGAGTGACACGATATTCTAGGAAGTACCAAGGCATGTTAGAGTGTTAGGGAAGCATACAAAGTTGTTCCAAGTGCCTAGGTGTGCCAATGTGTGCTAAGGAGTGTTAGGGAGTGCCAGGAAAACATAACAGAGGTGCACTAGGTCAAAATTCATAAATGAATGAATAAGAGTGTGTGACAGGGAGTGTTAGCGAGTTCTAGGTGTCTCGAGGAGGGAGTGACACGGTATGATAGGCAATACTAAGTCATGTTATAGTGTCAGGGCGACATGCATCCAAGATTTTATATATTCACATATGGGACAGTCACAAGATGTCAACAAAATCACATACTTATCGAAATCCTCAACCAGCAATATGCTACATTGCTTCTTAATGTGCTTGCAACTAGGTAGGCATCAAAGACAATCATTGCAATGGGTTAAGAGGATCTAAGAGAGAATTATGTAAGGAGTTCCTTCTAGCTGGTAAAGGACATTGGTATTACTATTGTTAAAGGGGGTGGCCTACAAGGATACATTGGTGGCTATTGTTGCAAGAGCATAATTTCAACAATTTATTTCAAAATTTGTATTTGTCCTCCATAAGGTCTTAGAGATTTTTGGAAGAGGAAGTTGGTTTCCTTGTTGCCCTATAATTTTGTAAAATTTCTAATTTCATATTTGGGATAGGAAATTTTAGTAATTTTAGGCATTATAAGTTAAGATGTTTTTTTATTTGTAAGGCCTCCTAGTCATTAGGAAAGTTGAGTCTTATGATTAGGATTACTTGTGGCATCTTATGTATTTTTCAAACTCCAATATACCAAGGCAAATATGTGGAGGACATTTGGGGGAAATGTGATTGTCCATGAAATGTAGATCGGATTTGGGAAACTTGTAGCTCTTTTCCTTGGACCCTACTAGTTCTTAGAGGTTGTATATATTTGGAGTGGTTAGTAGGAAAAAACATAATATGCCCAAGAATATAACTGTTGGAGCAGCTATGGTTAAAACACGAGATTCAAAGTTCAAATCCCCGTGAGTTGCCAACCAAAAAATAATATTTTTTTATCTATTTATTTATTAAATTTTTAGAATGTGGTTTAATGAAAAAGAAAAATATAATATAAAAGAAATAAATTATAGGACATGATTAAATTTCATGTGGCTTGAATATCGATTTTCAAAAATAAAAAATATAATTTTATCCACTATCCACTCATGGATATTTCAATGCAAACTTCTCAATGCTAATGATTTTGTCTTAATTGCTAACTATCTTAAATGGGTTTCGTCTTAATTGTCATTGTCTTAAGTCGCCATTGTCTTAAATATAAAGTTCTGTCTTAAATATTTTTGTCTCAAAGTGCTTTTGTCTTAAATCTAAAATTTTGTCTTAAAATATTTTTGTCTCAAGTTGCTTTTGTCTCAAAATATATTTGTCTCAAACTGCTTTTGTCTTAAATATAAAGTTTTGTCTTAAAATAATTTTATCTCAAACAAGATTTGTTTTAAATATAAAATTTTGTCTTAAAATACTTTTGTCTTAAATTTTTTTGTCTCAAATTGTTTTTATCTTAAATATTTTTGTCTCAAATTGTTTTTGTCTTAAATATAAAATTTTGTCTCAAATTATTTTTGTCTCACACTATTTTTGTCTTAAATTTTATATTTAAGACAATTTAATTGATATTAAATTTTAATATAAAATAACTAAAATAAAAAGTGACTTTTTAAAACAAAAGATTTGTTTTGTCTTAAACAAATGTCTTAAAATACCCTTGGTGTAATAGTGTCAAATGAAAAGGATAAGGAGATTATTTTTTTAATATAAATTTGAAAGAAACGGATTGGTGGGCTTTTCTTTCATATAAAGAAGTGATGTTTGGCCTTTTTTTTTGGTGCAGGAGAAAAAATCTTAAAACAAACATATTCACATCTAATATTAAAATGAATTCACATGGACCGAACAACCATTTATATTAAACTGTAAAGTATCAACTGTAATTTTAAAAGTTTGCACTGGTTGGAGTGAACATTCTGGTTTTAGGAGTGCCGCCATATTATTCCCTTGATCTAATAGAACAAACCCCTAACTAACTATTCAAGCAATCCCTTCGCCCTCAGGTATTCCACACCATCATCGAAAATCTGGTCGACGCCAAAGTTGAAGGAGAAACCGCTGTCCACCAACTTCTTCGACGAAATGTATACCTTTGGGACCGGTGGCATATCCTCAAACCTGTTCAAGCAATTCCGTTAGTAGTTATACAGAAATACTAATATAGAAATGCCATACTCTACAGAGAGTCATACTCACTGGGTTGTCACATTGTATTGCGGATAGCGTTTGGATAAGTAGTCTGCCAGCTGTGGGACGGTGGTGATTATAGGGCAGCAGATGTAGCGGCCGTGTGCAGAGGGGTTTTCCATCAAGAAAATATGAGCTCTGCATACGTCCTCCACGTGTACCAATCGAATGCTGCCGAATGCCATCTGTATACCCTTCAAAACTTGTATGTTTCGTTGGTTGCCGGTGACGAGGGAAAGAGTTAAGTCAACTGAGGAGGGCACGTTCGGCGTAATGGCAGGTCCCCCTACCAGCACAGGGATTATGGTCACCACATCCAGCCCTGGATCTTCTTTTCTGTATTGCAGCGCTGCTTGTTCTGCAAGCGTCTTGGCAACCCCATATGCCTGCACAATTGACCACTAAACACTGTTACACACTTCGTTTTGTCAGCCAACGAAATCTTGTGACGCTTTAAAATTTCCGGGGAGTCTGGTGGTTAATTATATATGTACCCAGGAAAGAGGCTTTTTAGTCCGGAGGAAATCCACGTCTGTCCAATGGGTTTCATCAATCCACTGATTCTGCTGCTTCGATTCGCTGACCATAAGCGTGGCTCCAGACGATGCGACCACCACACGCTTTACGGTGTTGGTCTTTGTGCAAGCCCTCAAAACACTCAGCGTTCCCTCAACTGCCGGCCTGATCACATCGTTCTACACAGCAGCAATTTCATGTTCCTAAATATCAATATTCAGATGCATCTATGTTTGGGAATATTGAAGCGGCGAAGTTACTTACCTCGGCATCTTTAGGGGTGAAGTCGACAGGACTTGCCACATGAAAAACCCCATCACAGCCATGGATGGCAGCGTCGAAACTGCCTTCTTCCAATAGATCCGCTCTGAAAAGCTTCAGTTTCTCCCCAGCTTCTGGAATTTCCAGGAGGTGTCGGACCTTTGCCAGGTTTTCTGTGGCCACCGAATTGCAGAAATGAGTTAGGCAGAATTTTGCGGGGCCAAATTCCAACAACAGAAAGAGAATGAGATGAAATTTGCCCATTTTTATATGTATCCAGAAAGAGTGAAAAAACAAATGAGCAAAATTTTGCGTGACCAAATTCCAAGCACCGAAAGAGAATGAGATAGTAATCACCAGGGTCGCGCACTGTAGCATGGACAGTGTAGTCCTTCTCTAGCAGCCGCTTGACCAACCAGGAGGCGATGAAACCTGTCGCTCCGGTCACGCACACAACGGCTGGTCGACCTTCTTCGCTATTGATGGCTGTAGCGGCCATTGAGGAGATTTTTTGTTCCTCAAATGAAATCAGAGAGACAGAGAGCATGGGAAATAGAGGTCATACGTTTCTCTCCGAGTGCGAGCGAGAAATATAAGGAGTAGTCTACGGGGTCCACGTTTTAGCCGGGAAACCCTGCCCGTCGGAAAACCTATGCTACCCGGCAACTGACACCCACTTCGCCAAGTGCCTGGGGATCATCGCATACTTATGACTACGTTGTCAGAGGATGGGCATCCGATGCCATCCAGTCGCCATCGCCACCTATCATATCGTAGTTAATGTAATTACGGGCGCATTAAGTTCACAGTCTGTGCAACTTAAAGAGGCGCGATTTGAATTATGGGCGCGTCATTTGAATTTTCAAAATTTGAATTAAAAAACCCGCCCAAACAACAATTTGAAATTTGAAATTCGACAGCTCTTCAAAATAGCGAAGCAGAGAGGCAGCTCATTAATCATTTGAAATTTTACTGCTCATTCTTCATGTCACTGATGCAGGAGAAGCAATTGCTTAAAGCGGGGGTTTGGATAAGTTAAATCATTGAGATTTTTAATGGCCAACTCGCTATTGGCAACTGCAAAAAGTGTTCCGGCTACATTACATTTGATCCCAAGCGGCCCTTTCTGGGTTGAGCCTCGATCTTGGAGCCGGGGAACCATAGTGCGCGACGCAATCCACTGAGCACCCGGGAGCGGTTCAGCACGTATTCGAACGCGAACGAGAAATGGATGATATCAGCGTAAATAGGACTTAATATAATGCAACATTACAAATTTTATTATAAATGAAATCAAATTTCATCCATCCAACGAAAGCTGCGATCGTTTTTCCTCTCAAATATCGATTTAACCGTTTTTTTTATATAAACAAATAAAATATCTAAAACTTACTACACATTTATTTTAGTTATTATAATTTGTTTAAAATAATATAAACTTAAAATATATACAATTGCAATATGAATTAATTATGAATTTAGTACTATAAATTGATAATTGTGAATATACATTTTAATAAAATAATATTATTTTTACACTGTAAGGCGTCACTATTTGAAAATAACTCTCCTGTGTGCATCGTGTCATAACCTGAAACCATTAAATTATATGTTAGATGATTAAAACATATTCAGTCGTTGGATGAAAATACAATGGTAGTTGCAAATATTTACTTTACAATGCAGTTATGATAGCTCAGTAGTTACTGGAGGGTTTATATGGCTTCTTCTTGTTTGTTTAGAGTGGCTCGACCATTTAGAATTCCCTACACTTGCAAGATGGATCCCAGCAGCTGCTTCTGCAGCGGCTCTTGAATGAGCTCATTGTTTCTTATTCTCACCCTTTGAAGGCTCAAACATGTACCGTATTCCAAAGGAAACTGCCTCATGATGTTATTGTTAAAGATATTAAAGTTTGCAGCTTCCCATGCTTGCAAAGATCTGTCAGAAGAGTGCCACTCAGTCTATTTCCTACAATATCTAGTGTTTGCAGGGCAGAAAATTTCCTCAAATTCGAAGGTAAGCTACCATTCAAGTTATTTGTAAAGGTTTATAACCCATAAACATACACATGATATTTTCATATTTCTCAGCTATGGAAGATTGCAAGTGACACTAGGAATAACCCCAACTAAACCTCCACTGGTTAGGTCAATCCCCACCACCTATTTTGAGCTCTGGTCACATGAGATACCCTTCCATTTGCAGGGAGAATCTTCCTCTGCCTTCTAGTTACCAAGAAATCCATTGGGATCACTCAGTTCTTTCTTCACTTCCAACAAAACCAAGCCTTCTTGAGAGACACTCCGAGCCAATGGAAAGAGGACTAGTAAGCCCTGAAATTCAAGCCAAAATCGCAAAAGCTTGTAGGCAATGATACATCCTAACTAGACATACATATTTCTTAGTTTCAACGCAACAGAATCATACAGAATTTTAGTACCTCACAAAAGCATAAAATGCTCATGAGTTCCATAATTTCGTCCCCACATTAATGATCCTTGTCATTAGCGGTTCCAAGGCCATAGAGTTTCAGAGGACCCATACAACAACATTAAACCCCAATAATCTTTTTGGTTAAAATCTGCTGCAGAGTAGGATTTAGCAATGTAACTGATTATGATTCACGAGCACCCACTTTCATTAGAGAGTACAATCTATATGCCCAGATCTTGCTCCCAAATGTTTTAATAAATGCTATCGAATGCAAATGTCACTCTGTTTCGACCGCTTAGACTTATTAGATCTAATTTCTATTTCGTAAATTTGTTGGCAAATTTCTCCAATTATTTTAAATTTGTACTAAATATTTGGCTGAATTGGATACGTTTGATTGCAATGCGTTGGATTGAAGATTAAATAAGTTTAATTGAATACATTTGTTTGTAAATAATTGGAATTTGGAATGGGTCATAGATTTGGGTGTAGTAGGTAAGCTCGCGAAATTCTATTCTTGAGGAATGGAAGTAAGGTAAGGTTAGAGAAATAACTCAGAGCCAAGGTTTTGCAATCAAGCTAGTCACTAATCTCAAAATTGTTTCCTACTTCCTCGCGATTGGACCATGGAAACCAAAACCCCATCAGCATTGGGTTTTGCAATTTACTAATCTCAAAATTGTTGCCTACTTGACCATAATCGTTCATGTTTTACGAACTTATTTATTTAAATCTCAGGAAATTCAAGGCACTGGGTATTGAACAATAGAATCTTACAATATCTTTTCATAATCTGAAGCAGGGTATGAACCCTGGACAGAAAAAATAACATCTAGAAGGCCTCGTGGAGCAGAACCTCATGCCATGGCGAAAGAGGTTGTCATGAAAAGGTGCAATTAAACAATGCCTGCAGGAAAGCAAACACTGTTGCGGACCTCCTCGCGAACAAGGGTGTGGAAAGTCACAAAGAGCTGCATTATTCCAATCTCACCCAGATTGAGGATGATTATTTAAGAAGATAATGCTAAACTCTCATCCAAAAAGACTTTCGCTCCCCGGATGCGGGTGACAGTAGCATCACGCATGAAAACTGTCTCTCCCACACTCAAGATGATGAAGATCTGCAGCGCAGGCCTTCACTCAATGTGGATCCTCACTCCTGCAATAATTCGCATGAGATGATAGAGACCAGGCATCATGAAGACACGCAAAGACATCAACATCCCCTCCGGGGCACCTCTCTGCTGCAATCTTTTGAATGATCTCCTGGACAAATATGATGTTCAGCCATAACTCTACGCACATGCCTACTCATGAAAACAGTTACAGCATGCAGCGGCGAGCGAGGTATAATAATGCTTAGCATCTTCGCATGTGTCACAGGCCTACAAAAGGGGAGGACCTACAACACAAAGCTACTCACAGTCTGCTCCTTTTGGTTTTTTTATTCAGTTCCAGCCCTCCTACATGCCCAGTCTGTTGCGCAGCCTCCCCCCAGTGTTGCGCTGTGAAGAATCCCCCGAGCAGCGTACCCCCCTTAATGCGCGCCTCACCTTGGATCCACCTGCCTTACTAGTTTCACCAGCCTTTGTGCCCCAATTATCCTACGCCCCTTGTTGCGCATCCTCCATCAGCGTACCTCCCTGTCCAATAGCACCTCGGTGCGCACCTTGCGTCTTAGGTTAGCGCTGCTCCTCACCTCCTCTCAGACCCCCATCAACCCCCTGCTTCATCTGACCATGGCTTCTAGATTGCGCCAGAGAACCATCAGAGGAGGCCAGAGAGGTGTGCTCCCTGGTCGCTACCACCGGGGGCCAGATAACCGCTTAGAATCTGTTGAAGGCTCCTCCTCGGGCAGTCACGTTAGAGAGGCCCCCAAGAGCCCTGAACTTAACCAGGAGGAGGAGGCCCCCACTCATGTAATGCAAAGAGGTAGAAGTGGACCAAGGAAATCCACCATTGCACACCAGGAGCACCCCTTGCCCTGCAAGAGTAAGCCTCTTCTAGCATAGGAGGATGAAGGGGATAACACAGACGTCTGGATAATGGACTCGGAAGGCACCTGGACGCAAGTCCCAAATGTAGAGTACCTGGTTGCTCCCATCCTATCTTTTGCTAAATGTACCCTCTGCGTCCAACCTTTGAAAAGAGGATCGCAGAGAAGACTCATGACTGGGCAGTAGCTCAGCTCTTCTTAGTTTTTTGTCATGATTGTTATTATCACAAAACCTCTATTTTCATTGGTGCTACGACATACTTTGTAATTTTATGTTTGATGTTTTTTTCGGGCTGGTTTCCTCCACGGAGGAAGCCCCATACTTAGGCAACAAAGGCTAGGAATATGTACTGTTTTTCCTAAAATTTCCAACCAAATGTTTAAAATCAACCTAATATCTATGCCAATGTTTGCAATGCATAAGTTCTAATTTATTGCAGATCACTTCTTGATTATACTTACGCATGTGGAGATTTTGCAAGAAAAGTATAGAAGTTTTATATAATATTAATATGCAATATTCTGAGAATTTCAATATGCCATTCTCCATTTTCTTTGGTTTTATTGTTAATGTGAGATCTTGCACCTACTTTGGAAAAATTCTATTTCCAACAGTCCTGCTAAGGAGCTGAGCTTTCTGTCAAAATTTTCCTGACGCAATCCAAAAGGGTTGATTCTCGGAGGTTTTGAACCCCTATTTGAAGGTTTAATATTAGAATTAGTTCCATCACTTCATAACTTGTTATTAGATATCATTTTTTTGGGATTCAATTGGGTTAAGTAAGTCATTCATCTATGACCCAAGTAGAAATCCTACATCATTTTCCCTAAATTCTCAAACAAAACCTAGATGAAAATACTGCACTAATTTATCACTAGATTACAACAACTCTTCTGTAAACTATTTTACCCAATAAACCATTTTAATGAAAAATTATATACATAAGTGTGATTTCAAATTTCCATTTACTGCTGATTAACAACTGAATTAGTATTGGTTTACTGCTATCCTTACACACGCTGAGAATGGAACACTGAGGATTCTCATGTAAAATACTAAAATGTATTCGCAATATGATTAGTTCAACACAAACTCATCATTAATACATTATCATCAGCCAAAGAAAAGTCTGTGTAGTATATATTTTACAAATATATTTCAAAGTGAAAGAAAAATTTTAACTTCATTACCATTATCCTGGGCCTATGGAGACAAATGCCAAACATATGCACAGACTCTGACTGAATCATCTAGGGAGAATGTTTTCAACTTTTCTGTGCAATTACAAGTTTCAACCTAGTAACAAATTTGGACCTCAATATCTCAAAAACAGATAGAACTGCATTGACCAACATTCTCCCAATGTACTCATGCCCACTATTACAGTTCAGCCAGTAGCCCCTGTAGATGATAGGGGTATCCTTCTCAAAGCAAAGGATACAGATATATTAAATCAAGTTTCTATTTTTGGGGAACTTGATACAACAGTACCCACCTTGATCTAATACGAGAAAAAAGAATAATGCCTACATTGCCTTTAAATACAGATACATTCCATGGGAGTAGTGAGTTTTAATGGCTTTCAAATGATATTTTCCTCGCCAAGTTTTGTAGTGGGTGTGACCACAAATCTGGCAGAAAAGCCCTTGTAAGGATAGAACTCAGAGTCCCGCCAACACCCTTCATCAAAATTCTGTTAATAGCTCAATGGATCATACTGGGACTTAAGCCCTCCTGTTGGAGATTTTGTATTGCAAAAGATAATGCTCCTCCCCTCCCTCTTGAACTTCCTGACAAGATTTTTCCACTTGGGTCCATGGCAGCAACACACCCCTGTGTTCTTCATGGCTGCACCACAGCAATGGCTGGCCTTTCTGAGACCTTTTTTCCACCAGTGGGAATGGACATCTAGGGATTCAGAATCACCCATTTCAAATCTGGCCATCAAAAGCAAATTGGAAGAAGGCTTGATAAGGTATCAGAACACCGTATCAGAATGCATAGAATACAGAACTTCGCATCAAAACCAGGGGCAAAATAATAGAGTGCGACGAATTTCCAAAAGACCTCTGCAAGTCTAGGCAGACAACTAGAAAAGGGTATAAATGGAGGCAATGGGACAATACATTGCCAAGAAATGCCATTTGAAATATCCAAGTATGGAGATGTTGGAGACAATGGGCCAATAAGGAAGAAGGCCAACATAACAGATTAATTAATTTGAATATATTATGGTATTAAAATCCCAAGTATTTTTGTATTTGAAGAAGGGAGTAGTCTAGCGAGGCCGCGTTTGAACCCATAAAAGTTCTATCCGCCATTTCTGCGTTATTGCAAAAGTTCTATCCGCGAGATGGGAAAGCCGCGAGATGGAAAATCCTCCCGTCATATAACATGGAATTCATGGCTCAGAGGCTTGGCAAGGTAACACCAAAGGAATAATGCAAAGACACATAAGGTGTGGTGGTGTGGTGATGTGGCAGAAGACACGATGGAAGTTGTGGGTGACATGGAAATTCCATATAGGCCAATGAGAGGATCCACGTGGCATTACTTCCTGATGTGGTAGGGCATTATTACCTAGACTTTAAAAGACCATAACTTTTGATTTTGGTGTCATATTTTGATAAAGTTTATATTTTGGGAAAGCTCTCGATAAGTTATATGTGATGGTGTAGTGCAAACTTGATTCTGCTAACTTTGGATATGAAGGAAATTTTGTAACCGTGTTTCTATAATGAGACCATGGAGATCGGGTTAGTATAAAGTAACACCTCCCATTCATCTTGGAAGGTTCAAGGGGGCGGGGACTTGTAAGTTTGTATGTTTGTCCGTGCACTTTTAAAATTAAGAAAAAAATAAATAAAAATAAAAATAATATATGCTATAATTAAAAATATATATATATTGTAAAGTAATTAGAAGTAAAAAAAAAAAAAACGTGTGAATCAAATACTTTCCAAAAATACTTAAACAAAATATTTCAATAAACTGTTTGAAGATGTTCTATGTCGATATGCCGATATCAAAAAAAGTAAGTTTTTATGGTTATAATTTTTATTTGGTCCTATATATACTCTATTTAGCATTCAAAAATACAATTTAAACAATGAAAGATAACACATTGTAATTTGCACTCTAAAAAAGTTTGCACGTGAAGAAATTTGATCCCTCTTGTATATTTCACTCTTAAAAAAATTACACTTGGAAGAAATTTATGCTAATATTAATGAAATGAGTGAGTTAAAAATCTTGTAATTATTAATTACATATGACTAATTAATAATTTGTTTGTTTTATAGTATTTTTAAAATAATATATTAGTAAGAATAAATAATTTTTTGAGTAAAGATATTTGGAGATGTCACTTCAAAGGGATTATTTTTTTGAAACGTATTTTCAAAAATCATTATTGATTATAAATATTTATAATAATTAATAATAATGTGATTTATAATTTAAAATACTATATAATAATTATTATTTATAATTTTAATTAATTTAATGTATGAGTGGATTAATTTAAAAAAATAATAATAATCAATTATTATATATAGTAATTATTATTTATAATTTACTGAATGTGGATTCAAAGAATATGTCGACGTCCATATAAAGGAGAAACCATCCACCAGAATGCATGGGTACCAACCGCTGCAACCGCTGGTCTTGTAGGATGTCCTTCGTATACATGGTTCTGTCAACCATTATCACTACATACATGTACCTGTATCTACAGATCCCCCTCCAACGTGGGTTTTATCGGATGACCCGTAACCATGCTCTTCCTTCATCGGGGTTTTATCGGATGACCCGTAACCATGCTCTTCTTTCATCGGGGTTTTATCGGATGACCCGTAACCATGCACTTCCTTCAGTGGCAAACACTGACACAGAACTGTTTCCAGTCTGCTTCACTATTATACGTGGTTTCTAGCTGACCACAAACTGACACTGCAAAATGGTTTCTGGCTGACCATGAACCTGTAGTTACAAAGTGGTTTTGAGATTACCACGAACTTTTACGGGGATACACAGGCCTTTATAAGGCATACATACTCCATCTCTTGGAGTTACCAGGTACATAAAATGACCACTACAAAACCATCCTAGACTTGCTTACCATTCAACTGAGTGACTCATCATCAAAAGTTTATTCTAAGAAACCCACACTAATTCACACAAACGTTCACCTACATGTCCATCATCCTTTAATTTTCAGAGTCATTGTTGGGTTGTTGCACAAAATTAATATTTGTTACACTTCAGTCTTGCTATCCACCACGAAGTATCTTTACATCCTTTTTCTTTTTCTTGTCTAAATGTTGTCTTGAATTCACCTGAGCGATTTGTTAGAGTAGCTAATTCTAACAAAACCACTCCATTGAGTTAGCTAGGCTCAATGCTTCAATACATTCAAGAGTTACCTGGAGAGTGCCAAAGCACTCCACATACTGCCTTTCTTTCTTCTTCTTGTATGACCAAATACATGCTTTCTGTCACTAAAGTAATTTCACAGAAACACGCGAAGAACGAGGAAACTCCGGCCGATTATGTTGACAAAATAACATGTTATCAAACAAATAAATGTTTCAAAGCTTAAACTGTAAATAGGCACCAACATTGACGTGGATAAGGACAAACTGTAACCTGATCCCTTCATATTGGAAAGATTTCACGCCACGAAGCATGCAGTGGCCGCTGCAATTATGACATTGCCTTGCTACACTCCACACAAAAAAAATGCCCGCTGATCCTCTAGACATTAACCATTATGCCATTTAAAAAATAAGCCGCTTCTCTTTCCTCATACACCACATCGCCTCTCGATCTGCATGGTCTCCTACGCAGCTCATATTCTTACCATGACCTTTAGGCGAATTCAGTTCGTCACTTCAAAACAGAAGGAAATGTGCTCTCTTCAATCGCCTTCTGCTGATCCAATTAACAACGTTCCTCAAGGAGGAGGCAAAAGATCAGCTTGCCCGGTCTGAGATCTTTGAAATCATTATCATTTATGAGAAATTGGGAAGACACAACATCAAGCTGGCTAAATAGACTTTCATAAAGAGCCATTAAGCCACTCTGACCAACAACAGCACATGGCTTTCAATCAAGTTCAACCTGAGACTTTTGAAGATCTGCAAAGCTGCTATTCGTACTTTAAATATAGACCATTTCATGCTATATCGTGCATGCTTTACTGTTAAACAAATTAAAACAAATATAAATCGGCTCTCAAACAAACAATGACTCACAACTGCTGAATTCACGAATTGCACGAATTTGTAAGCGCAAATTTTAAATACAGTAATGGAATCGTTGTCCACGCCTTGCACTCTTCAGAGTGGCAATGGTATGCGTAAGTGCAGATTGAAACTTCGAAACCGTAGACCTGGAAAGATTTTCTCGAACGCAGGTTGATTTCTTCTTTGCTGCTCACGCCGGGGATTGAAATACAAACTGTGCATACCTCTAATCTTTTCTGCCGTGACTTATGACAGCAGAGAAAATCGTCCCGACTACCAATCTGTTCAGAAAACCTTCAGCTATGCTGTCGCTAATTGCTAATCACAAGGTGCAGTCACGCTCACCACACCAGTTCGCCCAAACCAATCGAAAAAACAAACTAAATATATTCTTCTTATTTCCCTCAGCCCAGGAGGGGCCGAGGTCCAGAGCTTTATTGCTCCGATACCAAAATAAAACTTTAATATGCAAAAATATATCTCTCTCATTAATCAAATATATTACACACATTTATACATGAATTAGTCTCAAGATAGGAAATCTATCTTGGACGTACAATAACTTGGTTGAGGGAATATCTCAACCTCACACCAAACAAGGAAACTAGTTTTAGCTAACTCCTATTAAATATGAACAGACTCTATACATAGAGAGTCACAACTAGACAAGTAGGAATTACAAATTCTAACATATATATATATAAAAAAAGTAAGTTTTTATGGTTATAATTTTTATTTGGTCCTATATATACTCTATTTAGCATTCAAAAATACAATTTAAACAATGAAAGATAACACATTGTAATTTTCACTCTAAAAAAGTTTGCAAGTGAAGAAATTTGATCCCCCTTGTGTATTTCACTCTAAAAAAAATTACACTTGGAAGAAATTTATGCTAATATTAATGATATGAGTGAGTTAAAAATCTTGTAATTATTAATTACATATGACTAATTAATAATTTGTTTGTTTTATAGTATTTGTAAAATAATATATTAGTAAGAATAAATAATTTTTTGAGTAAAGATATTTGGAGATGTCACTTCAAAGGGATTATTTTTTTGAAACGTATTTTCAAAAATCATTATTGATTATAAATATTTATAATAATTAATAATAATGTGATTTATAATTTAAAATACTATATAATAATTATTATTTATAATTTTAATTAATTTAATGTATGAGTGGATTAATTTAAAAAAATAATAATAATCAATTATTATATATAGTAATTATTATTTATAATTTAAATAAATTTAATGTATTAATAGATTAATGTTTTTCAGGCAAATAAATAATTGTTATGCTTATTGGATTGGATTTTGAGAAGTGAAGAGAGTTATTTGATAAAAATAAGAAAAAGAGATTTGAATATTTGTAATTCAAACACCATATAACATATATGAAATTGGAAAGCTCATGACATATTAATTTTAAATTTGATTAAATCAAATATGATCTAGTCTAAAAATTTTAAAACATTTATCTCTAAGGTGATTTCTGCAACCTAATTTGATGGTTCATTAAAAAAATGATATCCTGCCTTTTTTAAATACCTCCTTCGGATGCGTGATAAATTTAAAAAGATATGTGATAGATTTAAAATTAGAATCATTTTCCAAAATGACTCTACGATGGTTTAAAAAAATAATTTAAAACATCTATTTGTAAGGTGATTTCTGCATAGTAATTTGATGGTTCATTAAAAAAATGATATCCTGCCTTTTTTTTTAAATAACTCTTTTGGATGTGTGATAGATTTAAAATTAAAATCGTTTTCCAAAATGACTCTACGGTGGTTTAAAAAAATAGAACGATTACTGTTAAAATAAAATTATTATTGTTTTAACAAAAATGGTTCCCTTGTTATTGTATTTTAAGTTTAGGGTTGGCTTGCACTGCTGTGTCCAGTGCAGGTTTTACATTTATTTTTGGGATCTCGTTTTAGTATTTCCCAAAGTGCCGTGTCAATGCTACTTTTGTCTGTGAATTCTAAAGATGAGACAAAATATTTTGCAATACACTGCAATGTGCCATTTTCCATTAATTCCAAAAACTGAACACTTGATGGATACACAGATAAATAATACAACATTACAAGTTTTATTATTAATTCTGAAAAATGAATACTCAATGGATACCAAATGAATAATGCAACATTACAAATTTTATTATAAATGAAATCAAATTTCATCCATCCAACCGAAGCTGCGATCGTTTTTCCTCTCAAATATCGATTAAGTCCTATTTACAGTTGATATCATTCATTTCTTTGCTCATTCGAATACGTCGTTGAACTGCTCCGGGGTGCTCTGAGTAGATTGTTGCTGCAGCACTATGAGTTCCTGGCCTGAAGATTGAGGCTCAACCCAGAAAAGGGCCGCTTTGGGATCAAATGTAATGTAGCTGGAACACTTTTTGCAGTTTCCAATAGCGAGTTGGCCATTAAAAATCTCAATGATTTAACTTATCCAAACCCCCGCTTTAAGCAATTGCTTCGCATCAGTGACATGAAGAATGAGCAGTAAAATTTCAAATGATTAATGAGCTGCCTCTCTGCTTCGCTATTTTGAAGAGCTGTCGAATTTCAAATTTCAAATTGTTGTTTGGGCGGGTTTTTTAATTCACATTTAGAAAATTCAAATGACGCGCCCATAATTCAAATCGCGCCTCTTTAAGTTGCACAGACTGTGAACTTAATGACGCGCCCGTAATTACATTAACTACGATATGATAGGTGGCGATGGCGACTGGATGGCATCGGATGCCCATCCTCTGACAACGTAGTCATAAGTATGCGATGATCCCCAGGCACTTGGCGAAGTGGGTGTCAGTTGCCGGGTAGCATAGGTTTTCCGACGGGCAGGGTTTCCCGGCTAAAACGTGGACCCCGTAGACTACTCCTTATATTTCTCGCTCGCACTCGGAGAGAAACGTATGACCTCTATTTCCCATGCTCTCTGTCTCTCTGATTTCATTTGAGGAACAAAAAATCTCCTCAATGGCCGCTACAGCCATCAATAGCGAAGAAGGTCGACCAGCCGTTGTGTGCGTGACCGGAGCGACAGGTTTCATCGCCTCCTGGTTGGTCAAGCGGCTGCTAGAGAAGGACTACACTGTCCATGCTACAGTGCGCGACCCTGGTGATTACTATCTCTTTCTCTTTCGGTGCTTGGAATTTGGTCACGCAAAATTTTGCTCATTTGTTTTTTCACTCTTTCTGGATACATATAAAAATGGGCAAATTTCATCTCATTCTCTTTCTGTTGTTGGAATTTGGCCCCGCAAAATTCTGCCTAACTCATTTCTGCAATTCGGTGGCCACAGAAAACCTGGCAAAGGTCCGACACCTCCTGGAAATTCCAGAAGCTGGGGAGAAACTGAAGCTTTTCAGAGCGGATCTATTGGAAGAAGGCAGTTTCGACGCTGCCATCCATGGCTGTGATGGGGTTTTTCATGTGGCAAGTCCTGTCGACTTCACCCCTAAAGATGCCGAGGTAAGTAACTTCGCCGCTTCAATATTCCCAAACATAGATGCATCTGAATATTGATATTTAGGAACATGAAATTGCTGCTGTGTAGAACGATGTGATCAGGCAGGCAGTTGAGGGAACGCTGACTGTTTTGAGGGCTTGCACAAAGACCAACACCGTAAAGCGTGTGGTGGTCGCATCGTCTGCAGCCACGCTTATGGTCAGCGAATCGAAGCAGCAGAATCAGTGGATTGATGAAACCCATTGGACAGACGTGGATTTCCTCCGGACTAAAAAGCCTCCTTCCTGGGTACATATATAATTAACCACCAGACTCCCCGGAAGTTTTAAAGCGTCACAAGATTTCGTTGGCTGACAAAACGAAGTGTGTAACAGTGTTTAGTGGTCAATTGTGCAGGCATATGGGGTTGCCAAGACGCTTGCAGAACAAGCAGCGCTGCAATACGGAAAAGAAGATCCAGGGCTGGATGTGGTGACCATAATCCCTGTGCTGGTAGGGGGACCTGCCATTACGCCGAACGTGCCCAACTCAGTTGACTTAACTCTTTCCCTCGTCACCGGCAACCAACGAAACATACAAGTTTTGAAGGGTATACAGATGGCATTCGGCAGCATTCGATTGGTACACGTGGAGGACGTATGCAGAGCTCATATTTTCTTGATGGAAAACCCCGCTGCATATTTTAAATAACAAAATATTACAATGTTGAGTAAAATTGTATAGATCATTTTCTCTATACATTAGAGTAAGTCTTTATAAAATATTAATTATGTTAATATTATTAATAATAATATTATAAAAATATTTATTATTAAATTAATGTTGTTAACTTATTATTATATTAATAATAAAAATTAATAATATTATTAAAATAATGTAATATTAGGTTATTAATAACAATGATGTTGATAAAAAATATAAATCATAATATTGTTATTTGAAACATCATTATCATTATTATTATTATTACATTTTTAACTAATTATTATTTTTTAAAATTATATTACGTCTTAATAAAATTTGTGTTATTTATGTTAAAGTTTAACGACTGAGAATACCTAGATAGGTCTTTGTGAGGCCGTGGATTATGGGTTATAGACGCTGTAAGAGTCCCAATTATTATTTTTATTAAATTTATAACCATATTCCCACATTGGATGGGTGAGGGTTAGATATTTTTTAAATTTATTTTTTTATTTTGTAATTTTATTTTTTATTCCTAAAATTAGGAACAATTTTTTTAGATAAAAGAAAACAAAATATATATATATATATATATATATATATATATATATATATAACATTAAAATATATAACACATAAATAATACTTATAAATTAACATCCATTTTACACTATAAATTAAAATAATTATTGCTTAACCATCTTTAAACTTAATTAATAAGTTAGATAAAAAATAATATTTACAATATAACAAGAATTTTAATCTTGAATATTTACCATGGATATTATTAACTTCTAAATAGTTTTTTTCAAAATACCATGGGTCAAAACCCAAAAGAGAAATATAGAGAGAGGGAGGGAGACAGGGATAGGAGGGAAAAAAATTCGTAATATCATGGGCTAATACCATGGTTTATCAATACCATGGGCCACCTAGGCTTTTGATTATTATGTTATGGATCTAGGCTTTTAATTATTATGTTATAACTACTTTCGAGGTATATCTAAACCCACCATTCGTTGAAAATGGCAACAAGAAATGAAGAAGGAGGCCTCCTAAACATCTTTCCATCCATATTGGAAAGTGATCACCTAAACTAGGTGGGGACCACACATGTGATTTTTGTCGGAAAAATCTATTTTTAGACTATGTCTATTTTTAGACATATGGAGCATGTTTCAGGGATTGCATGTATGAGATTCTTGGAGTATGTGTCATGTTGGTAAAAATAGATGGGACTCTATTTTTTAGGTCAAAGAGGTCAAAGGCTATTTTTAGACTGCCTCTCCTAAAAATATGGAAGTCGAATATTATTAGCTCTTAATAATATTTGGACTATAAACATTATCTTATTCTCTTGAAGCACTTCCGTTTGATGCCTGGATGTGGCACATGCAGCTGACAGAAGGAAATACGCTTTTCCTAGGGTTTAAGTGAAGCTATTGCATGAAGACTTCAGTTAGAACTCATGTGAGAGAGTTTGGTGGAGTTGATTGAGGAAGTTAGTGGAGTTGTATTCAGCTTAACTAATCTAAACATAGTTGAGCTTTTTGTATCCAAGTTAACTAATAGATACAATTAGTGAGAGTGGTGTGAATTAATTATTAATTAATTCACTAATTAAATACTCATAAATCAACTAAAGAATACATCAGTTAACTTTAGTGCATGGACAGTTTCAGTGGAGACCAGTGCAGAAATAGGTGAAAGAGCAGGTTAACTATCAGTTGTGACTATACTGTTGCTATTTGCAACACACAGATAGGTGGAGTAATCAATGAGGATTGTGAAGTTCAATCTAGGTGGTTTATCTATATAAAGAGACCATCCCATAGCATTGAAACATGCAATTCAGGTTGGCTATCAAGTGGCTAAAGGTTGGAGCATGAGTTTTGCTAGATCTAGCTTGATAGTGTGTAGCAAGGGAGGTAGTGCATGAGAGCTTGAAAAGAGCTTTGTACTATGATTGTTACATGATCTCCATGACATGTATAATATAGATATAGTTGGGGGTTTTCAGCTTTAAGCTTTCCCATGAAATACTGTGTTCATATGTGTGAATTTTTATGGCTTTAATGTGTGCATGCAATTGATTTTATTTCCGCATGTGATGATCAATGGTAGAAGAGATTCTGTATTATGCATGAAGCTAAAATAGTGTGTGATCAGGAGAATCTCGGTGGATAGCATATCAGTTATTCAAATTTCTACACCATCCTCACGACTACTAAAAATATTCCCATAGAGATTAAATCGAGGTTTTAATAAATTAAAAATGAGAATACTTTTATATATACATATGTGAAATTTATATAATATAAATAATATTATAAAGAACAAGGATAGATGCATTTTAACCAAGGATCCAAGTAAAGAGTGAAAACAAAGTGACTAACAATGATAGAGGAAATATAGTACATGATTCTTTTAAGTTTTTTATTATTGTAATTTCTTTGACATGATTGATCCAAAATATAGGTTTAATATTTTACAACCAATTATGTTTTTTTATTTTATTTTATTTTAGATACTTTATTAAATACAATACAATGGGATCGTATTTAAGAGAGAGAGAGTAAGATGGAGGAGGAATAGAGAGAGAAAGAGAGAGAGAGAGAGAGAGAGAGAGAGAGAGGAGGGGGAAAGAGGAGGATAGAGGGAGGGAGAGAGAGATGGATTTGGAGGGGGAAAGAGAGGGAGGGAAGAAAAAATACATTGAGAGATAGAGGCGGATAGAGAGAGGGAGTGATAAGGGAGAGATGAAGATGGAATGAGGGTTAGAGGAGACGAGAAAAGGGAGAGAAAAGGAGAGGACAGAGATGGGGAAAGAAGGGGAAGAGAGAGACAGGGAGACATAGATATGGATGGGGGAGAGATGAGGAGAGTGAGAAGGAGAGAGAGAGGGATATAGTGATAGAGTTGGAGGGTGAAAAGAGAAAGGGAGAGAGAGGAAGGAAGAGAGAGAGGACTTGAGAGAGATGAGAGAGAGATAGAGTTAGATGGGGAAGAAATACATAGAGAGGGGAAGGGAAGACAAGGGAGAGATAGAGAGATGGTTAGGGGAGAGAGAGAGAGAGGGGGAAGGAGAGATAGATAGATAGATATTGAGAGATATGGAGAGAGCGTGTGTATGTTTGGGGGCTTATATATATATATATATATATATATATATATATATATATATATATATATAGAGAGAGAGAGAGAGAGAGAGAGAGAGAGAGAGAGAGAGAGAGAATCGAAGGTTGAGAGAGAGGGAAGAAGAAAGAAACACACACATACAAATAAAAACATAGAAGTTAGATTTAGAACGTCATAAATATTTTGGTTTTTCACTAAAATAAATTTTGTACTTGTTGATTTCCAATCCTATTTGATCGCTTGCACTAGATGCATTGATTTCAATGTAGATATCAATTTCTAATACTATTTAATATGTTACACTAGATTCATTGATTTAAAAGTAGATTTTGATTCCTATTCCTATTTGATTGCTTGCACTATATGCATTGGTTTCAATGTAGATGTCGATTTCTAATACTATTTAATAGGTTACACTAGATGCATTGATTGAAAAGTAGTTTTTGATTCCTATTCCTATTTGATTGCTTGCACTATATGCATTGGTTTCAATGTAGATATTTATTTCTAATCGTATTTGATCGCTTGCACTAGATGCATTTATTTTAGTGTACATGTCGATTTCTAATCCATTTAACACCTTACACTAGATGCATTGATTTTAGTGTAGATGTTGATTTCTTGCACTAGATGCGTTGGTTTCAGTGTAGATATTGATTTCTAATCCTATATGATCGCTTACACTAGATACATTGATTTTAGTGTAAATGTCAATTTATAATTCTATTTAATACCTTACACTAGATGCATTGATTTCAGTGTAGATATTGATTTCTACTCCTATTTGATTGCTTGCACTGGATGCATTGGTTTCATTGTAGATATTGATTTATAATCCTATTTGATTACTTGTAGTAGATGCATTGATTTTAGTGTAGATGTTGATTTCTAATCCTATTTTATTGTTTACACCAGATGCATTGATTTCAGTGTAAAAACATATCTTCTCCATCCAGCTATATCTCTATCTCCCATTGTATCTCCTTCTTTATCTCTCTATCTCACCCCCCAAACATACACGCTCTCTCTCCATATCTCTCTCTCTCTTTCTCTCCCCATCCCTTTTCCAATCGCTCTCTCTCTCTCTCTTCCCCTTCTCTCTCTCTAACACTTCTCTCTCCATATCAATATCTCTTCCTCCCTCCCTATCTTTTCCTCTCTCTTCTTCCCTCTCTTCCCCCTCCATATATATATTTATTTCACCCCCAAAACATACACACGCTCTCTAGCGTAAGAACACAAACATTATTCATGACTTGAATTGACTTATGTGTTAGAGTAATTCAACAATAAATACAATACTTGAATTTTTATCCTAAATAAAGTGTTCACTTACCCGAAATGTCTTCTTCTTGAAACTGTAAACTATTTGTAATTGGATACATTCCTATTATTCCCATTTTTTATCATTCAACATTGTTAATCACTTTGCATTCAAACACGGTGATAGCAAAAAACTAATAGGTGTGACAATAAGAACAATAGAAGAAGATCACAATGAAGATTGTTTGTAATTGACTATATTCTTATTATTCACATTTTCTATCACTCAACATTGTTACATTATCATTTTTCACTCAAAAAATGTATTTCATCATTTTTCATCATTCAAGTTACTAAGGGTCTCTCTCATCTCAAAAAACTAAGGTAGCTAAGCAATAAATTGACAAAATTAATCTTAGACATATTTACCATATTATCAAAATAATTAGATGTTCAACAAATTTTGTATGATTTTTATTTCATCATTTTTCATCATTCAAGTTACTAAGAGTCTCTCTCATCTCAAAAAACTGAGGTAGATAAGTAATGGATTGACCAAATTAATCTTAGACATATTTAGCATATTTAAAATTATCAAAATAATTAGATGTTCAACAAATTTTGTATGGCCACCAATGAAACCCACCCACCTAGATCCATCTTAAACACGATCTATCAAGCCCCAATAGGGATCAAATCTCTTGACGTGCAAACCTTCCTCAAATTTTGCACTAAAAAAAGATATTTAAACATTAAAATAATAAATTATTTATTAATTTACTGTAAAAATAATAAATTATTTATTAACTTACTATATGATATGATGTTTTTCCTAATTTATTTTTGTTAAATATCAATTTATTTAATTTATATTATTGTGTGTAAAATGAAGTTGAAATATACAATGCTTTCCGTGAATATTCCATCCACCATAAAGAACAAGAAGCAAAATTCATAATTCATAGATGAAAATAGAAAGCCATGTAACCAATTTATAAGGAGTGTGCCTAAAAAAAGACACGAGGAAAGACTCATAGGTGGAGTGTGCCTAAAAAAAGACGTTACTTATCCTATATACACATACACATCTTAGGTGGTTCTCCCACATTGCTTATCGTAATAAAATGTACACATACACATCTTAGGTCTTACTATTCTTGTAAAGTTAGTCACATTTATCTATGAAATGACCCTTTCATTACATAGGTGATAATAACCTCAACACAAATCTTTTTGTTTGTAGGTAAACAAAGTTATGGTGTTTATAAACTCATGCAAAAGGTGTGAATTCGAAGGTTTGAGTTGAGTTGGGGCAAGTTTTTTTTATTCAACTTCGGGTTCACCATCTCTTTGTACCCTGATCCTTCGAGAGGCATGAGATATCACTCATGGGAGGTCATTGCCATCCAATGTATGGCCACTATGAAGTTGTTGAGATGTCAGATGATCAACCATTCAATAATCTAGGGTTTCAATCGACGAATGAAAAGATTCCTGGTTAGTTTTGGGTAACTAACCCCTCCACCACTTAGCTCCAGTCGGTTCATTATGCATTTCCTTTATCGCTCTGATGAACTATGCAACCCTATACCACAGAGGATTAAATCATCCCTTTAATACCTCTCTAGAGAATCTTTGCGCTGAACAAAAGTCGCTCACATAGTTCTCCTAGCGTCGCAAGCCACTCAACTATTCATTTTCATTTTTTCGAAGTTGTCTCTACAAATCGCTAAATGAATAGAGTTCTGAAGCCTAGAATTCACCTTTCTCTTTTTTAGTTTGCTGTAACATACATGACTATAATTTTTTTTTTAGCATACTACTTTCTCTGTATGTATGTAATTCCTTAAGTCATACGCTTGATAAATGACATTAGAATTATTCACATATCTTAATCATAACATTTATGAGTGACATTTTTATAAATTACTTAGATTAGTCAAACTAACTCTTACTAATTAAATAATTATCAAAAATGTAAAGAAGTATTTGGTAATTATGACTATTGCATTTATTGGATATAAATTGGACTCTTCCCAACGTGTTTTCCCATACTTAAGATCCAGCCGGCTCTTTTTTCTTGAGGCTGTAACAACCACCATCATCTCGTATTAAGAGTTACGGTACTTAGTCTTTATGGCAATCTAATCTTCGGACTTTCGTTCAAATTTTCCGCACGACAATTACATTCGATGTAAAGGGGAATTATTACTTAGTACTAGACATCTTGATCTTTGGCCGGCTTAAATTTATGAGTGACAGATGGTAACGTGTTCACCGTAGATCTAATTGCTCAGCATCCAACACTGAATATAACTTTAGGGTTTTGGGGTTTTGTCTTACCCTGCTAACTGTTTTTCTTTTATTGTTCTCTGGTAACTCTGTCTCTGCGCTCTGCAAAATGGTTCACTGTCTCTGCATTCACCCTTTCGAGCTCCTAGAAATGTAGTTTCTTTGAGGGCCTGCTCTCCTCAGTCATATCTCTATATGACTTTTCTTCCTGAAGGAGTACATGGACTTCGTGCCATTTCATCGATATGCAACATATTTATTTTAACATCTCGGTGCATTTTAAGTTTTAGTTTCTTCAACCTCTTGGCACATTTTAATTTTAACAGAAGTTTCGTAGCTCATCTAGTCTTCTTTTGGGTTCTATTCAAGTTTATTTACCATGAATCCTTGCTGTTAGCTGCTCTCTTGGTGAATTCTCTCTCTCGACTGAGCGAGTTTTTCTTGGATTTCGGCAGAAGCAACAGAAAACTAAGGTAAACCCAACTTTCATGTTAATATCCTTGTGCATAATTGCCGAGGCTTTATTGTCGTTTAAAATTTCTTTTATTGATTATCACACAACCCATTTGTATGCAGTTTGTGGTACTTTGAACCCAGCACTCCCTCACAGGTAAATTGTTAGCAACCCTTCGTGCTTGTATATTTTACATAAGATTATTTACTAATAATCATTCCAAGGGTTCTACTTCTTATATTTACATTTGCTATGAAATTAATCTTGGCTAGGCTCTTGCAGGTATTGTATTCCTGGCTAGACTTCTGTAGCAAACAAGGTTCTGGGAGAATTTGGAATTTTCCAACTATGGCTAATATTTTCCCTCTCGTCCCACAGGTACCTCTTTAATTTTTGGTGGGTGGTTGGAAACCAACCCCTTGGGTCAAAACCCTGGATTTACTTTAAAAGTTCTCAGACTTCTATTAGTTATAAATTTCAGAATTCATACCGTGCAAAGGATGCATGCCGACATAATTATTAATCTCCGTTGTATATAAAAAATATATTTGGGCTTAAATTTTGGCTGTAATGATGTATTTTGGTCGCACCTGTGTTTTCTTTGATTAACACAGACACTCTTCTCTTTTATGTTGTTTCACAGTATTAAAATTAAATAGTTGTCAATGTGTAACCCTTCAGATTATCGTTCTTTTTTCTAAAGGCTGTACTGGTCTTTTGTTTAATATTAAATCAAAAAACTTTTGCACTATTTACTGCCTCAGAGTTCCATATGGTTTGCTGCATTCTATCATAATAATAGTCCTATTTTCTAAACTTCTCGATTTATATGTTCCAGAATATATATTCCTGGCATTTCGTAGGAAGTTGGCTTCCCAGTTGCATGTGGAAATATTTCTCTTGTAGGTTTTCTTTTTGGACATTATAATGCTACAAATTTAAGGATAAGGAAAATGATAATAACACTTTTCACAGTGTTTTTTTTTGTACTTGTTTGCCTAGTATGCAATTACTGCATTCAGTTTATTCCTATAATGTTTCCTATTTTAGCTTCCTGAAATTTATTCATTATGCACTATAATGTACAGATCTGTAGAAAATATTACATCAACAACTGTGTTTAACATTACATAAAATCATAATTCCTTCCTCAGGACCACATCTACATTCTTTTCTTTATTTTAACAGTTCTGGTGTTCATTCTTTATCTGTATAGAGAGAGTTATGACTGGACCATTTCTGTCCGTGTATTATCATAGGTAGCAGAGAGCAACCAACACAGAGCCTTCCTCCGAGGGTTCTGTGGTAATAGCTCTTTTCCTTACCGGTTCTAACAGTCTTGAATTTTACTGTTATCTAATTCATAAAAAAGAATATAATGCATAAATATATTTTTACCCATACTCGCAGATTATATCGAATTACTTCTGTAGATGATTTTTCTCTGTATTCTCCATAATTTTAAATAACACGAAATAAAATACTTATCTATCTTTCAATATTCAGACTGATGCTCTTCCACCCTACCATGAATGAGGAAATGACGTCCTCACTCTCCCCCGTGCTCCAATTGCGAGCTTTTCAGTTGATAGAATGTCCTAGAAGAGACCACGGGACAATCCGGTCCAGTCTCCAATTCCAGCAATGACAGAAGTTTTTGTATTCCACTGTATATTAGTCTCAGGAATCTTCTCCAGCCTTCTTGTCTTAGTCACCGAACAGAACCCCCCTACCTCTATGGGATTACCCTTTTATCCTTAGAGGTGAGGCAACTGTTTGAACCGATTATGTTCAACTAACTCATAATATTGAATTATTTTAACATCAACCTTTACCTTATGGAACCAATTCCATAATCATTTTTTTATTGATCAAATTAAATTTATGTTCCTCATATAAAACTCATCTCAATAAAAAAAAGAAAATGTTTAAAAAGTATTAACAGTTGCTTAACAAATTTTTAATGATTAAACCATTGGTTACAAGTTCCCCCCTGGAAGTGAACACAGTCCCTGGTGTTCTCATTCTGCTCCAGCAAAAAGTCCAGGATAGGCTTCCCGAACAAAACCTTCATCCTCCCAGGTAGCTTCTTCTGGGCCAAAGTGTTTCCATTGCACTTTAACCTGGGCGATGGCTTGCTTCTGGAGCATGATTTCCCTCCGATAGATTATACTTTGAGGTTCAACCAGAAATTCTCCATCCAGCTCGACCTGCAAACAATAATCTTGAATCAATTTACACAAAACCCTTAACAATTTTTAATAAATATGGTATTCATATACTACCTGAATACTTTGCTAGTGGATTATGTGTTTTGAATCGTGTATGTATATTTTCAATAATGATACATGAGAAACATTATGTACTCGAATATGACCAGGCAAGGCTAAACGGTAAGCCACCGGTCCTACTTGTTCCAATATTTGGAATGGACCGCAAAATCTGGGAGCCAACTTGGCACATGAAGCCCACCTTAAGGTACTTTTCTTTGGTTTAATCCTTACGTACATATGGTCCCCCACTTGAAATTCACGATAAGTCCTTTTTTGGTCTGCGTACATTTTTTGCCTATCTTGTGCTGCCTTCAAATTTTGTCGATTTTTTTTTTACTTCCATCTCCATTTCAGCTAACATGTCGGGTCCCAACATCATCTTGTTTTCTGGGCTACTCCAATTAATGGGAGTTCTACACCGTTGCCCATACAAGGCTTCAAATGGACTCATTTTGAGTGACTCCTGATAGCTGTTGTTATAAGAAAACTCTACTAGGTGTATGTATTCTTCCCACCTATTTGGTTGTTGCATGACGTACATACGCAACATATCTTCATGAATTTGATTTATTCGCTCCGTTTGCCCGTCCGTCTGTGGGTGGTAAGTGGTGCTGAAGTTAACTTGAGTCCCTAGCCCAGTAAACAACGTTTTCTAGAATGCTGATGTAAATTTTACATCCCTGTCGGATATAACAGTCTTTGGAATACCGTGTAGTCTAAAAATTTCGCGCATAAAGATGTTTGCTATTTGTACTATTTTGTAAGTAGACTGAACATGTATAAAATGCGCGGATTTGCTTAAACGATCGACTACTACCATAATTGAATTATTCTACCTGTTTTACTTGGGAAGTCCGGTGATAAAATCTAACAGTATCACCTCCCACTTCCACTCAGGTATTGGTATAGGCTGCATAGTCCAGCTAGGTGCCGGTGCTCCACTTTTACTTGTTGACATTCTATACACTTGTTTAGATATTTTGCGATATCTTTTCTCATTCCTGGCCAGAAATAATTTTTCCATATTGCTGTTAGCATCTTTTGATATCCAGGATGTCCCAAATAATTACTACGATGATATTCATCCAGAATTAGTTCATTCAACTTTATTCTGTTAGGAATGAAAATATTCTTCTTGAAAATCAACAAGTCATTGTTATCAATTTCATAATCTGCATGTTTACCTTGGTCTTTGAACCCTTTTACTTGTTGCCATATAAATTTATATTCAGGATCTTTATCTACTTTTGCTCTTATTTCTTCTGAAAATCTGCATTCAGCTTCATTAATATATAGTTTATAAATACCATGCAATTTTCTGCTTAATGCATTCGCTACTCTGTTCTCCTTACCCTTTACATGCTGCATCTCGATATCGAATTCGCTAAGGAAGGCATTCCATCTGGCCTGGCGAGAATTGAGATTAGCTTGTTTAAAATAGCTGGTTAAGCCACTATGATCAGTCTTAAGCACAAATCTTTTTCCCAGTAAATAATGCCTCCATACCCGGAGCACATGTACTAATGCGGTCAATTCTAAATCATAAGTTGAATATTGCTGCTCATGTTCCTTTGACTTCCGCGACTCATATGTGACCACTTTTCCTTCTTGCAACAAAATCGCTCCAACACCCTCCTTGCAAGCATCTGTGCAGACTTCAAATTCTTTAGTAGGATCGGCTACTCTTAACACTGGAGCTGTAGTCAATAACTGTTTCAGTTTTTCAAAACTGTCCTGACATTCCCTTGTCCACTTGAATATTTTTCCTTTCCTTTGTAAAGACGTAATAGGAAAAGCAATTTTAGAAAAACCCTCAATAAATCGCCTATAGTAATCGGCCAACACCATAAATGGTCATATGTCTGCCACATTTTGAGGTACCTTCCATTCCATAATTTTTCTGATCTTTTCAGGGTCCACTGCGATACCTTCAGCAGTAATAACATGCCCAAGGTATTGAATTTCTTCCCTGAAGAAATCACACTTGCTGAATTTTGCATACAGCTGATGCTTCCTTAACATCTCTAGCACTATCCGCAAGTGTTCTTTATGTTCTTCTGCATTCTTAGAATAAAATAAAATGTCAAAAATAAAAATTAATACAAAATTATCCAGATAAGGGTGGAATATACCATGCATCAGCCTCGTGAATGTTGCTGGTGCATTGGTCAACCTGAAAGGTAATACCACAAATTCGTAGTGCCCGTACCTTGTACGAAAGGCAGTTTTATGTATGTCTTCGTCCTTAATTCGGATTTGATGGTATCTCGATCTCAGATCTATCTTGGAAAATACTGTGGCTCCCTTTTAATTGGTCAATCAGATCATCAATTCGCAGTAAGGGATATCTCTTCTTAACAATTAGCTTATTCAGCTGATGGTAATCCATGCACATTCTCATGGTTCTATCCTTTTTCTTCACAAATAGTACAAGTGCTCCCCAAGGATACACGCTGTGTCGTATATATCCCTTATCCAATAATTCCTGTAACTGCTTTTTTTAACTTAGTTAATTCAGGTACACTCATCCGATAGGGTGCTCTTG
Source organism: Pinus albicaulis (assembly GCA_034641835.2). Lineage (NCBI taxonomy): Eukaryota > Viridiplantae > Streptophyta > Pinopsida > Pinales > Pinaceae > Pinus > Pinus albicaulis. Next base: position 1,247,870,555 of record CM076578.1, on the reverse strand, counting down.
AAATTGGCGCCGCTCCTAGCATCAATTCAATTGTAAAATCTATGTCCCTTCTAGGTGGTAATCCTGGTATTTCCTCTGGAAATACATCCTTGAATTCCTGCACTATTGGTATATTTTCCAACATAGGAGTCTTTTATTTAGAATTATTAAAGCCCACTTGAATAGCATACAGTTGGCATCCTTTCCTCATGCACTGACTCATTTGAGATGCTGTGATCGGACGCAACTGTAAAGGTTTATTTATCCCTTGAATCTCCTGACGAGTACCATCATGTTTTCGGTTGTAAATAACCTTTTCTTTGCAGTCTACTAGTGTACAATGTTTTTCCAACCAATCCATGCCAAGTAGTACATCATAAGACCCCAGAGTTAGAATATTCAGATCCACAGTTAGCTGCTGTTCATTAATTTTTAGTGCACAATTCGCTAATCTGGCACTAACTTTCCCCTTAGCTCCAGTAGCTAATTGTACTAGCCATGATTTTCTAAATTTATGACTTTGTAATTTATAGTTCTCTACAACTTTGAGACTTATATAGCTTAAACTTGCACCTGGATCTACCAAAATAGAAACAGGTTGAGTTTTTGCGAGGGCCTGCTCTCCTTAGTCATATCTCTATACGTCTTTTCTTCCTGAAGGAGTACATGGACTCCGCGCCATTTCATCGGTATGCAACATATTTCTTTTGACATCTCGGCGCATTTTAATTTTTAGTTTCTCCAACCTCTCGGCACATTTTAATTTTAACAGAAGTTTCGTAGCTCATCTAGTCTTCTTTTGGGTTCTATTCAAGTTTATTTACCATGAATCCTTGCTATTAGCTGCTCTCATGGCGAATTCTCTCTCTCGACTGAGCGAGTTTTTCTTGGCTTCGGGCAGCTGCAACAGAAAACTAAGGTAAACCCAACTTTCATGTTAATATCCTTGTGCATAATTTCTGAGGCTTTATTGTCATTTAAAATTTCTTTTATTGAGTATCAAACAACCCATTTGTATGCAGTTTGTGGTACATTGAACCCAACGCTCCATCACAGGTAAATTGGTAGCAACCCTTCGTGCTTGTATATTTTACATAAGATTATTTACTAATAATCGTTCCAGGGGTTCTACTTCTTATATTTACATTTGCTACAAAATTAATCTTGGCCAGACCCTTCTTGCAGGTATCGTATTCCTAGCTAGACTTCTGTAGCAAACAAGGTTCTAGGCGAATTTGGAATTTTCCAACTACGGATAATACTTTCCCTCTCGTCCCACAAGTACCTATTTAATTTGTGGTGGGTGGTCGGAAACCAACCCCTTGGGTCGAAACACTGGGTTTACTTTAAAAGTTCTCAGACTTCTATTAGTTATAAATTTCAGAATTCATACCGCGCAGAGGATGCATGCCGACATACTTATTAATCTTCGTTGTTTATAAAAAATATATTTGGGGTTAAAGTTTGGCTGTAATGATGTATTTTGGTCGCGCCTGTGTTTTATTTGATTGACACAAAGACTCTTCTCTTTTCTGTTGTTTCACGGTATTAAAATTAAATAGTTGTTAATGTGTAACCCTTCAGATTATCGTTCCTTTTTCTAAAGGCTGTACTGGTCTTTTGTTTAATATTAAATCAGAAATATTTTGGGCTATTTACTGCCTCAGAGTTCCATATGGTTTGCTGCATTCTATCATAATAATAATCCTGTTTTCTAAACTTCTCGATTTATATGTTCCAAAATATATATTCCTGGCATTTCGTAGAAAGTTGGCTTCTCAGTTGCATGTGGAAATATTTCTCTTGTAGGTTTTCTTTTCGGACATTATAATGCTACGAATTTAAGGATAAGGAAAATGATAATAGCACTTTTCACAGTGTTTTTTTTTGTACTTGCTTGCCTAGTATGTAATTACTGTATTCAGTTTATTCCTGTAACGTTTCCTATTTCAGCTTCCTGAAATTTGTTCATTATGCATTATAATGTACAGATCTGTAGAAAAGATTACATCAACAACTGTGTTTAACATTACATAAAATCATAATTCTTCCTCAAGACCACATCTACATTCTTTTCTTTATTTTAATAGTTCTGGTGTTCATTCTTTATCTGTATAGAGAGAGCTATGACCGGACCATTTCTGTCCGTGTATTATCATCAGCAGTAGAGAGAAACAAACACAGAGCCTTCCTCTGAGGGTTCTGTGGTAACATCTCTTTACCTTACCGGTTCTAACAGTCTCGAATTTAACTGTTATCTAATTCATAAACAAGAATATAATGCATAAATAGATTTTTACCCATACTCGCAGATTATATCGAATTACTTCTGTAGATGATTTTTCTCTGTATTCTCCATAATTTTAAATAACACGAAATAAAATACTTATCTGTCTTTCAATATTCAGAATGATGCTTTTCCACCCTACCATGAATGAGGAAATGACGTCCTCACTCTCCCCTGTGCTCCAATTCCGAGCTTTTAAGTTGACAGAATTTCCTGGAAGAGACCACGGGACAATCCGGTCTAGTCTCCAATTCCAGCAATGACAGAAGTTTTAGTATTCCACTGTATATCAGTCTCAGGAATCTTCTCCAGCCTTCTTGTCTTAGTTGTCGAACATAACCCCCCTACCTCTATGGGATTACCCTTTTATACCTAAAGGTGAGGCAACTGTTTGAACCGATTCTATTCAACTAACTTATAATCTTGAATTATTTTAACATCAGTCTTTACCTTATGGAACCAATTCCATAATCATTTTTTTATTGATCAAATTAAATTTATGTTCCTCATATAAAACTCATATTAATAAAAAAAAGAAAATGTTTAAAAATTCTTAAGAGTTGCTTAACAAATTGTTAATTATTGAACCAGTGGTTACATTTGCTCAAGTAATCAGATGTTTTAGCAGAATTTACCTTTCTCTTTTTTAGTTTTCTCAAGTAATCTGATGTTTTAGTAGCTAAGTCTTCCATCAAAGTTTTTTTCTTTGTATTCAACGTTATTCCTAAAATTTCTTTTGGTTTCTACTTGAAGTTCCTGAAACTCATGGCTCATGGGTAGGGTTTGGGTAGTCCCAATCACAATTTTATTTCCAATTTATGCCTAGAGGTTGCAGAATCGAGCGTGACTGTCAAGATGCCAAGCTTTCCCTCTGCGATGGGTATAAGTGTAAAATCATTTCCTCTAGTTCTTTTGTTTCCCTTTTTTTTGAAGGGGCCATTGTGAGTTTAATTTACATAAATGATAGTAGAATTTTGTCCCTAGCTGATAATTCTTGAATATTGTATAAGGTTTCACAAGCGTCCCTACGACTTTTCTTACTAGGTTTCGGCTAGTTTACTTATTTTCTTTTAATTATTTTTCTTTCTTATATTCTACCCATACTGAAATTGACATGGAGGTAATTCTTGGAGGTGTGTTTACACTTTAGAAGATGCATCATAGGCTCTGGTTTCTGAATTTCAATTTTAGATCTTCATAGGCCACATTCTTGAACTAATTTTTATTTCATTATTATGAGGCCTTCATTGAGGAATTTCCACTGAAATATTTGATTTGGGTCCTTAAGCTTTCGGGAATGTGTGTCCTAGATATATCACAACAAGAAAAACTCTCTTTTAGTACCATAAGTTAGTACCATTTATGTTATGTGGTGTTAATGTGGTGTAAATGTTTATGTATCATATTAAAAATGAAACATATCACCATAAGTTAGCGCCACTTATGTTATGTGGTGTTAATGTGGTGTAAATGTTTACGTATTATATCAAAAATGAATTATATCACCATAATGTAGCACCACTTACGTTATGTGGTGTTAATGTGGTGTAAATGTTTATGTATCATATTAAAAATGAAGTATATAATCACCATATTTGATGGACAAGTTAGCACCATTCTTACTATGTGGTGTTAAAGTGAGTAAATTTTTATTGATCTTATTGGAAGTGGAGTATATCACCATATATTTAAAGAAGTGGTGTATGCTATATTCTCAAGTTCTATAAAGTAGGATAGTTAACTTTGTGTTTGCCATGTTGGCATGTACAAGTGGATTTATTTATGTGAATTTCCACCATAACCATAACAAAACTACAAATATTTATATTATGAATATATAAATTAGAACTAAACTCACAAATATTTATTTTTTTGCATGTTTACATGTAAAACTAAAATTCATTTATGTAAATTTGCACCATAAATAAAACAAATTCAAAGTAACTGTTTTCTAAATATTTCATTTCAATTATTTACTTTTTATATTATTCTCATGAGAAAATAAATACAAAAAACCATAATACATAATTATTTCTTTTATGAATAAGCCAATTAAGATAAATATTTTTATATTATTGTGATTTCAAAATAAAATAAGGGTGAATTCAATAGAGTTTGGATACTCTTTTTTGGAAGAACTTTTGTTCCAAAGGTTGAAAATGTATCTTTGTGAGGGTATTTTTTAAGCCCTCCATCAAGCTTTTAAAAGGTCCATCTAGGACGAAACAAAATCCTCAATTAAACTACATAGCTCCATCATGCTATGGAGCTTGATGGAGACGCATAGCTTGATAGTGCTATAATATGTACATGTGCCATTAAATTTTGCTTCAACTTAACGATATTTTTTTATGGGCTCATGGCATTAAAAATCCAATAGTATTGCACATGGTATAGTATGGTTTGCAAATTTATATTATACTTAGTAAGTTTTTTATTATTTCATTACATATATGTATGTATGTAATTTTAGAATTTGTTATTGTTATTAATTTTATACATTTTATAGTGTTTTTTTTTGTAATCTTGGTAGGACTCCTTTTTCATTCATTTTATAAACAACAAACAACTAGATTTACCAGTTTGGTGGTATCAACCCACGCTGAGCGGGGAACTGAGTCTGTTGGCCATTTGGTGCCGCCATATGCCATCCAAAAAAATAAGGTTTTGAGTTTGTCATACCAAGAAAACAAATCCTGGATACTCACACATATACAGTTTTTCACCGATTGACTAACATATTTACTGGACACTTGAAATTTAAATGCTAGCCGCATATAAATACTAAGAAAAAGGGCAGATTAAAACATACATGAACTGCTGAGCCTCGTCTGGAACTGAGGCCAACTCCACTTGTGTTGGAACCTGAACCAAGGTACCAGCCTACTCAAAAGGCTTGGAAATACGTGGGAGGTGGTAGTCAATACACTTGAGGCACCCATCTTGTTTCCTTAGCTGGAACTTGATCTTATCGAACTCGCTCTTGTAGTCTGGGTAGTCTTGGGCTAATGTCACAAGGCTCATAGAGATCTGCTCCAAGGCTTTCCCAAGGATGCTCTTCATAGATTAATAAATATACAATTTCTACTTGATTTATGTTAGTATGCCTCTTCTTTGTCCCAGATCTAGTATTAAACCTCTCCATTCCTTAGTATCCATCTCTGTCTCTGCATGTCTTTTTATGTCAGCTTCCCATTTTTCAATGAGCTTTTGAAATTCCTCTGATGTGTTCTCATGGTATGCTTTCACTGCCTCTTGGATCACATCAATTGCAGGCTTCCATCCTCTTGGATTGCGTTAAATTTGCTCCAACACTTTATCACTCCAACGCAATGCGAAAATGGTGGTATTGAATTACCGTCAATTGCTACGTGTCACACACTTAGCACTATCGTGTTCATTTGGAAGTTTACCACTTACCATCCGAAGGCAGTGCAAAAACCATTTGTGGTTTTCAAAAATAACCTATACTGTTCCAACCACATAATTTATCATTATCACCCCTAGTTGTGTAGAGGTTAATACAAGGTAAGTTATAAATGTTGTGGGGCCAGAACATTAATATATGTTGGTGCTTGGATTTTTAACCAAAGTTGAGACTTGCGAATGAAGTGAAATGTTATTTGTGGGGCTGAATATATATATTAATGTTTCTGACATTCGGATTGGTGATCATATATGGTGGATTGGTAAAGGATTTGGCACATACATTAATGTATGTGTTGGCCTGAAGATTTATTTTGGGTTTTAATGCAAGGTCGAATATTGGTTCGATATTTTCATGAAGTGGGTTTTAGTATATGGCTTATAACCATAGGTTCGGAAAAAGAAAAAGCTTCCGCTTATAAGTGTCCTTCTGTTTGAGGTCTATTTGAGATGTTTTAATTAGAAAACACATTTGATATGTGTGGATGTGGGTTTTTCAGCCTTTGGTTGCATCATTTGTGGTATCAGAGCTAGACTAATGTTATGTGAAATTGGTTGAAAAATATTGTATTTTATTCTTAGCATGTATATGATGGATCCGATACAGAGGAAGCACATGACACAAGATATTGTATGCAAAAAGGAATTCTGAAATATTGTAGATAATGAGAACTTCAACATTTCATCAAAGGCAGATTGTAAAAAAAAAAACTTGAAGAAGAAAGGATCAGGTAAAAGTTTTGCAGAATTTTAATGATACGTGTATGTGATGAAAGCAGCAACAGAAGTTTCAGCCAAGTAGCTATGACAAAAGAATGGATGAAGAAATTACAACATAAATTTTGTAAGGAAGTGAATATGGATGTACTCAGTGTTATCACTCAGATTTTCCTTGAAGTTGTTGGAAGAGGAAAGGGGTTCGAGGTAACCAAAAACCAACCTTCAGGTACAGAATCTAGCCAATCTGTACCCAGAGAGGGCTCTCTCTATAAAATTTAGCTTTGTTTTTGAAAATATTAGGCTAGTTATAAAGTCCAAGGGTTTTGATTTTGTTTGAGTTGATGGAATTCTTTAGCTGAGATTAAGATCAAATAGTTTCAGTCCATTGGGCTAATGGAGTCAAAGGATTGGCTGCACTGGCTTAAGTTTTTTAACAAAAGATGGTTTATCAGGGCAAGATAATCAAACTAGAAACAATTATAGATCTAAAATGAATGGAATGGAATTCAAACGGATGAAAGGCAACGAAGAATCTTTCAACACATTCAAAAGAAGAGAAATAGATTGATTATCAATAAAGAGCAGTTAAGTATTCTTTACTAAATAACCAAAGATATATGAACTAGACAAACAGGAGCAATTGAGAATTCACTGTTTAAACCAGTTTAGAGGAAAACATTTAGAATAATAACGACTGAAATCATATTACACCTAAGTACTTTCTGATTTAATCCTTTTCGTTAAATATCAAGATAATGAAACACAGATGATATTGTAAACAAATATAAAACTTCAAAACATGAGATAGAGATGACTTATTGATCCTTCATTTGACGCATGAATCCTAAGAAAAGTCTTCTGCCTCAATTCCTTGTCCAGTTTTGCCACGAAAAATTTCTCCAAAGCTCTTTATTCCAAAATATTCAATGTTACATCAAAGTCTAAGAATCCACCTCAAAATACTTCCAAGAGTGAAGTATTTATACAAATTCTAAACTAAAATATCTTGAAAAAATATCAAGATTAGTTCACAAATCTCTCCAACTATTTTACATAAATAGAACTTAAGTAAAGGACACTCAAACTAATGCATCTATTTGGCACTATTTCTTATGGATAGGTGATTACAAAGAGGATAATTCGAATTTGATCCAACTCTTAGTTGATGATGAGGCATCCAAGTCACTAACTGCTTCCTTTCTTTGTGCATTCTGCTCCAACAATTATGCAAACTTGGGGTCCAATGATATCTTTGTATTTCTCAATCCGTAATAGATATGTAAAAAGTGAAAGAGGTTATTGTGGATTAATATGTTGGTGAGATAAACTACTTTCAGTTTCCTAAAATCCTCTCCAGCTGTGCACAATAGGCTCTGCAACAATATGTGAAAAACAGAGTTTTACAGAGTCTGAAAAATAGCCTGTAAAGATGTGCATGTATCTCTGATTCTAAAATCACTATGCAAAAAGTGAGATAGATTTTTGTATATGGGTATCTTAGGAAAAAAAACCTCCTTTAGTTTTGTATGATGTATTTCTTATTGGCCATAATATTCTCTGAAAAATGATGACTTAACTGGAATTTTCTGCAAAAAGTGCTTTCCAACATTGTTTAATATTTCCAAAAAAATAATAGATGTTAGAAAAGTGAGAGAGGTTTTTGTAGATGGTCCTCTTAAGAACATAAACCTCCTTCAGTTTTACAAAATTCATCTTGGATTGATCACAATAGTTTCTGCAAAAAAATGACTAAAACATGCAATTTCTGCAAAAATGTTCCTTCTTGTTGTATTTTTCATCTTTTCACTTTTTTGTTCTTTTGAATGTTTTACTTTCACTTTAAACAAAATTCAATGTTGGTGAAAGTATTTTCATTTCTTTTTACCATTTTACTGCCTCTGTAATTACTTTTACTGTTTACCTTTGACCGCTCTGTAACTTCATTTTAACTTTCACTCTAACTTTTACCTGATACACTTTAACCACTGATACTCTTTAACTGTTCTTTACTGTGTCCTTTTACCTTCAATGTGTAGTTTAGGTTTTTACTGTCCGTTTCAACAGTAAATCGTTTAAGATCCTGTTTGCTTTGCTTTTCTTTCAATTGTATGTTTTATCTTCCATCTTTGTTTGAATAGATTTGATAACACTCTTGGAGTAAACAAGTCTTATGACTAGTATTAAGACTGTTTATCCAAGGATGTGGTCTTCTGATCACCTGTAAAACAAAACAAATTGTTAAGAAAGCATTGGTTTGTAGGGGAGGTCGAAAAGGTTTCATTTGATTTTGGGAGGTCTATGGAGTGAATCTAGAATGATTTTTGGGAGGTAAACCATTCTCGAATTGGTTAACAGAGGCTTCAGGTGGCGCAGCTGGGTTACAAAGGGTTTTACTGCACAATCAGGTGAAAATGATAAACACTAGGGTGTTTGTGTTTAAACGGGTAAACGGTTGATATTGGTGGGTAAGCTTTGAATTAACAGTGGATAGATGGTGCTGACTTGACGATGTGAAGTTTTGTCGTTAGTGGGAGGCGTAAGCTGTACGTGATCGCACCACTTTTGGAGTTAAGTGGTATCGGGCAGAGGGCGAGCGATTCCATACGATGAACGATGCGTGGCACGGCACTGTTCAGAAAACCGCTTGGCCATCGCATGTTATCGTTCGGACGAGGATGACCAGCGATATGGATTATAACCGTTGATCTTGGATTGATTGATTGAACGGTCATTAGGAAGGCGAGATGGCAGGGATTTAATATAGCGGGCCCAATGTGATTTATTATGAATTAATTGCATCGGGGGCGTTTCTATTGGCGGATTAAGTTATTAATTAACCTGGAGAGTTAATTAATTCCTTTATATGGCGGAGTTTATTTAATTGGAAATTCAACCAATTAATTAAAGTTATATGGTTATTTTTCAACCAACGTGCAGGATATTATATTAATTGGGAGTTATTAAAATAATACGGGAAAAAGGTGAAAATTTATTTGGGAGTTATATACTATGTGTTAAAGTTAATATGATTATGAAATGAAAAGCGCCAAGTTAAAACATTTCACGTATATATTCAAACTTAGGCTAAAGATGAAAAAGGGGTTTTTTAGGTGATGTTATGTATTTTCCTAAGTAAAGTAAGAATTTACACTTAGGAAATGAGTTTATGAAATTAAATGAATGGTTTATGGATGATTCTAAGTACTTACGCTCTTAAATCATTGGGCCGAGGGTCCGGTCCCTCCAAAAGTTAGAGAAATGCTCTGAGCCCCTTTAATTTTCAAAGACCTTAATACTTTAGGGGGAATTAGTGAAATCTTTAGGGAAAAATGTGAATGGAAGTTAGTTATTTAACCTTATCTTGCTTGAACTGCATCAAGTGAAATGTTTGTCTTATACTTGTGATAAAAGTAAAAGTTAACACATCTAAAGACATTATCCATCACAAGTAATTCTGCAACACCATCTACCTACCCTCCCTACTTTAACCTAGCATTTTTCCTTCTTTATTTGGGTGCACTTAGACTGGAAAACCCTTATCAATCTTCTTTTTCTTTTACATGGCAAGCCTACCTAAGTATACACTTATTACATCCAAGGGCTCAGATTAAACTATTGAGCTCCTTTTTATTTACTCTACCTATCTACTTATCTGCCAAGATTAAACTGTTTGGCCAGATATTTATTCTCTATTCTACAACATGAAATTGAAAGATGAACTAGCCAAGCTTAAACTGTTTGACTGTCCATAAATTGTGGCATAGGATACAAGTTGCAAACAATTTTGTTTATTACATCAGAGCAAAAAGTAGTGGCATTTAGACTTGCACACTTTCCTTGGCCTTTCTTTTGGTGGGGTTCATTTTCTTTTACTTTTTTTTTGGCCATTTTTATTCTTTTCACCCTTTAATTTTTCTTTCAGCGTATACCTTATTTGCATTTTTTAAATTTTTTGATCTTTTGAGAATATGGAAACCTTTGCAACAAGAAAAGGAATGAACATATTACAGAGCTAATCAAGTCAATCATGAAATATGACACCTATTGGTATAGGAGTCTAACACTCAGCAAGAAGGGAAATTTAGTTGACAGAAGAATTTAAGTGCAGACAGTGAGAAGTAAAGCAGCATGTGTATTGTCCAAGCCAGTGCAAGCTCAAAGAGATCAATCATTTGAATATATCTCAGGTATGAGCCATATTTTGATGTTGGTTCCATTTGAATTGTTTCTATAAGAAATAAAATGATAGTAGTAACACACAGTAGAAGGCTGTGTAAAGGGTGAGAAGAGTTTTGTTAGTGGCAGTGAACCTAAATATTCCAGCTAAAATTTGGACAGGGAGAACAAATGAAGTGTTCTCAAGAGAAGATGAGTGGAGGATATAAGCCTAGGAAGAGCATAAGAAGAATGCTCAAGAGGTTCCAGAAATAGAGAACCAGTGCTTACCAAAAGACCAAGTCTAGAGAGAGGATTGGTGAGGTAAGTGGCAGCAAGGAGGACTTGCTGTTGCAGAGGCTTAGTGCAGCTCATAGTGAGTGAGGAGCTCATAGAGATGGAGGAGAAAGTGACTACTGATAGTCATAATAGGGGTGTAGAGAGAAGCCACAACAAAAGAAAGAAAGATGCCAAGGAAAATGGAAAAGGTAAGGGAATGAGTGAAGAAGTATTTGACAGAGAAATTGCAGAATTGAAAGCAAGTGTTGATGCAATAATAGTGCTGCTTGAGAAGAGTATGAAGGACCAAAGTTATGGTTGGACTATTAGAAGAAAGAAGATAAAGTGGAAGCTGTTGCAAAAGCAGATAAACAGAAGAATGTATATCAGATTAAGGGAGGAACTCAGAACAGTTGAGTTAGAGATGGAAGATGACTATTATAGACTTGAGCAAGAAGATTACTTTGTTGAGGAAGGAATCACTGATGAATTTCTGAATTGTTGGACAAGTTCGGATCAGCAGAGAGATGTGATGATTAAGACATCAAAGAAAGAAAAGCCTAGTATTTTTGGAACTGATGACTTGTGTATGTATGCAGGTGATGAACAATCTTTACAAGATATGTTTATACAGGTTGCTAAAGAAATGAAGATGTTAGAAGAAGTGATTGTAATGGAATAGTTCTTGGATGAACATGTGTTCAAAGACACTACAAATGTACAAATGTTGAAAACTACCTTGAAAACTGGAGGTGATGAATCTAGTGAGATTTGGAAAACAAAGGAAAAACAGTCTAGAGATAAAAGGAAATTGCAGATTGCAAAAGAAGAAGCCGAAGAGAGGTATGAAGATAGCCTTATGATAGGAACAACCAAAAGTATGTGTAGAGTGCAACCATTTGAGGTAATGGGATTGTCTCTTTCATTTTTACTCAAAAATTATGGACTTGTATTGATAGTTAATGGACAAGAAATTGTCTTGAAAGAACATAATGGAGCATTAATGGAAAAGGATCTTACTAAAGATTATACTCTGGAAGATGGTAGAACAGAGATTTATAAGAAGAATTCAATCCAAGAAGGTATAACTAGTCCATAAAAGGATATGAGGAGAAAAGAAAAAGAAGACAGTCAAGAACATAAGGATCAGTTGGCAAAGGTTGGTGCATAACAGAAATTTGAAGACAGTGTTACTTGTACAACTTGCAAAAAGAATAGAGGTAAATGTAATCAAGAAACTGGTGAGAGACAAGCAATCTCAGAAGATGAAGGTAAGGATGCTTTCATAAATGATGCATCTACAGTGAACAGCAAAGGATTTCAATGGAAACTGATATTCATGGTGTTAACAGTAATTTTTATTCTAAAAGGAACTTTATCATGGAAATAAAAATCTGTTGCATATGATTTTGTTTCATGTCAAGAAACAAAGAGGATTAGAGATTGGTAGATTTTGATTGAAAAGGAAGAGGCATGGAAAAGACAATTTAGTGACTTACAGATTTGTAAGGGAGAAGAAGGAAGAATGAAAAGAAGTGTGAAAGGAAGGAAGGCTAAAGAGAAGAGAAGAGATTTTTTTTTTGAAATTAGGTAGCATTCGGAGCAAAGTGAAGACAAAGTAGACTTTTTCAAGACAAGGCAACATGGAGGAGGATATGACACTTTTGATATGTCATATGCACTTCAAGAGGATGACAAATCAGAGAAATTATGGAGTAGAATTGATGGAAAATGTAATGCATTTTCTAATTTTGAATTATTAATTTTTGGATGTATTTTCCAGGATGAAGGACAAACTCCCCTTGGAGATATGTTTGTTTATGCAAATATGAAGAAATATGTATGTTTTGGAAATGAAGAAAGCCAGTTTTCCTTATGGGAACAAGAGGATGATAGTAAGCAACTAGTTGATTTAAAAGTTCAGGATGAAGGAATGAGAGTTGGTATAACTCTTAAAAAAATCATTGCAGAAGAGAAAGAAGGTTACAGAGGATGTAAAAGTACAGTCCACAGACAGATTTTGTTTTTAATTCAAAGGAGAATTGAATGTCAATATTTTATCTTGATTTTTCAATTAAAATTTTGGATGAACAATTCAATCATATTTTATGTAGATATGGAGGTATTTGAACCAAGTTCATTAACTGAATTATTTGCAACTGATGGAAAGTATGTAGTTTGGAAGTTATATGTTCTTGTATTAAACAAGAAACAATCTTCTTTTGAGATTGGAAAGATGCTACTTCAATTGTTGGATAAGTGGATGGTGGAAATTACAAAGATGATAAGCATAAGAATTTGTCAAAATCAGCAAATCAATGAAAGATGGAAGAATATACAAGACAACATAAAGGAATTGATTTGGAGACAGAAACGAATGCTAGTGATCAAGTCAAAAATTAGAATGAACAGTTATATATAGGATAGGAAAAAATACATAAAGTTGGAACTCAATTTATTGAGATAATGGCAAGACAGCAGCAGACCAGGGAGCATAAATTTATATTGTTTGAGAGTTGTTTATGCAGGATATCAGCATCCGAACATTATGCAGAAGAGATGGTTATGACAATAGAGCAAAATAACATCCACAATATAGAGTTTGGCATCCAGGAGAAAGAGAGAAGGCCATAAATGCACGTGCAATTGAAAGAGGACAAACAACCAGTTGGAAGATGAAATTTGATGAAGTTTACAGCAGAAGCAGTTGGGTGACTCTTGAATAGGAGTCCATGAATTTTTTCAACCTAGGGACTCTGATGCAGGGGCATTCTTCAAAACTTATAAGACCCATGAGTCTTATTTCTCATTTACTAAAGGGAGTGGGTTCCCTTAATCATTTTATTTATTTTCCTAAGTTTAGTTGAGTTTGAGGAAATTTAAGTTGTAAATTGATTTATGGAGAATATCTCATGAGTTGTAAAATCTTAGGGATGAGTAAGGAATCCTTAGAATAGTGAGGATTTGAGGGATTTAAACAAAAAATATAATCTAGGATTCTGTTGAATAAAGAGAGGAGCTGAAGAGACGATTTAGGAGATGGTGAGATATTTTTGGATTTGAACTAAATTGGTTCATGAATCATTTTCTTATATGAATTGTGAGCTTTTGAAGCATTAGAGGGACATAGAGGAATGAGAGTGAAATAGATGATAGAAGGAATTAATTTTAAAGCCTACGGGCTTTGACAGAGAAGAGGATAAGGCCATGTAAGGGCATATCAGGCCAAAATCCTGACTGTGAAAAGGGTTTGATTGTATTTTTATAATTCATGGTTAATGAAGATTTGATTGAAGTGTGTTTTTTTTTTATTCTGCTATGCCTTGAGAAATCTGTATAGTAAAATTCCCAATCGAATGATCTTTAATGAATGGATGGCTGAGGTGCTTAGAATTGCAAGATTTATAGATATTTAGATTTTTGTGCGGAATCTATTAATTCTTAAGCTTCTGTGTTTACAGGTTTTAGAAGATGATCATAATTCATCTGTGATAAGAAGATCAATCTAAAACAAAGAGCTCGGCCCTAAATTTGTTGTCAATTGTCATTATGCAGAGGTAGAGAGAATACAGAATAAGGTTCAAATTTAAATTGTCGAGAATTGATCTGAAGGACAAGATTGTTCTATTGCGAGTGGATCATAATATGGTTAAAAAAATGTGAAAATACGCATCTTGGAACCTTGAGATGAAGGCGCAATGGAAGCAGACGAAATTATGTGGTTGGAGCAGTATAGGTGGTTTTTGAAATCCACAAATGGTTTTCGCGCTGCCTTCGGATGGTAAGTGGTAAACTTCCAAATGAACGCGATAGTGCTAAGTGTGTGACACGTAGTAATTGACGGTAATTCAATAACGCCAATTTTGCGTTGCGTTTGAACGATAAAGCGCTGGAGCAAATTTAACGCGATAGCTGTCCGATCCTAGCCATAAGAGATCCGACGGCATTCTCACCCCTAGTTGTGCGGAGGTTAATAGAAGGTAAGTTATAAATGTTGTGGGGCCAGAACATTAATATATGTTGGTGCTTGGATTTTTAACCAAAGTTGAGACTTGTGAATGAAGTGAAATGTTAGTTGTGGGGCCGAATATATATATTAATGTTTCTGACATTTGGATTGGTGATCATATATGGTGGATTGGTAAAGCATTGAGCACATACATTAATGTATGTGTTGGCCCGAAGATTTATTTTGGGTTTTAATGCAAGTTCGACTATTGATTCAATATTTTCATGAAGTGGGTTTTAGTATATGGTTTATAACTATAGGTTCAGAAAAAGAAAAATCTTCCTCTTATAAGTGTCCTTCTGTTTGAGGTCTATTTGAGATGTTTTAATTTGAAAACACATTTTATATGTGTAGATGTGGGTTTTGCAGCCTTTGGCTTCATCACAAAACATGCACCGAAAGAGTGGATCAGAAAGCCCACAAATACCCCAACCAGTCAGAGAAAAGAAACAGTCCAGCTATTGGAAGACCCACAAATGGAAATGGAAAAAAGAGACAACACCTCTATGGAGCTTGAAAAGGAACAAATTGCAAAAAGAAACTCCTATCGCTCTTTCCGTACTGAAGAAGAATATTGGAGGATTAAGTCTCGCAGCCTATGGCTAAAAGCTGGAGACCGAAATGATTCTTTCTTCCATCAACAGTACAAAGCTCGCCTCTCATGAAATCACATCTCTGAAATCACCACTCCTGAAGGGTTGGTCTGCAAAGGTTTCAACAATATCAAAGAAGCTGCAGAGTCTCACTTCCAAAATCTGTATAGAAAAGAGAGTGATAGTAGTGAAGAGGACACAAAGGAATTCCTCTCTCACATCCCCTCTCATCTACAATCACTTCTACAACTATTTGCGGAAGTTAAAACACAATCGCCAATCACAATATCATGAAGAAAGATCAATCACATATAACAAAGATAATTTAACCGAGGAAATAATATAGCTAAAAACCCCACTATCTTCTATTATGTATTATATCATGGATCATGAAACAATTACATACAAATCTCTAATCCAAGAGCTCTCATTACATAAGTTAACTGTCTCACACTGTCATACAAAAATTGGCAAATTCCTTAGCTAATTTACTGTCTCCAGACAACCTGCCTCCACTGCGCAATCCCAGCTAATAGAAATCCTTGAATGAGTGCAATCCTGCTTGCCTTGATTGAAGGTTCATGCATCCCAATTATTAGAAGAAAGGTGACCCGGGGGTATATTCCCAGGAATTCTCCCCTACTCGTTCCTCTGCGGACCCATCGCCCTCATACCCTCCTTATTTTTTGCCACCCCATATCCTTGACGATTGTGCACATCCCAGAAATTGTCCCCATAACCCAAAGAGCTCCCACCTTCCTTCAATCTCCTAACCTCCCTTCTGGTGTCCTCTCTATAATCATACCTCCCACCCTCGAAATTGATAGAGGAGGCGTCATTTCCCATTGCTCAGGCCCGGGTGGAATTCCCTCTCCTGTTCCC
Organism: Pinus albicaulis; assembly: GCA_034641835.2. Classification (NCBI taxonomy): domain Eukaryota; kingdom Viridiplantae; phylum Streptophyta; class Pinopsida; order Pinales; family Pinaceae; genus Pinus; species Pinus albicaulis. Next base: position 1,247,854,225 of record CM076578.1, on the reverse strand, counting down.
CATGCACACCAAGCCCAAGTATCTCAAGGTGGTATAAACTAGCAAAGCCTATGAGCTAAACAGAAACCATGACTGCTCCTTAACTCTATACCCTGGCAGGATTGCCTGAATCCTCACCATTCCTTCTTGTTGGCATCCCTTACCCGAAAGACTCACACTCGGGTGCATGTTGAGGCCATGCCCAATTCCTACTCTGACACAGAGGTAGAGACCCAAAAGAACCCCAACCTTTCCCCAACCAAAGTTGGAATGGTTCTGCTATCCCCTACCTAGCAGAAGACTATACCAGTCCCGTTTAATCCCCTTAGGCTCCCATAGAGACTGACCCAAATCATAAAACATAAACATGTCATGAACAAGGGAGAGGAAACAAAGCACATACCTGAGTTTTTCCCTGGTGGAAGTGCAATGGAGGTTTGTTATCCCACTGTCACGCTTGCACCAAAGTCTTATGTCATAAAAAAACACCCATGCCTTCCTCCACCCTGTTTTAAGCTCCATGTGTGGGCTTCTGTCCCGCCACCTCACCTCATGATGCATGCGACAGTACAACCTACCACCCTTGCCACTCATGTGGAAGGTGGTGGGATTCAACCCCAAGGCCACTACCATTAACACTGATGGGAGGGTTTATCTTCTTCGTTACACACCGACCAGGGAGCTCAGTCTGGGAACTGTGGGTGAGCTCTACCCTCAGACCTGTCCTGCTCTATGATGCTCTGTAGCTTGATCCATGGTTCTTCCCTGAGATTAGGAGGCCTGCCTAATTCATTAGGTTCATTCGGGTGAGCGCAACAACAATTTTCCAGGAGGTTAGCTCCTCCATTTCCTTCCCTCCTTACATTCGTGATAATGATATAATCAAATTTCTTGATTGTATCCTCTAATCCATGAACATGTGAAGTAGTACAACATCTCAGGCTGATTTTGTCCCACTTCTCTCCTTGATTAAGTTTATTGAGAGTGTTTGTAACAAACTGAGAGTCTCCTCTGATTACCATCTTTCTATATCCTAACCTCGTGTCGAAGAGGAGACCTTGGTTCACTCCTATGAATTATGCTTCATTGTTGCTGGAAAAGCCATAGGAGTCAGCATATATGAATCTTGTTGTGCCTTGATGATCTCGAAAAATCCCTCCAACCCCTGCTTGCCCCGGATTGCCTTTCGAGGCTCCATCAAAGTTGAGTTAGATGAAAAATTCTAGAGGAGGTTTGAATATCCTAATGGTGTCCCCTATGTCAGGGATAACATTCCAAGAAGTTGGGGAGACCATGTTATGCGCTAGGTGAAGGCCCTGGAGAATTCTTGCTTCTTGAGGAGCCATTTTCCAATCATCTGGCATCCATTTCTCCGAGAGGATGCACTAGTAGAAAATGATGAAATTAGTGACTAGGTGACTAAAAATGTTAGCCACCACAACTATTTCAAGTGAATTACTACTAAATTTGATAAATTTTAAGTGATCGAACTAGAAATGCATAATTTAAATGAATAATTTAGTCTAGGGTTAAAATATATGACTAGATGATATTTTTGTACCAGCTAGCACACACTCTGACAGGTCGAGCGCAGGCTAACCTACCTCCGACCTCCCAGCCGCCATGGCATCAGGAGGGGGACGCGAGGCTCCCCTTCCTCCTCCTCCAGAATTCCTTGCATTCAAGAAACTGATAGCAGCCAACAGCAAGCGCCCTCTGACTGAATCTCAACAAAAGTTAGTGAAGAAGCTGGATAGAATCCCTTTGGTGGTCCTTCCAATCAAAGAAACTTGTTGATCTGCATTGAACTTGGCTAAAAGAGGGCTCATTGGACAGTTTACTGGCCTCTGGCCCTCTCCCAAAGCTGTGGAAGGCTGGGTGCAGAGGAACTGGATTCCTTTAGTCTCGGAAGGCATCAAAAGCCACTTCGTAGGCAAATGATACTTTGTTTTTGTTTTTGAGAATGTGGAAGACATAAGCCTCATCTTCAGAAACAACCCATATCTAATGGGTCCTAAGGTAATATACTTAAATAAATGGACCCCTGACTTCGATCCTGCTCAAGATGTGCCTTCAGCTGTTCCAGTGTGGGTATGCCTCCCACATCTCCCACTACATTGTTGGAACCAAAAGTCTCTCCAAACCATTCACAATACCCTCGGAAAGTATATTGATCAAGCAGTGAGAAAAGATCAATACTCATGTGCACATATATGTGTTGAGGTGGATTTGGAAGTTGGGCTACTTGAAGCTATCAAACTAACTGATGCTAACTGGACCCATATCCAAGAGCTGGATTATGAGCAGCTTCCATTTAAATGCAGGCACTGTCACGGCTATGGCCATTTGGCAAGGCACTGCAAAAATAAGGCGGAAGAAGAAAGTGAGAATTCAAAAGGAGAAAAATGGACCCTAGTTTAGAAAGCAGCCCCGACAAAAGCTAAAGGAAAAGGAGTCACAAAAGGGACCAAAGTATCAATAGTAGGGAAAAATCTTGGGGTAGAGATCTACGTTCCCCCATCGGTTGAAGCCAAAAAACCTATTGAAGAGCTCAACACTCCTGTAGACCCCTCAGTGACAACTTTGGAAACCATATAATAGCAAAATACTTCCCCCTACTTGGGAAAAGGTAATGAAGAAACATCCCCCTCTGGAGTAATCCCAGGTGCATTTAAATTTTCACAGTTTGAAATTTCTAACCTCAAATGCATTGGTTTTTTATTTTCCCAAGGTAGAGGAGCATAAGGAGGTTTGTGAAGGATGTGCTAAAGGAAAGCATGCAAGGGAAAGGTTCCCAAAGGGAAATGCATGTAGGGCTCATCACCCACTTCAGTTTGTTCACTAAGACATATGTGGTCCTATGCAAAATAATAGTTTTGGTAAGTCATCATATTTCATCACTTTTATTGATGATTTCTCACAAAATTGTTGGGTATATTTTTTGAAGGCCAAAACTGAAGCCTTGGATACATTCAAGAAATTCAGGGCACTTGTAGAAAATGAGAAAGGGTCCAAGATCAAATGTTTGCAGATTGACCGTGGAGGAGAATTCCGCTCAAAATATTTCCAGAGTTATTGTGATATGAATAGCATCAGGAGGCAACATACTACATCATACACATCCCAACATAATGGCGTAGCTGAACGGAAGAATCATATTGTGGTTGAAATGGCAAGGTTCATGTTACAAACTAAGGGGTTGAGTAATTATTATTGTGGATATGTAGTTGATACAACAATGTACGTCCTCAATCGTAGCCCTACCAGTGCATTAGAGAAGATGACTCCTTATGAAGCTTGGTATGGAAAAAACGCTAATGTTAATCATTTCAAATTTTTTGGTTGTTTGGCTTATGTGCATGTACCTGATCAAAATAGAAAAAAGTTGGATGCAAAGAGTGAGTTATGCATTTTCATTGGGTATAGTGAGACAAGAAAGGCTTATAAATTATATAACCCCCTCACTAACAAGATTATTGTCTCAAAATATGTAATTTTTGATGAAGGGGGAGTTTATGGTCATAAAAAAGGCCATGCTGAGAAGACAAAATATGTTTTGAATGATGACATAATTGTCGATATTGAGCAGTGACCTGTGTTTTTCATTTTATTTCATTTTTTTTATATGTCATAATTATTTTTGTTTATTAGTTGGCTTAAAGAGTAGTGGCCATTTCAGATTCTACAATTGGTATCGGAGAAGGTAATTTTTTTTTAGGTTAAAGTTTTATTGTTGGAATTTCACCAAAGTTAAAATGTCAAATTCTAACATGTCTGTACCAGAATTTGATAGGAACGATTATGATTATTGGTGGATTATAGCTAGATCAAATATATTATAAATAATACTTCTAAGGATAGGTGTTGGTAAATTAGTAGAGGACACATTTCCTTTAGTTGAAGACTTAAATTTTCATGCATGCCTACAATTTTTATTATGAGGGTAATATCCATTGAACTTAGGATACCAGTTTTTTACTTGGATATCAAGTTGTTTATATAGTTTGAATTACGTACATTATTATTATTTATTATTATCATTTACTATGCTTATATATACATTCATGGATTTGAGACACCGAGATCGTTCTTCCTTTTGAGTTGTGAGGATAACTTGATTCATTTCCAAGCCTTGTATTGCTATGAAGAGTGGTACTTTTTATTTTTCATTCTATCCATATATCTCAACTAACATCCTTTGCCCTCTTTATTATTGGAGCCACAAAATTTTCTTAGAGTAACTCTTTAAAGTAAGGTTTACATGTTCCAATATTTGTTTCTAAACAAAAAAGAGTGAGCCAATTACCTATTTAATTTCAAATATGATCAAGTTCTCTAGCCTCTTTGAGAACTAGAAGGGATTACATATGAAGTGGAGGGGGGTCTTGGGTTTCAATCTAGCTTTAAGATTAGGTCAATGGGTTTGTAATCCAAAAGGGAAGAGGAGATGGTATAAGAAGATATTTTTCGATTATTCATGAGCGAGAGTTGGACCAAAAACGATCCAGCTATTCTAATTTGAAATCTCATCCCAATTTTTGATTTTTTTATTTATTCAAATAAATTTATTGATTTTGGATTAATGTAGATTATTCAAATAAATTGATTGATCTTGTCTTAATGTATATAAAATAAAGTCCAATATTCAAGTTGATTTCTAAAATAATTTGTTTCCGTATTTTTAATAATAAAATTTACATATTAGTTGATTCCTAATAAAAACCAAACTTCCAAAAAAATTCACTCCCAAAAATTCATTACACACTATTGCTCCAACACACTTTCTACAACCTTCCAATTTTTTTCTCTACAAAAATTTCATTTACACGCTATGGTGCCAACACACTTGCTGCAATTTAAATTGAAATAGATTAGGAAGATATGTAACCAGGAAAATAACGATTTAGATATTGAATGGAATTCCATAATCTTGGGCTTTTATAATTGAGGGGACGATATTTGAATGAAACCCTTCTTCACAGATCTCAATACGCAACATGGGCATGTGGTATTACTGGCTCTGTCAAGTATGCAACATGATAATGTGGTATTTCTGGCTATGGAGGATTGGATTATGTGGAGTTATTATAGGTTTCTACTCACTTTTTTGGGAGGTTAGAAATGGGTAGAGCGAGTAAATACCACGAGACGATCGAAACAAGGAAGTCTCGATTTTTTTTTTCTCTGTGATATTTCTGTCAATTAACTAGTATTGAGTCTATTAGGGTTTGGCAGTAATGGGGTGAGCAAAAGCATCAAAGGGAGAAGAAGGGGTATATGGTGAAGGATCAGGTGATTACAACATCAGCACCATAGTTTGGTTGAGGGGGGGAAATTGGTCATGGTGGCCCAAAATAATTATGGGTATGAATGAACTCTGTCTCTCATCCAACGTCTTTGTGATCTAGAATTCCTATCAAGCTTCTTGACTGGTAAGATGCCAACGTGTCATTTTTCAGTTTCCCTTCACCTCTTATTTATTTATTTTGTGATATGAAGCCTCCTTGTAATGGGATTTTGGTTGCATGCTAACAAGAGACACAAAAATAGAGCTTACACTTTATTTTTGTGGACGAAATGGAAAGAGACAACATAGTAGATCTTACACTTGATTTTCTGGAATAAATTCATAATAAGACAATGTTGGATGCATTCCCCATCTATTTCCAATGCAATAATCTCAATATGTAATCAATAAATCCTCATTGGTAAATATTTCCATACTTGGGTATCTTTATTTCATTGCTATTAATGTGCTCAACCTGCTTTGACATCACTTAAATGTTCTCAAGTTTAAAAATGGAAGAAAAGGAGAAAAGGAAGAGGAGTAGTAGAATGCTCTTCTCCTTTGTTTCCAGTTATATCTGTGCACAATAGTCAAAAATAATAAAAATACGTAGGATTGGTTGAGTATCAAGTAGCAGGATGAGTGTTGAGTAGCAGTCATAGACTACATTTTATATTTGATTTTCAGTCGTGATGTGTTTTTTTTTTTTCATTTTAAATTATTATTTTCTGTGCTAGTGAAGCCGAGGGATTAACTAAAACTATATGCTTATTAGAAACCCACATTCTCATGGGAGAGGTACACACTTTCATAGAAATTTCATGTATTGGTGGATGGATTGTACTTATTTCTCTTCAAAAATTAAGTAATTCATTATCTCAACAACCAAACTTTGTATAGCGATAAATTGCAGATAATATCAAGTCAATATGTCGATACATTTAGTTTTTATTTCAATATTAATGATTGATGGTTTATCATTTCCAAATGACCTGATGTTACTTTAATGTATGAATGAAAGAAATCTTCTTTCCCTCAAATATCTAGTGAAAGTAGATTGTACCCATGGTCAATTATACAACCTCCAAAAAAGAAACTCCAAGATTAAAAAATCCTAGTTTGGAATAAATTTTATTACATGTTTTTCCTTGGCATTCAATTTATATTATGGTCAAGTGGTGAGATGGAGAAGTTTGTGCTCTCTCTCTCTCTCCCACTTACACACACTTAGGGCATGGAGGGCTGCCCTATATCACTGCAAGATGTCCTTCTCTTCAGTAAACTTGGGCTCAAAAAATGGTCCACTTGGCTTCATTCTTTTTCCCTTCAAAGAGTCAACTCCTGACCTCTCTTCTTCTACCATTCTAACAAATTATCTTTTTCCTTCAAGAGGTTGTACTTAGGGCTTGGATAAAGCCACTACAACCCTCCTAAAATGTTCCTTTTTACTGCTCAAAATCTGTCTTAAACTAGGACAATCAACCATCTAGAAAAACACCAACTTAGGAGAAAACTTACCTCTGATTTGAAGACACCTTCTTCTTCTTCTCTTTCACAGTCCTGTGCACTCTTCAAAACTAATATTTTTGGCCTGGTTACTGCATTACAACAACCCTCCATCTTGCCTAAATTATTTTCTAAAACTGTGTTGGAACCCTTCCCTAACAGACTACCTTATCTACCATCATACTCAACCTTCCCAAAAAACTTTTCTTAGTTTTTTTGTGCCCTCAAAAAAAAAAATTTGACCTCCAAACAAACCAATTCAGGGCTTCGTCCCTACCTGCAATCCAAAAAAACTCTCGACCCCTACTCCTTGAAGAGTTCAAATTTCCAACATGCACAAATGAGACCTTTTCCCAAGCGGCAAGCCCTCTTCTCTAACTCAAACCTGCAATGGACACAATTAGATCCAAAAGTATTGCTTTGTCCTTGTCCTCTCGAGTTGTGGCTACTTCAAATGCTCTCCTCTTATGATGATTCACACTTGGTTAAGTGATAATGAGGCTCCTTCTCACTCTTATATATAGTAATATTCTCATGGAAACATCTTTCCCTTAAGGGCATGTCGTAAGTCAAGGAAAATTTTCTTTTTCTACTACAAGTCCACAAAAAACATTCAAAAATTATCTTCTCAAATTCTAGAGATTATTTCTTGGTGCTTGAAAATTCCCCTTGCTCCTCTAATGGTTCTATTCCATCTCCAAGGGTCAAACCATCAAATATCTTCTTGGTTTTGGGCCCACGCCTTTGGATGTAAAACCCCCAAGCTTGGGTTCTTAGCCCACAAGTGACTTTGTGATGTCAATTCGTCCACAACCTTATCCCTTAGGGTTTGGAGTACCTCCCAAGAAATGAATCTCAACATTTTGCATGAAACTTAAAGTAACCAACCATTCAAGTTGGCCCATCAGTTTTCTCTCACAACACACACACACACACATGTGGGTGCATGCGTTTACGTGTGCATTTTTTCACCACAAGAAAAAACACATATATTAAAAGTTAAAACAAACACATTACATGATAGATAGTTTGAACCTCAGAAACATTCCCAAATTTGGAAAATGATTCTTGAACCTCACAAACATTCCCAACTTATGCATGATACCATTAATGGTCTCTCCAGTTGGGAATTGTTGATTTTCCATGGCACTCAATAATCTGGTTTGGGTCTTACAATCTCTGACACAAACACACCCAAATGCCACAACAAGACTACTTTGCATAGTGGAAAACATTAGAAGTGAATCAACCCATACACAAGACATAATTTTTTCAAACCCAACTTTGTTATATAAAAAATATTTAATACAATAGTCTAGGGCTCCCATACCAAGGATCATGGCCCTTTACAATCAAATTGATACAAGACAATACTAGGGCTTGGTATCAACAATCTATGATAACCAATCTGTCGTGAGAAAAGTACAACTGACCTACTTGCTGATGTAGCGTTGGTTTTTTTGCTTCCTAACACATATGCTGGTCTTTTTTCTTCCCAGTTTGCAGCTCAACAGTCTGCCTCTATCAGTCAATACAACTCCTTTAGTTCACTGAACATAGGTTCAACCAAATATACCCTCTAGCTTCTCCTTAGTCCATCAAGGATGTCAAAATATAGGCTTTTCCTTCTGCCCACTACTTTCTCCACTGTTTCTCCACAAAAGACAAGTCTTAGGGCAATGGAGGCTACCTACTTTCCACTGAATATGACATTTGCAAAATAGTGAACTGGGGCTTTACAATAAGCCCTCTTGGTTGCCCTTTTCTCCTTCAAAGGATCAACCTTTAAGCTCCAATAAATCCACCTCTCCTATCAGCCTTGTAGTAATCATCAAGGACTGAAATTAAGGCACAATAGGGTAACTTCGAATAGCCCTCCAACCTCTGCTTAAGGTTCCCACACAAAATTTCCAAAAGACCTCACCACCTAGAAACACATCAACATGGAAGAAAAACAAACATACCTCTGTAATGGATGACTTACACTACCTTAATTCTACTCATACTGTACACCAAATATTTAGTTTTCGGCCCTTTGGTTAGGGCACTTTTTCAACAATACGCTAGCCCATATCTCAGCCTATAAATCTCCATCAAAACCCATGTAACCCTTCCTCCTCAAGCCTCCCTTCACTGCACTGTAACTCGGCCTAATACATGTTTTTCCAAGGTTATATACCTCTCTCCATATCTGATATAGGTGTCAGCCCTCCTGGAACATGCACAGAAATGTTCAACCTGGTTCATAGAGAATTACATTATAAAAGTAAGGACAAAACTACCCTAAACCTCAGCCACCAACTTCCCAAACTTGGCATGTACCAATCATAGAAAAATACACAAGAAACTCAGCTCCTTCATCCTTTGATAAGGCTCCTAAAGGCTGTGGTTGCTTCAAAAATTATTCTCCTATGATATGTTTCTCTTGTGATGTGCCAAATGAAGTCAAAACTCTCTTCTATTTATATACTACGTGGGTGCAACAATCAACGCTTAAAGGGAATGCTTACAAATAGAGCCGACCTGAAATTTTATGTCATTTATCACACTCATATAGATACAAGAGTCTTTTCCTTCATTGTAACAATGCTCCCATAGTTGCAACTTGTATTAGTTTCTCCTTTTTCAATCAAGGGTGCCACACATGTAACCATGCTTGGTTTTTTAGACACAAATTTGGGTGCAAGACCCCCCGCTTGGGTATTTCATCCTTAAATAGCTTTTGTGTTGCCAACTCACACAAGCCAGGTACCCAGGGATGTGGAGTACCTCCCAAGCTACAAAATTCAACAGGGAAACTCTCAAATCTCATCAAATGCAACCCTTGCATGCTCAAAAAATTGAAGTCATTATCCAATCTCCTCTAAGGTAACTCATCAAGGCAATGAATCTTATCATGAAGGTCACAAAGAAGTTTAGAGGCTTCCCACCGCTTGCCTTTATTACAATTCATATCCATATCAATCTTATAGGTGATGTAATTAGGCACCATGCCATGATCTACCATGTCTTCAAGAGCTTTACTGGCATCCTGTAGTCTTCTTTCGAGTGAAATATTGTTAACAAAATTATTATAAATGTGCTTATTAGGAAATAATAATTTTTAGATCATATCTTTATAAAAATATGAAGCTTCTTTTGTCCTAACTTTATCACACAACCCTTGAATGATGTAGTTAAAGGTATATGGATTTGAGCTGCATACTTACAAACCCATTTTGCAAAAAGGACTAACAACTTCTTTGATTTCTAAAGCTATGGAGTAGCTTTGATAGGTAAATTCAATATGATAATATTGGGAAAAACAGTAGCAACTTTCATCTGATTATACAAAGACCAAACACTACTCACCAAGAAGTTGAGGAATTACTATTCCAGGACTTCCATGGCATATTGAAATTATAGCACAATCAAAGGAGACTGTTTGAGGGTCCCTGTAGGGATGGTGATCTAGTCTTGTAAATTTTTCTCATGAATAGTAGTTACGGCCTGGTGGTATGGATACTAGAAGAAAGTAGAGAGGGAGCTACCTGATTCTTGGTAATGTATTAAAAATTATATTTCTCACAAATAGGACATCTAGATAGGATATTCTCCTTTGACCTAGTGTTTTCCAAGTGTTATAGTTGGAAATTCCCATCAAGGCATCGAATTTGGTGATTGGTTTCAACCCAAACTGAGTGAGAGCCTACTCAAATATTTCCAAAAGGGATCTTAAAGGTCCGCAACAAGTTTTTCCATGTATATTTAGGTTTTACATTCATCTCTTTTAGTTGCATGAAGTGCTCAAATAGAAAGCCATCTTGGGTATAAGACACTTAGGGGATGTGATTCAATTGACCTGGATGTATTTCATGTAGATCCTATCCAATCACCTTATTCATATCCTACTTAGATAGTAGGAATTGATTTGGAGCATCAAAAGAGTACTTGAAAGGGGGGGTGATTGAGGAGGAGCCCACCCACTAAAGAGCATGGAAGTATAGTTACTGGGATTGTGAGTCAAACTTGTGAGTTATTGAGTTTGACTCTGATAAGATCCTAAATTATTTTTTCATCATATTCTTGAGTCAAACTCAGTTTGACCAAGTTTGATCAAGTTAAACTTGCTCCATTTGACCTCTGCTGGGCATGTGTCAAATTATAGTTATAACTTTATATTTTGTAATTGTGAGTATTTCCCAAGTTTTTGTCGAATCCATTTGGAAAATATGTTTAAGTCCATGGTCACCTAGTGAACTTGAGCCTCTGTTTGTGAACAAAAATTATACACAACAACCATTTTATTAACCCAAGAAAAAATTTGGTAAATATCTCAACTCCTCATTCTGCAGACATAAATTATACATGATTTCCTCGTTATTAGCTCAAGAAAAAATTGACCAATATCTCCACTCTTGAATTTAATATTGTTACAATATTTCCAGTGACTAAAATAATTGTCCACACTTAATAGTGCATATTCTTTTATTTCCCAATAGTGTGGGCTTCCAAGTAAGTGGACCTAGTGAAAAGTGACCATAGATATCCATGGCTTAATTCCAAGCCACTTTTTAGCTTTTTCCTTCCTAGAAAAAAAAAATATATATTAGTTACAACCTGGCCATAGAAAGCACATGTGCAAAGGCTATTATTAGAAATCACATGTGTTGGGCAAGAGAAATGCTACCATGCAACAAAGACCATACAAAAATGACCTTTGGCTCTAGAGGGGCATTCCAGATTTTGTTCAAGGCTTGTATAAGCAAGTATAAATTCTATAATGTCCCAAATATTTATTTATAATTGTATTGTTGCATCTAAAGTTGGTTTCTGATTGAACCATTTTGTACCCATCAATTCCTGAAAAATGATTTTTTTACTATTTCACACCCTATACTTATACCAATTATGTAAAGGGTTGATACTGATCTTCGAAGAGACAGTATTGGAAATAAGATTTTTGTAATTTTTCAAAAGTAAACTTAACTGAATGCTTTAGGTGAAAGTTTTCCTTAAGTTGTGGCCTTTCAATTTCATTTGTTATCTCAAGGGATAAATGTCCTTTAGCATTCTATTTATCCTTTTGAGAAAAGGGCAGGCTGATGAACTACAAGTTCTTTTCTAGTGGCTTGTTGTAATATTCCAATTCTTAATAGTCTGGGTTACAAATGAGCTTTTTATTTTAAATGGGGTTGGGCTAAGACACCCATCTAGCGAGGGATGATTATGGTCCTTAGGGGTGATCCCATATTGATCATTAGTTGGTTCAGGATTTGGAATGACTAGTCCATAGGCCATAACAATCATTTCCTTGCTTAGATTCTTCTCAAGGTTTCTTTGTATAGATATTTCAAAAGGAAGATGTGGATATTTATCACTCTGGCATGGTGGAGGCATGTTGTACAAACACTGTTTTCATTATTGTATAGCCTGTTTGGGATGAGTTGAATTGTTGGAGAGTTGACAAGCAACTCTCTACTCATGGTGCAAGGGGAAGTCCATAAATATTGCAAGGGGCCATAAATATTTTTCTAGAGAATTTTTGGGTGCCAAAAAACTTCATGATGCATCTGCTAATTACTATAAAAGTAATCCTGACCTTGTTAAATATGGAGTATAGGTCTTTAAAAATAGGCTAATTTTCTATTCTTGTTCCATGTTGTATAGTTTTCCATTACCTAAATGTTATGTAGCAATACATCACGGTAATAATGGAACAACTGCAACAACATTACATGCTGGAGTACCCCATAGTGACAATGGAACAACTGCAGCATCATCACATGCTGAAGTACCCCAGATGATTTTCCCTTTCATACTAGACCTATTTTATTGGGTTGAATTTATGAATTGGATAGGGGTTGCACCACCACCATTAAAGAAGCAACATCTTATCCTAGATAAAAATGAAGATAGTACTATGGAAGCTGCAAATCCCCTTTTGACTTAGTCCATATGGCTACGACTGCTGAAATGAAAGATCGTGTAGTTGATATTGCAAATATAGTTTGTTTTGAGGATGGTGTTGAAAATGTTATAAATATTCTTTTAAATAAGGTCTACATTATAGGAAATAGGATGTTTTGAAAATTCAAGGTTAGGAACTAAAGTCATACCAAATATGTTGGCGATATTTGGTCCTGGTATGATACTCTAAAGATTTGTTAGGATCTCAGCGTCATGAAGGGTCATGATTTTGCCTTATGGAGCCACTTTAACATGTGAACACTTTCTAATCACGGTTGTGTGTAGCTCTGCAATGCATTGTGCTTTTGGAGTTGGGATTTGGTAGCTATATGCATGGGAGTCTTTGGAAGATGAGTCTAGAAGGATTGATGATTGTTAAATTTTTACTATCCTAATATATCTTGGTTTGGTTAGGCTTGGGGGAAAGTCACAGTATCTTTATTTGGCTAGACTTAGGGGTAAGTGAGAGTGCCATGAAAGAATCAAGTTTGTTAGTAGAGTGTGTTTACCTTCTCAATAAACTTGAAGACCAGTGATATTATCATGGATTTGTTATACTTGGGAGCCAAGTGAGAGTTGTCATGAAAGAATCAAGTTTGTTATTGGTGTTTACCTTCTCAGCTAAGGTAAAGACCAATAACAAATTTGAGCTCATTTGGTGTTTACTTTCTCAACTTGTATGCTTGGGCCAAAAAATTGTATCTAAATTATTGCCTCAGTTTCATATCAAATGATACTGCTTATGTCCCTTCTGATAAGAATATATTTTCTGAAAATTTAGTTTTTGTTACAAATTACAATTGGTGAACATGGTTTCATAGCTAAAAACTATGATTTTGAAACGTTAAGTAATTGAGGACTATTTAAATGTATTAATAAAATATGACACTTGGTGCAAAACATAACCAAAAATAAAAAACCTTCAAATTTACTTTCCCATCCAGGAGTATGATTTGAGGCTTCTCACCAAACTAAAGCCAATTTTACACAAAATTTCATCTTAGCACAAAACATTAACTAAACTCTTCTAAGATCATAGGGAGTCCATATATAAATATTAATTATCATAAATTGGATTGTTTCCATCCTTGAGAGTTTTAACCATGTAATACATTTGTATATTAGTCTTTGATCTATTTGTGTTAGTGATTATTTAAATTGTTTGACTTCTATAAAAATGCCCTGTTTTGTAGAATACCAATAAATCAACAATCCAACCATATTTTGGACACAACCTTTACATATATGATATATGCAATAGCCCTTAGGGAAGAAGATTCATTCTAATCTTAGAACCCTTGACCATATAAGAATTATATTTAATGTCCACTACATGATCTGTCATTGATCCACCTAGTGCATGGAATCTGTCACTATTTTACCTACTCAAAACTAGGGACTGCATCTATTAGTTTCTAGGGCCAAATTCCTTAGCTGTGATTTTGTATATCTGTATATCCAATTGGTTTCATATTTTCAAAAATAGGTGGAATACCTTGGATATCATATATATTCATTCGGTGCCACCGTGTCCTTCATTTTCACGTGTAAAGATTATTTTAAACAGTCGATGATTTCCAAACTTAGACAACCAAGTTGCATGGATCACTAGAGAGAGATTCTATGAAGATTAAATATTTACTTAAGAATTTGTGATAATTTTATATCCACTTTATAAAACCCCAAGCGTGGACATTTATGGATAGCATTTTGATATATGAAATGCTTAATACAAAAACAACCTAAAAATTTTAGGTTTGGAACTAGTGGTAATGGTGGGGAACAAGAAGTTTCACACCATTTCAAGGTGGTAAGTATTATGTTGATTCTCAAAAATGTACAATTGGGATGGTAACTTGAATTAGAAAGGGCTTGAATCATATCCATACTCACATTGAGGTAAAATGGGTACCTAGTTGATGTGGTGCAGTAGTCTTATATGCATAAAATTTTCATGCTAACAACTTGCAAGGGATGTGTAGTGTATTGTGTTTTTTCTAATGTTAATGTTGATCCTATTATGGACAAGTTTAAACTGTTTAGCTTCCCCTCTCTTATAGAAAACTGATATGATAGCTATTGTATGAGTATGTTCTTGATGCAAGTATCACACACATGAAGTAAGGCCTCTATCACATTCCATTATTGGAAATGTGAGATCGAGGAAGAACTGTGAATACGGTACGTAAAAAACACCCAAGAGAATGATCCAATGTGTCAAGGGAGCTCAATATTTAGAAAATTACCCTATATGTGTCCTCCTTGCTACGTGATATAGCACATGTTTAGTTTTACCCATCTACTTCCATAAGTCCAGGAAACTTACTATTTTATACTTAATGACACTAGTGATTCAGAATCTCAATATTAGTAGATGTAGAAAATCAATAGAAAATTTATAGGTGCATTATTTTTTCTTATATTGTATTGCAAATTTCTTTTCTAATAAATCTTCTTTAACCAGTATTCTTTATGTCATGGTATTCTTCATCTATGAGGTAAGTTAAGTCTTCATGCCTGTGGAGATAACTTCTATGTGGTTATCCTGCAACGTCACTCCTAGATATTGATCCTGAAACGTCACTCCTAGATCTTGACATGCAATGGGCTTAGTTATACTTAATAGTAAATACTATGTTTAAAGCTACATGCAGGCCGCATAATCTAAATGAATGGATTAGAAGGCCTAGCTGGAATAGAAAGGAAATTTCAACCATTTGGCGATCCGTTTTGAACTTTATTGAATTCATTTGAGCAGGTTTGGCTTGGAAAGTAGGATCGAGTGAAGAGTTTCACATTAGCTTGGATCCTTTGGACATGATAACAAATGGAATATAATACTTTATCCTTCTTCAAAATGGTTAGTTTTGTTTTTTAAAATAATGAGGAATTGCCCAAGGTATTTCAATTTGATAGGGAAGAATATGATACTTTATCCTTCTTCAAATTGGTTAGTTTTGTTTTTGATAACAATGTAGAATTGCCCAAGGTCTTTTAATTTGATAGGGAAGGCATAATTTATGAGATTGTTCTCTCATATGTTTTATTTAAATTAGTGTTTGGATGGTTGAATTCCTTTTATTTTTTATTTTTCTAAACTAGCTTCATTTTATTATGACGAGACCAATGGGTCCAAATCTAGTATGACTGTGAGTCACTACCACCATTCATTTCGTATCTAGTATGACTATGAGTCACTACCACCATTCATTTCGGTCTTCTTTGGTAGAGGAGGTGCCAGTGGGGTATCCACAACGGCGAGAATAAGCACTAACAAGCCCCTTGGTAGGATTGGAACCTTCATGGGCTATAATAGCTACTTTCTTTCAGTGACCCAACAAGCCACAATTGACCAAGCTTTGATTTTTATACTGTTTATTCCTTAAATTGTAGCACTGAAAAGTGGATTTTGACAACAAGGTAGTATAGTGGAAACTGGAATCGCTTTTGTAATTTATGCAGGATGTTGTCTTTTCTATTGTTTTTTTCTATTATGTTTGATTAGAAAACCATTTGGATCATTGAAACTTTTGAATTTTACAGAGAGCATATTTGAAACATATTTTGGTGAATGTTTTCCTTTTATTTATTTCTGGTGCACATAAAGCTCTAGAAGGAATGAAAAGCCCTTTCAATGTTGCAAGTTAAATGTTTGCATGCAAGATTTATGTCTGTTAGCAGATTTGGGGACACAGTTCTTAATAATAAGTAATTTGCAGACTATATTTTTATTTGAAACATAGTTGGTAAATGTTTTCCTTTCATTTATTTCAGGTATCTCGAAAATCCTATGAGAGTTGAAAGAGCCTTTCAAAGTTGCAAGGTATATGTTTTCATGCAATATTTTTGTTTGTTAATAGATTTGGGGACACTGTTCTTAATTTTAAGTAATTTCCAGCTCGACTATTGTTATTTTCGATATAGTTGGTAAATGTTTTCTTCCAATTGATTTCCAGTGTACATAAAAACTCGAATAGGAGTGCAAAATCCCTTTCAATGTTGCAAGGTATAAGTTTATTTGCATGCAAAAAAATTTTGTTAGTAGATTTGGGGACACTATTCCTAACCTTTAAGTAATTTGCAGAGGGATGAATTATTTAGAATTGTGATGGTCTCGGACATGGATGCATGGTTATTAACATTCTTGACTTCTTTATTTGGGTAGGAAACATCCTCAGCAAAGTACATAGTGCAACAATACATGGTTTCCACTGGCTGCCTCAAGTTTCAAAATTCGATAAAGAGCTCATACATAGAGGGTTGAGTGAAAATGGTATCCACAAAAGCTGAAATGGCTACAAAAATATTGTCGAAATTATTCACTAAAGGCTAGCGAAACTGGATGCTTTCTACAGTGGGAAATGATCCCTGATACGTGGTAGTGGAGTTAATTTTGGGTGGGAGAAAAGTGAATGCTCGAAGCAACAGGCAGATTGTCTAGCGACACACACCCTGGCTTGGTTCACATGTTGCAAAAGGTCCTCCTCAGCCTTTACAACAGGCTCTTTAGGTTTTTCTATTTCGATGGCACAAGAACGATGATCTTTTGGTTTCAAAATGTGTTTAAAAATCAACTTTTGATTCAGTGAAAACCGTATTTTTTAATTATGAAAGCATGTAGACTAGGCCTAGGATGAAGATAAAATTGTGAGTCTAGTAATTAAATGCGTTAATATGACTGCATTTTATTGGCTTTGTTGGACCCTTGGTTAAGCTGAGAGGGGGGGGGGGTGAATCAGTTTAAAGTAGTCATGGTCTTGTAAAACTTTATTTTACACTTATTTACATCTTCATTTCGTGATCAACTTAATATACAATGGAACAACAATCTTAATAAGTGAGCAGCAGTTATTAAGCAGATTAAATACAGAATATCAACATATAATCATCATGCACATAGACAACAGATATAAGTGGAAACCCATAAGGGAGAAAACCACATCTTATTATTGTTGTGATGCAAAGGCAAGCTCCAACTCCCTCTCACCACTCATTTTCTATAGGCTCCAACCTATAGGAGGCTACTACCTCAATTCTGCAAGCTACAACTTGCAAGGAAGCTCCAACTCCCATCTATTTTCTGCAGGCTACAACCTACAGGAGACTCCTACCTCAGCCATCTACAACTGGACATCTATCAAGCTACAACTTGATATGGAAGCACCAACTTCCTCATTGTACAATAAAATCATATGATGATTTACCTGGATATCAGCTCTGTTTTCCTCCTTCTTTACTGCTGTCCTTCCAGCCTTCAAATTTTCTTTATATCATCTCTGGATCTTCACAACTCCTCTCTCTACTCCTTCTTCTTCTTACGGGGGGGGGGGGGGGGGGGGGGGGGGAAAAAAAAAAAAAATCACCTCATTCCACAGGGAATTCAACATGAACAAGTAGGGCTCTTTTCCTTCCCCCTTCTCATTTTCTTGTCTAGCACATTCAGAATGTATTGCAGTGGAGTTTTGTTGTGCCTATGGAGACTTGCCTTTGCATCACATACAATAAAAATAATTAAATCATTTACATTTACAGATACAATAATACATTACACTCAGCCCTTTCAGCTCTTGGTTCACCATACATTTGTCTTTTCTGCTGCTGTCAACGTCTTTTCAATTTCTGCTATTATAGTCTAACTCTACTGCATAACTGCTCATTTTTCCTGACTTGACCCATTCTATTGCGTTTTTAACAGTGTCATCATATCTCCTTTTGCCCGACCATGCCTCTTTTTCTCATGCTCACAGCATTCAACCTTCACCGCTCTTCTAAATATTCGATTCTGCCCTTTTCTCTGTGTCAAGTCCTTACCCGAGCCTTTATACCCGCATTCATACTTTCCTTTTTGTTTTACGTTATAATCATCCTTTTGCTCTCCGAAACGATTTACAAAGGAAAATCCACATACTCCCGGACTTGAAATGATTTACGGTTCGGCTTTGATCTTTATCGTGTCCACTCTCTATATCGCACTTTGGCGATTCAATAATCCCATGTGCCATCTATTGGGCACCGAATCTAGCTATCTCTCTGCCCATTTTCACCATCCTTTCTTACCCTTTTCGTTTAATTACCTACATTTTCCATGTTAAATTCATGAGGTAAATACCCCTGACTTGTCCAATTGGAATATTTTAATTAATGAAGTAAAGTCGCAGAGTTTTACCTAATTGTGGCACTAAGATCTGTGTTTGAGTGCAGATTGGAAAACAGGAACCCTTGCTCCAACAGTTTGCAATAGAATCGGTAACGACCAACTAAAGGGGGATCGTCCAGCTAGAATCGTGATTCCCTGGGCCTATTCTCGGCCCTTGCTTCATCCAGGATATCTGCTATTCATGCCATTCCAACCAAAGTCCATTTCTGAACACACAGCTATCATGCTTCAGGGAAATCTGTTATTCCCTTGTACTATGTATGAAATGGACATTGTTCCTGTAATTGGGGGTTCCGAAGAGGAGATTGTAATCACATTTTACAAATTAATAAAATATAGTTGGTTTTGCTATTCTAAAGCGTTACGTGAGAAACGCAGCCCTGATCAGAGAGATGGGCCCGCTCTTCTGATCAGGTGTTGCGTCTGTGTATATGTGTGGATTATTTCTTGTTATAGTTGCTGTTATTATTTCGTACTGTTGAGAATTGTTTTGAATGTCCAGCAATTGATTTTACTTCACGACAATGTTTTGAAATTTAACCATAAACCCTTTGTTGAACGGACCGTGTGTTGCTCCTGCATATACCTTGCGCATTGCCTTGAAAGGATACGCTCCTGGATTGATAAAATTAATGTCAGATTAGGGTGGATAAATCATCCCTACCTGAACACCAACAATTTGGCGCCGTTGCCAGGGAGGCTAACAAGGTGCAAATGACAATTCAAACCAACCAGAGGGTCAATCTCTCGTCCTGAGGAGAGAACGAGTTTCCTCGCTCTGCTTCAGGTCCTGAGCTTAGGTTTTGATTTTGGTTTGTTTATTTTTGTTTTTGTTTTGACTTTTGGACCAGATTCTTGTCCTGGGGAGGGAGGAGTCTTTTTGACACCCTGCTTTAGATGTAGGAGTATTAAGTCTTTTTGTGGGTTGCGTGGTTTTGGTTCTTGTCCTAGGGAGGGAGGATTTTTTGATGCCCTGCTCTGGGCCTGAAACCCTAGATTTTTTTTGTTTCGTTGTCCTTCTCTTTTGAATTCTTTTATCTTGGGGAAGGAATGGTCTTTTGACACCTTACTCTAGGATTGAAGAATTGTAGGTTCATACACAGACCCTCCATTACATCAATTTTTGTATGAACAAAGAACCAAATAAGAGGGGCGGAGCGAGAGCCCCAAAGAGGGGAAGACTAGATTTGTGGAGAAAAACTTAGATTCAACAGATCATAGAAAAGGCAGAGTCTGAAGCATCTTCCCGCACAGCTGTAAGGCTAGGGGCTAGGAGAGTGAAGTCTGAGGGACAGTCAATGGATCAGCCTATGCAGGCCATGGTATCCCTGGGTGATTTGGTACAACAGGGTCCTCCAGTAGTGGAAGAGACAGTTAATAGTGGACCAGAACAAGAGGACCTTGTGTTGGTACTAGCAGAGGAAGAAATTGCAAGTAGAACATCGTTAGAGTCGAAATTCTCTAATAAGGGAAAGGAAGTTGTAGTCGAGGGATTGAACTATCAGGATATAGGAAAAAGAAACGAAGAGGTATTGGTATCAGTAAGAGACCGGGGAAGCACCACTAAGGTAACTCGCGTTCCAGTAGTCAGGAGTCCCCGGCTATCCTCTACAGAGCCTATTGAAATTCCCAGCGATTATTGGAAGGTATTTATGGCTCCCACAACTTCCACTATCGACTTTCCCATTGGGAATTTGGGAGCTGGTGCGCCTACAAAGCCTATTCCGTTAGCAGCATTACCAAACATACATGGGCTTGTTTCAGAGGATCCCAACATGTGTCTATTTGAGTTTGACATAGTATACCAAGGCTACGATTACACGACAGATGCCCAAAAGTTAAAGATTTTCCCTTCTACACTAAAAGGGATGACTTTGCGATGGTTTATGGGCCTTGGGGGAAAATCCATTTCCACATGGGATGATATGCAAACAGCGTTTCTGGAAAAATACCAGGATTACTGCAAATCCCAGAATGTCAAGGAGGAGCTTTTCAAGTTCACACAGAAAGAAGACGAAGGTTTGGAAGATTGTGTGGAGAGGTTTAAATACCTCCTGCAGAGGTCAGGTCATTCCAATTTGGATAAGGAAATCTTAAAGGTTATTCTCCTTCGATCCTTCCGAGAGGACTTAGTGGAATTATTGAATATTGTGGGAAAGGGAAACATTTCTAAGGAGACATTTGAAGGTATTTGTGACTTGTGTTTCCAGTGCTTGAGGGGGCTTGCAAGAAACAGATTATGGATCCGTTCAATAAAAGGATCTGGCGGGGGTGTTACGAAAGCAGAAGTTGGGAAACTGCTAGACAACTTAAAGACGGATATTCTCAGTACCCTGTCAACACAAATGGATACTTTGCAAGTAAAATAGATGCAGCCAGAACTGGATAGGACCATGGCAATCTTCTGCTCGAAGTGCAAGAAGAATCATTTGGAAAGGGAACGCCCATTAAAGTCCATAGAAAAATGTGACATCTGTAAGCTAAATCATGTGACAAGCTCATGCCCTTCCTTGTCAGGCCTGAAAGCGATGTTTCAAGGAACAGGGGAGGACACGGAGCAACTGTACCTCATGGGTGCGAGGAAGCCATGGCAACTTTGAACACCGATGGGGAATCAAGGTATATACCCAGATCCATCTCAATATTTCAATAGTTATAACATGAATCCTCAAACTATGCCTTGTCCCCCTATGTGGCCGCAATACCAGTACCCATTGTGGCAACAATGGAACCCTCAGGCCTGTATGAGCTCACCATGGGCTCCAACTTGGCGAGGACCCTCTTTAGGGAATTTTCCTCAACAGTTGCCACAGCAGAAACTTCAATTACCTTCTAATGTGCCTCCTGGTAATCAACCTGTTCATCCTCAGCTTCCAATGCAGCCTAACCCCAACCCCAATAATAAAGGAGCTCATCAAGCTGATGTTCTTAACCTGCCTTCGTATAGTATCTCTACTGCAGAACTGTATGAAATTATTTTGCGAGCAGGTCGAACAGTTGATACTCAACCCCCTCCAGTTATCATTGAACAACTTGATAATGAATACAGAGAGGCACAACCAGCCTATAGAGAACCAAAACAAACTTTTAAAGGCCAGATGCCTCCCGTAAAACAATCTCAATATGAACCACCTTACCTAGAGATACTAATTATGAGTAAGCCAAGACCACAAGCTGAATTTGACTTATTAGGAGAATTGCAGAATTTATTTGTTAAAATCCCCTTGCTACAAGCTATGAAGGATGTGCCAATTTATGCAAAGAATCTTAGGGAATATTGTTCAAAGAAGCCTGCAAAGAAAACTAAGGACCCCCTCACTATACATGTTATGGGAAAATTATCAGACTTCATGATGGGAAAATCAATACTAGTGAAATATGGAGATCCAAGGAATTCGGTTTTAACAGTATACATTAATGGAGTGGAGATTCCAAACGTGCTGGTAGACCTGGGTGCTACTATCAATGTCATCACTACTGAAACCATGCATGCATTAGGCCTTAAAAATTTGAAGCATACACCCACAGTGTTGGAGCTGGCAGATATATCCACAGTCAAGACTGTGGTGAAGTTGGAGGACGTGACAATTTCAGTAGATGCATGGCATTACCCTGTCGATTTCCTGGTATTGCATACACAATCTTTAGTAGGTGGTCACCCTCTGATTTTGGGTAGGCCATGGCTGGCTACCGCAGACACTTATATTGGATGCCGGTCAGGAAATATGGTAATTTATAATGGCCATAACACCAAGAATTTGGTGTCATACCCACCGACAGAACTCAATGCACCTAAAAAGTTAGTAGGTGGAAAGAAGGTTGTATCTATGGTGGAAGTCGAAGAAGAGGAAGAAGTGAGACCGGTCCTTACTATCGGGCAAGCCCTTCAGTTGAAGATGGAATCAGAAGATGATGTGATCACCTCCTTTATGAATGATCCTTGCTCCGTTTCAGGGCCAAACCAGCAGGTCTTAGAATCCATCCTAAGTTGTGAAACTCAGGAAAGCATTGAAACAACGGAAGAATTGGAAGAAGATGTTGAAGAACCTCATGAAAGTGTCCAAGTGGAGATAGAACCAGGGAAAACTATGAATATCAATCCAGGTCTGTAAGAATCCCAAAGGAAGCAGTTGATAGATGTTATTCAGAAGTATAAGGAAGCTTTCGCGTGGGATTATTCTAACATGAAGCGGATCCTTGATAATCTATGCACCCATCACATATACATCAAAGAAGACTGTCGTCCTATAAGATAGCCTCAGAGAAGGATGAATCCGGCATTGAAGAACATTGTGAAAGAAGAGCTTCAGAAACTACTAGATGTGGGTTTTATTCACCCTATCTCAGATGGCCAATGGGTCTCACCATTGGTAATGGTCCCTAAGAAGAATGGTAAATGGCGAATCTGCGTGGATTACCAGGAGTTAAATAAGGCAACGTAGAAGGATAATTTTCCTCTACCATTTATCGATCAAGTCTTAGACACATTGGATGGTAAGAAATTTTTCTCATTTCTGGATGGGTTTAGTGGATATAACCAAATCCAGATTGCTCCTGAGGATTAAGACAAGACCACTTTCACATGTCCTTGGGGAACATTTTCATATCGCGTCCTTCCTTTCGGCCTATGTAATGCCCCTGCGACATTCTAGAGGGAAATTTTGGGAATCTTCTCTGATTTGATAGAGGATGGTGTTGAAATTTATATGGATGAGTTCACTCCATATGGGGTTTCATTTTCAGAAGGGCTGAAAAATTTATAAAAAGTTATTGAAAGATGTATACAAGCGCGTGTTTCCCTAAGTACAGTAAAATGTCACATGATGATGGAAAAAGGAATTGTTTTGGGACATTTTCTCTCGGCTGAAGGAATCAGAATGGACCCAGAAAAGATAAAGGTAATTCTGCACTTCCCAACACCTAAAACACCCACACAAGTATGTAGTTTTATTGGCTGTGCTGGTTATTATAGGCATTTTATAGAAAATTTTGCAAAAGTTGCACATCCATTATTTCAATTATTGACAAAAGATTCAGAATTTGTGTGGTCAGATGACTGTGATGCAACCTTCACGAGAATTAATGAATTAATTTGTAGTGCACCGATCCTTAGAGGACCAGACTGGGCATTACCTTTCCACATTCACACAGATGCTTCTCAAAAAGCAATTGGTGCAGTACTGGGATAACAGGAAGATAAAATACCTTATGCAGACTACTATGTTAGTAAAAATTTGGCTCCTGCTGAATTGAAATACACAGTGACTGAAAAATATTTCCTTGCTGTTGTTTATGCCATCAATAAGTTTCGGCATTATATTTCCGGGTATTCTACTTTTGTGCATACTGATCATGCAGCCATCAGGTATTTGATGAACAAACCTGTTACCCCTGGTCGTGTTACAAGGTGGTTGTTACTACTACAGGAATTTGATATTACTATAGTAGATAAACCAGGGAAGGATAATGTGGTCACAAATTTCTTATCTAGATTAGAAATGATGGTAAGAATACACCAGTTGAAGATAATTTTCCAAATGAGCATCTTTTTGCAGTGTCTGCTAACACTCTGTGGTATGCAGATATTGCTAATTATCTTGCTACAGGTGAGGTACCTCGTCATTTTTCCTATAGGGAGTAAAGGAATATCATTCACAGGAGTGCCCAATATTCATGGATGGCAGGATATCTCTTCCATACAGGGATTGACCAGCAGATTCGACGTTGTGTGGCAGGAAACGATATTTATGAAATTTTAAAGGCTGCACATGATGGACCCTGTGGAGGGCATTTTGCAGATAAAAGGACAGGTCATAAGGTGCTGCAAATGGGATACTATTGGCCCTCCATTTTTCATGATGCTCGAGATTATATTCAAAGGTGTGATAGCTGTCAGAGGATGGGACAACTTGGGAAAACAGATGAAATTCCTCTTCAACCCCAGATAGTCCTTGAACCTTTTGAGAAATGGGCCATCGATTTTGTTGGCCCCTTTAACCCACCTTCTCATCAGAAATCCTACATCCTAGTTTGTACTGATTATGTAACCAAATGGGTGGAGGCTAGGGCAGTCACAAGAGAAACATAGCAAGTAGTGTTAGACTTCCTTTTTGAAGAAATCTTTGCTCAGTACGAGACTCCAAGAGAAATTTTATCAGACAGAGGATCATAGTTCACATCCCATATGATAGAGAAATTGATGCAAAAATATGGGGTCAAACATAGAGTAACAACCCCCTATCATCCACAGGCGAATGGGCAAGTAGAGAGTACAAACAAGGTATTGGAAAATATCTTGACAAAGACAGTAGCAAGTCATCACCAAGACTGGGCGCAGAAACTTCTAGAAGCTCTATGGGCCTATAGAACAACATGGCGGAATACAACGGGGTTTTCTCCATTTGAACTAGTTTATGGGAAATCCCCCCTGTTTCCGGTATAATTTGAAATAAGCACACTCAGGACAGCTCTGGAAGTAGGCTTAGATCTATCAGAAGCACAAAAACACCGATTGGAACAGCTGAATGAGTTAGATGAGATTCGATCAGCAGCTGTACAGAGAACTACTGCTGTTCAACAGCAGAGAATGAAATGGCATGACAAATTTATTAAAACTAAGGTGTTTCATGAAGGGGATTGGGAATTACTGTATGACTCCCGATTTAAGGATTTCAAAGGCAAACTCCACACTCGCTGGATGGGACCATATCAAGTGGATGCAGTGTTCGACAATGGAACAGTTAGATTAATTACAATTGAGGAGAATCAGACCACATTTGTGGTGCGTGGACACCGTCTAAAATTATATCATCGTCCAGCATCTAAAGATGCCTTTGTTAAAACCCTTTCAGATTCAGTTGATCTAATGGTTATTGCAATAGAAGACACTCTCATCCTCCATTAAAAAAAATAAAGAAATAAAGAAATTAAAAATTAAAAAAAAAAAGGAATGTGGTTATTACTCGTTTTTGTTTTGCAGGAATAATAAAAGAATTATGGCCAGAAGGAAAGTAACATTTGGTGTGTTACTCCATCAGTGCTGTTACAGAAGTAATTTGTTCCACTGATGTTGTTACTCTGCAACTGCTATTACTCGATAGCTGCTGATACTCTAAAGTTGATGTTACACCATCGATGTTGTTACTCCGAAGTTGCTGCTACACTATCGTTGCTGTTACTCCGAAGTTGCTGCTACACTGCTGCTGCTGTTACTCCGAAGTTGCTTCTACACTTCCGTTGCTGTTACTCCAAATTTGTTGCTACACTACTGATGATGTTACTCTAAAGTTGTTGTTACACCATCGATGCTGTTACTCCGAAGTTGTTGTTACACTGCCGTTACTCTGCAACTACTGTTACTCCGAAACTGTTTTTACTCCATAGCTGCTGTCACTCACTCACTATTCACGACAGAATTCTTTGTTGTTACTCCACCTTACGGTAAGTCTGTAGGTATGTCTCCATTGACTTTATTGATTTAATTAAATATTCCAAAAAGGATGGTTAAAATGTGCCGAGGACAGCCGTCATTTAAGTTGGGGGGAGGGTACCGTCATAATGGCTGACGACGTACTTAGTAAAGGTACTTATGACATACGACTTATACCAAATCAATTTTAATTATCTTAAGTACTCTGTAATTATGTTGTTGAGTTGGGATGCGTATTTGTATGCATAAGAGTCATATCAGTCACCTCTTAAACATTTCGCATTAAATCTAACAGTACTAATGCAATCTATCAATTTATTTCAAACATACTAGTACTGTCTTATCCATTATATTTGAAAGTGGCCATGACATTATTACAGTTACCAATAGTTCGGAGCCCTGTCACTCTCCCCCTCCCAGCTAACTATAGTCATCGTGCCGCTTCCGCCTCCGCAGTAATGGGTGGTCGATCTGTGCGCCATGAGCTCGATGATTCAGCAAGGATCTGACACAATCGAGAAGTATGGAAGGTATTTGAAATTGTAGGTTGGGACATATACTTGGACAGATTGAATGGTTGGGAGAAGGAAATTACAATGGAATTTGCATTGAACCTAGAGGAAGGAGTTTCTCGGGTTAGCGGACTTGAAATTCCAGTCACAGAGGAAACGAATGCAGAGGTCAATGGACTGCCATAGGGAGGTGAATGATGGTTTTCCAGAAGAACCCCTCTTCCTGAATTCCCCGAAGCTTTTCTCCAAGCCGGAGAGAGCATCGCGCAGAAGGGCCGAGGATACGATAGAACTTCATTGTCGCGGCCATGGAGCGAAGTTGCAGAGGCTGTGATTAAATATATAACATGCGAGGGAGGATATTCCACTTTTTTTAAATACCACCTGCGTATACTGGCACACTTAAGGTTTCCCCAAGCGGAAGCCTTTTCAATGACCGCGCCCTATTTTCTTCTAAGAAGCCTGAATTTGATGGCAAACTCAGCTCGAGAGGCATGGCAGGTGTTGGATGTCCTTTCCCACCATGGGCTGGTGCAGTTGTTAGTGTTGAATGCCATTGAAAAGATTCCGATTATGTGGGAATGGTTTCAAAACTCCACTGAGGAAGAGATAGAAGCTGCCATGGCTGCTAGGGTAGAGGAACCAGAAGCTATGCAAGAGGACGAAGGAGAGGATGAGGCCGTGCAGGGATCTGAAGAGGACGATTATGTTGATCAGGAAGAGCTTGAGGAAATGGAAATGGAGACCGAGGAGTGTGAAGAGGAGTCGGCTTTCCAAATGCAAGCCGAATCGATTGAAGCCGCAAAAATTCATAATGGAACTTCAGCCGAGGCTGCTCCACAAGAACCAGCCTAGTCCGCGAAGCCAGTTGAGCAGACAGATAGAGTAATTGGCACAAAGGCCACTCCACAGGTTCTGGAACCTATGAAGGAAGCAGTCGTGACCACTCCGACTATAGAGGCTACAAGGGAAATGGCGGGAGAATCAAGGAGTGAGGCCGACGTTGCTCCACAAGAACCAGCGTCGACCTCAGAATTGAATTGAGAGAATTTGTTCCAGTTTCCTGTATTTTTGCCTAAGGGGGCGTGGGTAACCCATTCCCCACAGCAAAGAGAAGAAGAAAGTGTTTCCATTCCTATGGCTTCAAATCTGAAATGAAGGCTACAACTGGAAGAGACCCCAGTAGGCACATCAGGAGAAGGGTATCTTACTGGGACACCATTGTTTGAGGAGAATGTAATTGACGAAAGAACGTCCATTGGTGGAGAGAAGGGACCAAGTGAAGTGGTCCTGACGAATGCACCAAAGGCGTGTGAAGGCATAAAAAGAGTAAAACAAGAAAGAATGGAAGAAGAGTAGGCAGTGAAAATTAGACCAATTATCAGCCCAACAAAGGCAGTTCTGAGGGGTTCACCTCCAGCTGTCGGAGCTGAGGGAATACAGGTTAAGCAAGAGGAAGTAGAGTTGTGCGGGCCACGAAGACCCCTGATCAAACAAAGATATCAACATCAGTTCAAGGAAACCATACGGTTAAAAATGAAAGTAAGAAGCTTGAGAAGAAGAGTGCATAGAATGCAGAAGCAAATAAATAAATATAAACGACAAGCCAAGAGACCCAAGGTTGATAGGGTCGAAGCAGAAATGGAGACAGATCCATTTGAACAACTCTTTGAAGCTAGAGAGTATGCCTTAATAGCCGAACTACAGATGTGGAAGTCTACTGCGGCCCAGTACAAGAATGAAATCAAAAGAACAGAAGAAAAAGCCTCCACAACCATCTTTGGATATGTGAAGCATATAGATATTATGAAGTTAAGGCATGCAAAGCAGTAGCTCAAGATGGAGCAGCTGGAAAAGCAGGTGGCTGAGCTGAAGAATGATAAGGAACAAATGTTCAATTTGGTGCAGGAGGTGACGGCATGTCATCCCCCTGCTTCTTGCTATTCTTTATTTTTACATGAACGTTTTCTTTTATTTTTCATGGAGAGCATTAAGAATGAGGTCAGTTATGAGATTGAAGATGGCATCCAATTCCTCTGGATCATGAGAACTCATGATGTGCCAACTCAGCATTTGATGTGAGAGTTTTATTTGCATGGGTATTTGCTATGGTTGGACATAGACTTTAATCCGGTCCCATATGTGGGAGACATCCATCTGAGGGCCCTCACTTCTTATGCTTTCAACCAAATTCATTGGCAGAAGGCTTGTGACAGTTTTGAGTCCAATCAAGTCACAAAGCCGTTTATAGCAAGGGGGTAACATGGGAGGTCAGACATAGTGTACAATAAGCACCATGCCTTTTTGAAATTTGAAGAGAATAAAGAAAGAATGCTAAGGACAAAAAGGTGGTGTCTTGATCTTTGTATTAATCAATTAACTGTTTCTCAGAAAGAGGCTCTCGATTATTGTCAGAAAAAATG
Source organism: Pinus albicaulis (assembly GCA_034641835.2). Taxonomy (NCBI): domain Eukaryota; kingdom Viridiplantae; phylum Streptophyta; class Pinopsida; order Pinales; family Pinaceae; genus Pinus; species Pinus albicaulis. Next base: position 1,247,824,983 of record CM076578.1, on the reverse strand, counting down.
GATGATGTCACCAACAGCTGTCCGGAATGGAGAACCTTTTGGGGTGCCTAATTTTGCATGAGAACTTGCCAGGGTTCCCAGATATGTGGCATGCGTCCAAACATGTGGGATTCAGTGGATGGGACTTTAGTTCCAGTACCCCGTTATTTGGTTGCCTGCAGAAGTCTATACCCCTGCATACAATGTTCCAGCAAACTGGTGGAAGGAAGTCCTCCTCTCAGATGGATTTAGAGTTCCGGGGATAGAGATGGCTCTGGAGTATAATCTTGCTGGGCTTCATGAAGCTCACAGTTTGCACAACCCAGACCTACGGAGGTGGCAGACTGCATGAGGGCATGCAGAAGGTTAGTTGGGGGGAGATGTTGGGCACCGAATATGGCTATCTCTCTGCCCATTTTCGCCATCCTTTCTTACCCTTTTTGTTTAATTACCTACATTTGCCATGTTAAATTCTTGAGATAAATACCCCTGACTTGCCCAATTGGAATATTTTAATTAATGAAGTAAAGTCGCGGAGTTTTACCTAATTCCGGCACTAAGATCTATGTTTGCGTGCAGATTGGAAAACAAGAACCCTTGCTCCAGCAGTTTGCAACAGAATCGGTAACGGCCGACTAAAGGGGGATCGTCCAGCTGGAATTGTGATTCCCTGGGCCTATTCTCGGCCCTTGCTTCATCCAAGATATTTTTTGTTCATGCTGTTCCAACCAAAGTCCATTTCTAAACACGCGGTTATCATGCTTTAGGGAAGTCTGTTATTCCCTTGTACTGTGTATAAAATGGACATTGTTCCTGTAATTGGGGGTTCCGAAGAGGATATTGTAATCACATTTTACAAATTAATAAAATACAGTTGGTTTTGCTGTTCTAAAGTGTTTCGTGAGTAACGCAGCCCTGATCAGAGAGCTGGACCCGCTCTTCTGATCAGGTGCTGCGTCTGTGTATATGTGTCGATTATTTCTTGTTATAGTTGTTGTTATTATTTCGTACTGTTGAGAATTTTTTTGAATGTCCAGCAATTTATTTTACTTCATGGAAATGTTTTTAACTTTAACCATAAACCCTTGGCTGAACGGACCATGTGTTGCTCCTGCATATACCTTGCACGTTGCCTTGAAAGGATACACTCCTGGATTGATAAAATTAATGTCGGATTAGGGTGGATAAATCATCCCTACTTGAACACCAACACCTTCGTCCATCTGATCTCCCGATATGCGATGTGCAATGGGTCCCACCAGGCTGTATCTCAGCGTTTCAGCTATTTCTCTTTTTCTTCGTTTCTATGTTGCTCTTTCATTCTCCCGATGCGATTTCTCAAAGGGAAACCTTATACTTTCGTAAATTTTTCGTTTCCGCCAATATTGCACATTTATTGATACCCAAATTAGCACTTCTAATCTGCATCGCAGATCTCTACTCCTTGATCCAACGGTTATCGCTTTATCACACTTCAGCGTTTCAAACGTTCTTTGCTATATGGCTCCTTTTCTTTCTGATGCGATTTAGAAAGGGAAATCATATACACCCAGACTTGAAATCTCTTAAATAATGGTTCTGAGCTGCATCTCATCCGGCTCCTTTATCGCACTTTGTCCTGGGCTTGCGATGAGCAATATGCGATTGGGTCCCACTTGACTTTATCGCTACTTCGTTTCGTAACTCACATGACTTCTAAGATTGTGCGATATCTCTCATGAGCTTTGCGATCTGCGATATGCGATGAACTTCGCATCGCCTCCGTCGCATAGCATTCATCGATTGCATGGAAAGTTCTATAACTTATGAATTCTTATCACATAAGCATCACCAATGTGCGATATTGCGTTGTGCTGCCATGTGTCCCTTCGCATCGGCACATCGCATCGCTTCTATCCTTTGCATCGCAACTTTTCTCTTACGATCTTCACCCCTCCGATCTTGTGATTTGTGATATGCGGGCTAGGTCCACGTCATCTCCATGTCATCGTGCCATGTCACCTTGCCATGTCATCGCAATGTCATTGCCACGTCATCTTGATTTATTTAATAAAAATGCACCACGGAAGCTAAAAGTCCCTTTTCCCTTTCAAAACATTATAATCCACTTTTATAATATTCGGAAGCAAAATCCCCTTTTTAACCTTTGGAACAATATAACTCACTTTAACCTAATGTTTTAAACTCTTTCGAAATGAATATCAGAACCTTCAGAAATGTTTAATTTACTTTTAAACAAAGGTTAAAATCCCCTCGGTAGTGTATTTCCGAACTTTAACCACTTTAATAAAACTCCATTGAAATATCATTAAACCTTCGGAAATATTAAAAAACCTTCGGAATATTTAGACCTTCGGAAATAATTTTGGACTTCAAATCCTTAATAAAACTTCATTTCATACAACATCGGGTCCATACCTTGTTTTAACTCCCATGCAGCTTTTAACGCTAACTTCGTCGGATCTTCCACAGATCTAATTGGACGACAATCGCGTTCAATCGACCCTAGAACTTTATCACCCAAAAGCAACGCGAAATGGGTGGTATTGTGCTCGTGACTTGTCGCAATATCATTCGATCAAGTTCGAAATGGGAAAAACTGCTCACAACTCAAATGCTGTGTGACAACAGTGTCTGGTTTCCTTCAAAACCACTTAACCTGTAAACTCTGTTTAAATTGTGTTTGAAGCCAGATTTCCGCTGGATTTCAGTTTTAACTTCGATTTCTCTGGAACCTTCCTTCTCCATCTATACACAGAGGCTAATACACATTCAAATCCTCCTCCACTACTTTACACAGAAGTTAATTCTACACACTTCACAATCCACACAAAAAGACCATAAATTCAATGAATTCGAAGAGATGAACCCTCCGGAAAATTTGCCAAGTATATACAGATAAAAAAAATTCTGCAATTTATTAAAACAGAGGCCAAAATCCTCACAATAAATTATTCTATTGTTTAACCTCTACATTCAATTTATGTGGTTCTTATCCATCATTTTCCATTACAGTAAAAACCCCAAATGGGTCATCGCAACCCACTGATACATCAAACCCTGTGTGACATCTCTGCAACAATTCCATCTGAATTTGATCTGCTCTCTTGTCTTGGTGCTGCTCCTTTGTGCTCCTTTGCTATCAATGAAAATATTTCCAACAGTCTCCCCCTTTGGCATTGATGGCAATACTCCAATGCTTCCTCCAGGACTTCCTCTTCTTGCCTTTTAGAAGACCCTTTCTTCTTTTGCTTTCTTTTCCCCCCCTTTGACATCAATGGCAAAGGGTTGCACTTTTCCCAGTGTGCTTTCTATCTTTTCATAATACTTTGATCTTCAGGACCTATTCCATGCACTGCTCCATTTCTCTAGCTCTTTTGTGACAATTTATTGACTGCTCTCCCCCTGGAATGATGCTTTCTTGATTGATACAGACTATCACTGGACTTCTGTTCTGATCCGATTTCTTGTATGCAACGCTTATTATTATTAATTTTTTTTTCCATCATATTAGAGAGTAACATCTACAGACACCACCCCTAGCTTGTCTCTTAGATATTTGAATGGTTCTTTAGCAAGAGGTTTTGTGAATATGTTTGCTATTTGTTCCTTAGTTGGTACATATTCCAACTTTACTAATTTCTGTGCTACTTGTTCTCTGAGGAAGTGGTACTTTATTGGGATGTGCTTTGTTTTTTAATGAAGTACAAGATTTTTTGATATACTTATTGCACTTGTATTGTCACATTTGATAGAAATAGGTTCATCAATGCTTACCTTCATGTCTTGGAGAGTTTGTTTCATCCACATTACTTGTGTGCAACATGCTGCTGCTGCTATGTATTCTGCTTCTGCTGTAGATAGAGAGATAGAAGTTTGCTTCTTGCTTAGCCATGCCACCAGACTTTTTCCCAAATAAAATGCACCTCCACTTGTGCTTTTCCTATCATCCACACAGCTAGCCCAATCTGCATCTGTGTATGTTGTCAATGTGAAGCTTTTTCCTTTTGGATTCCATAGGCCATAATGTGAAGTACCTTGTAGATCTCTAAATATTCTCTTGATTGCAAGTAAATGATTTTGTTTTGGTGCTGCTTGATATCTTCCCACAAGTCCTACTGCCAACATAATGTCTGGTCTAGAAGCTGTTAGGTATAGTAGACTTCCTATCATGGATCTGTAAAGTTTTTGATCTACATCTGTTGATCCATCATTAGCACATAGTTTGCATCCAGTGGTCATGGGAGTTGACAAAGGTTTGCAGTCTTCCATTTGAAACCTTTTCAACATTTCTCTTAAGTATTTTTCTTGCGAAATGAATATTCTTGTGTTCTTTTGTTCAATTTGAAGTCCTAAATAGAAGGTGAGCTCTGCAATCATTGACATCTCAAAATTTGATTTCATTTCTTCAGCAAATCCTTTTGCTAACTCATCTTTGTTGCTTCCAAACATGATGTCATCTACATACACTACTACAATTAAGAGTTCATTTTCATTAGCCTTTATGTAGAAATTTTTGTCTACTCCTCCTTTCTTGAATCCTTTTTTTTGTAAGTATTTGTCCAGCCTTGAATACCATGCACGAAGAGCTTGTTTCATACCATATAAGGCTTTCTTTAATCTGCACACATAGTCATGTTTATATGTTAATGAGAATCCTTCAGGTTGTTCCATGTAGACTTCTTCCTCTAGATCTCCATTGAGGAAGGCAGACTTCACATCCATTTGATATACCTTGAAATCATGATAGCATGCAAAGGCCAAGAAAATTCTGATTGCTTCCATTCTGGCTACAGGGGCAAAGGTTTCATCATAATCAAGACCTTCAATTTGTGAATATCCCTTGCATACAAGTCTGGCTTTATTTCTGATTACCTGCCCTTGTTCATTCATCTTATTCTTGAATATCCATTTTGTGCCAATGACATTTTTCGTAGTGGGTCTTGGAATTAATTCCCAGGTATTGTTCTTCTCAATTTGGTCCAGTTCTTCATTCATAGCTTTTACCCAGTTTTTGTCTTTGTTGGCTTCTTCGAAATTCTTAGGCTCTACTTGAGATAGCATGGCTAGGTATACTTCTTCTGTTTGTTCAGCAAGCTGTCTTCTTGTTTGGACTCCCACACTCTCGTCCCCAATGATTTGATGTTCTGGATGGTTCTTTTGAGTGTGTCTTGAGGGACCTTTTGAGTTTAATTCAGTATCTTCTATTGTCTTTCTATGTTCATCATTGTCTTGGTTCTCAACTTTATGATCTTCTGGAGGATTGGCGCAGCTTGTGCTTCTTGTTCTATTTGGTAAATCTTCATCAAATCTTACATCAATGCTTTCCACAATTTTGTGCAGTCTTTTGTTGTAGCACTTGTAACCCTTACTCTTGGATGCATATCCTAAAAATATTCCTTCATCAGCTCTTGCATCAAAATTCCCCAGTTTTTCATCATTATTTTTTATGAAACACTTGCTTCCAAAGATTCTAAAGTGCTTAATTGATGCTGGTTTACCATGCCATAATTCGTAAAGAGTCTTATCACAATCTAGTATTAGATGAGCTTTGTTGAGAATGTGAACAGTTGTGTGTACTGCTTCTGCCCATTAGGTTTGGGGAATGTTACTTTCTTGCATCATAGCTCTGGAAATCTGTTGTACTGACCTGTTTTGCCTCTCTACCACTCCATTTTATTGAGGTGTACCTTCAATTGTAAACTATTTTTTTTATCCCATGCTCATTGCATAGGTCTGAAAAATCATAGTTTGTGAATTCACATCCTCTGTTTGATTTGATGCACTTTAGCTTGCATCCTGTTTGATTTTCTGCCAATGCCTTGAATATCTTGAATTTCTCAAGTGCTTCAGATTTATATTTGAGAAATGCTACCCACGTCATTCTGGAAAAATCATCTATTATCAGCATGAAATAAGATTCTCCGCTTGGTGCTTTATTTCTTGAAGGTCCACACAGATCCATGTGTACAAGCTGAAGAGGCAAACTTGTAGAAAGTATCTCTTTCGTCTTGAAAGATATGCAAGTCTGCTTGCCTAGTTGGCAGGATTTACATATGGTATTTTAAGGCTTCTTTATTGTTGGCATATCTCTGATTGCATTCTTCTTTCTCAGACTGATGATGTGGTCAAAGTTTAGGTGTCCCAATCTTCTATGCCATAACCATGATTCATCAAGTTTGCTTATGTGGCATGCTTCATTCCCTTCTTCCACTATATAGACATTACTTTCTATTCTAACACCTTTGATCAAGGTCTTTCCCGTGGTGCTTGATCTTACCTCACAATATTGTGCTTTAAAAGGGACCTCACAGCCTTTATCACACATTTGACTGATGCTTAGCAGATTGGCTTTCAGCCTGTCCACAAATAGTACATCTTGAGCCTTTCCTCTTCCATTATTCAGACTAACTAAGCCCTTTCCCTTGATTTTCCCTACTTTATCATTGTCGAATGTTACATTTCAACATTTCTTTTCATCAAAGGTTACAAACTTACTTCTATCTCCAGTCATATGCTTTGAGCATCCACTGTCCAAATACCATTGGATTTTCTGATCTTGTGCTATTAGAGCCAGGTCACACTTATTCAACTTCTTTTTCCACTGCAGGTAGCTATTGGTTTGGCACCTTTTCTAAGAAGATGGACCACATTATTTGAGAGGACATTTTGAAGACATGTGTCTGATTTGATGGCATACAAAGCATTTGATTATATTTTTAAATTGATTATGTGTACGGGTGAACTCTCCATTGTTCATAAATCTCCTTGGGGTTTTAAGCATCAATCTTTGTCCATATGTCTTGCATTCCATGGCTTTATGGCCGAACCCCTTACAATAAAAAAAATACCCATGGAAACGATTAGTGTACCTGATGTACGGTTGTCCTCTCCATTTGTTTGATTGAGGTAGTCTTTTCAATTTCTGCATCTTTTGCTGGTTGAAATCAATTATCTTTGTATGACAGTATGCAGCAATATGTCCCAGTTTGTGATAGGCAAAACAAGTGACATTTCTCATAGGAGGAAAGAATTTCCTTTGAGATCTTCCGAACTTGTTCAATTGATCTTCAGGAAAAATTGAGATTTTTGCAACTGCTTGCTTCTTCCTCTCATTCTTTGTCTCTTGATGTTGTTTCTTGTTTCTGTTTGTTTCATCACACATCAAGTTCTTGCCGGATTTTGATTCTGTGGTTCCTTTTTGATTTGTTTCATTATCCTTTAAAACTTTTACAAAAATGATATTTTTGTTATCTTCTACCTTGGACTTACTGGTTTCTCCTTCATATCCTATCCCAGCCTTTATAAGAGGATACCTTTGAGCATTTAGAATCATGTCCATCTGTTCAATGCTTGTCATTCGAGGAGTGTTCATTGACAATTCCCTTTGGGTGTTTTCTAGTTTCTTTCTCAGCCATACCACTTCTTCTTCCAATTTCTCTTGCTCCTGATGTTTATCTTTAATTTTCTTTAGTAGAATGTATTCCACCTTCTTAGCTTCTTCAAGTTCTACTTTCAATTGAATGAGGTCTTTAAAATTTGGTACCTCTTTTACACATTTGAGGAGAATGTCTTTCTGTTTTCTACACTTGAGTTTAAGTCTGTCTATTTCCTCCAGGGCACTTCTTAGCTCCCCCTCAAGATCTACCTCACCTCCTTCCTCATCTTCTAGAAGGAATCCTTCAGAATCTTCCTTGGCCATCAACACAAATTCAGAGGTTCCTTCTTCATTTGAGGATTCATCTGAGTTTTCATATGCACTACTATCTTGTTGAGCATAAAATGACCTTCTATTGAATCTCTTCCCTTTCTGCCAGCTATTTGTTTTGGTTTTCTGTATCTCTTGAGTCTGATTCTTTGTTTTCTTAAGAGGACACTTAGATGCATAGTGCCCAACTCTTCCACAGCTAAAGCATTTAAATGGAAGTTTACCTTTATACTTGCCTGAGCCTCTATCCAATCTTCTGACAAATTTGGCCTCTTCCTCATCAGAGTAGGAGCATGTATCTTCTTTTTCTTATTTTCTCTTCTCTGTCTTAAAGGCTGCCTCCCTCACATTTGACTTCCTCTGTGAAAGTCTCATCTCATAGGCTGTTAAGTTTCCAAGTAATTGGTTCATGGTCAATGTTTCCCAATCAATTGTTTCTTCTATGGCAGAAACCTTGGGGTTAAACCTGGATGGTAAAGATCTCAATATCTTTTGTACAATTACACATTCTCTAATGGTTTCTCCTAGAGCTTTCATGTTATTTACAATTTTAGCAACCCTTAAGAATAAGCTGGACACATCTTCTTCTTCATTCATTTTTATATCTTCAAATTGAGCTCTATAGACTTGCAGCTTGGCAGCCTTCACCTTTTTATCTCTCTCATGGATACTTTCTAATGTATCCCATATTTCTTTGGTAGTATTATTTTGCATTACTTTGATAAATTCTGCCTCACACAAACCACTTAAGAGAGTATTCATGGCTTTTGCATTAGCTGCAAAATCTAGTTTGGCATCTTTCTCTAAGTCAGACTCCTTTGGGGCATATCCCAATTCCACAGCAGCCCAAACTTCTATTCCTAGAGACATTATGTACATCCTCATTCTAATTTTCCAGAAGGCATAATTTGTACCAGTGAACAAAGGGGATTTATTTGTTGAGCATCCTTCTAGACTAGCCATCTTGGGGACCTAGGATCTCCTTCCAGTTGTTAAACTGATACAGAAGGAACCGAATCTGATACAAATTGTTGGACCCTTGGTTAAACTGAGAGGGGGAGGGGTGAATCAGTTTAAAGCAGTCATGGTCTTGTAAAACTTTCTTTTACACTTATTTACATCTTCATTTCGTGATCAACTTAATATCAATGGAACAACAATCTTAAGAAGTGAGCGGTAGGTATTAAGCAGATTAAATACAGAATATCAACATATAATCATCATGCACATAGACAACATATATAAGTGGAAACACATAAGGGAGAAAACCGCATCTTATTATTGTTGTGATGCAAAGGCAAGCTCCAACTCCCTGTCACCACTAATTTTCTATAGGCTCCAACCTATAAGAGGCTACTACCTCAATTCTGCAAGCTACAACTTGCAAGGAAGCTCCAACTCCCATCTATTTTCAGTAGTCTACAACCTACAGGAGGCTCCTACCTCAGCCAAATACAATTGGGCATCTATCAAGCTACAACTTGATATGGAAGCAACAACTTCCTCACTATACAATAAAATCATATATTGATTTACCTGGATATCAGCTCTATTTTCCTCCTTCTTTACTGCTATCCTTCCAGCCTTCAAATTTGATTTGTATCATCTCTGGATCTTCAAAAATCCTCTGTCTGCTCCTTCTTCTTCTTACACTCTCTGGCCTCTTTCTCCATTGTCTCTATCCCCATGCATATGCTGGTAACATTATTTATAGGGATCACCTCATAACTGTTTGCATTCCACAGGGAATTCAAAATGAACAGGTATGACTCTTTGCCTTCCCCCTTCTCATTTTCTTGTCTAGCACATTCAGAATGTATTACAGTGAAGTTTTGATGTGCCTATGGAGACTTTCCTTTGCATCACTTACAATAAAAATAATTAAATCATTTACATTTATAGATACAATAATACATTTCACTCATACCTTTTAGCTCTTGGTTCGCCATAAATTTGTATTTTCTGCTGCTATTACTGTCTTTTCAGTTTCTGTTGTTATAGTCTAGCTCTGCTGCATAACTGCTCATTTTGTCTGACTTGACCCATTCTATTGCGTTTCTAACAGTGTCATCATATCTCCTTTCGCCCGAACATGCCTCTTTTTCTCGTGCCCATAGCGTTCAACCTTCACCTCTCTTCTAAACATTTGATTCTTCCCTTTTCTCTGTGTCGAGTCCTTACCCAAGCCTTTCTACCCGCATTCATACTTTCCTTTTTGTTTTACATTATAATCCTCCTTTTTCTCTCCGAAACGATTTACAAAGGAAAATACACATACTCCCGGACTTGAAATTCTTTAGGCTTCGGTTTTGATCTTTATCGCGTCTGCTCTCTATATCGCACTTCGGCAATTTAGATATCCCATGTGCCTTCATCCATTTGATCTCCCGATATGCGATGTGCGATGGGTCCCACCAGGCTGTGTTAGTCATCAGTATTTTTTACCTGTTAGTGATGACTAGTTCAACAACCTAGTTTTCCAACAGCTGATCTTAAATATTTGTCAAATTTGCCAGCCGGGAAAACACCCTTAAAACTTTTTTGCTCTCCTTACTTTTTAGTTCTTCCATGACAAGTTGAAATCCCATTATCCAATCCTACCTAACCCCAGCCATACTAAGTCTTCCTGTCAGCTCTAAAAGGACAATCCAAGTCTGTTTCAAAAACCTCCCTTAAATTAGGAAGTGGCGCTTTAAGACATTTTACCCTTGGCAACCATCAAAGGGCCAAAAAGCCTCCATCTGCTACAGACCAATCATTACAGACCTCCCACTCTGCTAATGAAGTTAGTCACAACTCTAAGTCGCGCCACTTACACGCCCCTAAGTCTCAGCACTGCATAAAATACAGTCTCAAGCTGATTATTAGGTGTTTTACACTGTTTATGGATTTTACAAGCACATGAAACATGTCATCATCTCAGAAGAAAATTCTTGACTCCACATTAGAAGAATAGCTGCTTCTCAATGTGAGCATGAACCTGAGATATGTCTGCAGGACAAAGAGTTTCTCATCAAGACCTTGCAGCTTCATTCAGCATGAAAAAACAGTAGAAGAAAGACAACACTGCCAAACAAACTTGTAATTTGTCATGGCCAAGGACCTCCTTCATCTATAAGCTGAGGGTTAAGGTGCCTCCTTCATCTACAAGCAGAGGGCGACGACCAATGTTGACTTGAAGAATTGCAAAACTGACTGTAAGCACAGGTTTGTTTTTTTTTTACTAGACAGTGAAACAGTGACTCAAGGTTTCTGAGGGAAAGTGATGATCAAAACAGGGTTAAGATCTGAAATGTTCAAATCAAGTGAAAGAAGAGTTTTTGGTCTTGTGCCCTAAGAAAGAAGATAAATTGAAGTTTCAAGCATCATCATCATGGCGCAACAAAAAAGAGACTCCATTGATCAAAGCTATTGTAACAAAACATCTCTGCAGGGGTGCTAGTATGAATGGCTCAAATCAGTGCTGAGCAAGAAGACACTTCAATAAAAAAGGACCTCTGTGTACTCTTATGTTTCTGTTGGGTTGTAAAATAAAGTCTATGGTTTCTAGATAAACATAGAGAAAAAGCAGGCAAGTAGTACACAGCCCCCATACATAAGCCATCTTGATATCATTCAAAGCGCCAATGCAAGTCCAGGTGTTGCAATCCACACTCCACCACAAAGACAAGTGTATTCTTCAGATGCAGCAGGGTTGGTGTTTTCAGAGTTTTATTAGAAGGAAAATGGCTAATAAAAGCCTGGTGTCTGTGAGTAATTATAGCTGCTTTTTCACATCTCACATACTTCCCTCCTGAACACAAAGGTATAAAAAGGTTATGATCTGAGTTTTAAAGCCTTGGAAAGGTATGTCATACATGAAAGTAACTCCATTTATAGACATGGGACTTTTCAAAACTGTTTATAACACTTGACACAGAAAATCTAGATTATTTCCTCAAGAGACATTACAATTGAAACAATTGTTCATAAATAGGAAAAAGAGATGCTTTCACATACTGTCAGTTTTTGGGAAGCTTGAGACAAGTGCAGGTCTTCATTATTCAATGGACAGAGACATCATAGTGATATTTTTTGAGCAGAGAAAAGTATTGGAAAAAGCGCCCTTCTTAATCAAAGGACCATGGAAAAATCCGAAAAAATGCAGCAAATCTTTTGACACCTACAGTTGGAAAAAAGTCGATGAAGCACTTGGAAACAGAAATTGTCAAAACAAGTTAAAAGGATAAGCCTTCTCATTTCAAAAAGACAAAGCAGTGTCAAATACTTTTCTTCATATCTTGAGTGGATTTTCCGTTTTAAAATGATCACCAACAGTGTTAAACAAGTGGCAGGGGATGGTATACAGTTCATTAGGTTATTTACTAAAACTGGAGCTTCTGTGCTAAATAATCACCAAAGAAGACAATGTTAGCAAAAGTCACCTTTTCAATCTATATGCATGAGTGAAAATAATTTAACCTTTCCAAAACAGGTTTGTTGGTTATAAAGGGTTGGTTCATATTGAGACTGTTTAAAAGCACAAGAACCCCACTGCCAACATCATTTCGAAATCCAAGTTTCACAAGCGCACCAAAAGTATTACCGAAGATGGCAAAAACTTTGAAAGCCCTTGCAAAGACCATACAAAAGGTTTGATTTCATTTTGCATTTCAAGTAATGATGTAACCGTTGGGGTTTCGCCTTTTCAAAGGAATGAATCAGAGTGGTAAGCTCATTTTCGAGTTCTCCAAGCAGAATCGAGCCTCCCTCTACAGTATCCAAGCATTGAACAAGTTTTTCAAAGTCAATTTGCAGAGTTTCCAGGCTTTTTCACCGTGCGACACTCCTGTAGGAGTGCGCGACGCTCCTGGGCGGGGTTTTTGAACTGCGCCACAAAGGCGCGTGGCACTCCTGTAGCTGCCCGCGGTGCTCCTGTAGCGGCGGGTCACGGGCACCCGACACCGACCGGACAGGCCACCCGACGTGTTTTCTTGCACGTCGTTCTTCTTCATAAAGGTGTCGTGCATGCCTTCGGCCTCCAAAACGCTTCCAAACTCCCTCCAAGGTGACCTCAACTCACGAAACAGGTTTTGCATCATATTTTGAGGTATTTTGCGCAGCTCACCCTCGATTTCACGTTGTTGGATAATGCTTGGAGGCCAAAGAAATCAGCTTTGAAATAGTTATTGTTAAGGGACTGTGTTAAAAGTGGAATAGGGCATTTTATTTCAAAACAAGCTTATGGTTTTTTGACTGCTGGAAGACTTGGGTACAACCTGTATTTTTCCTACCACATAAGTATTTCAAACTATGCCAACTCTGCCCTTTAACCACAAGAAAACTTGGACTGTGTTTTGCCCCTTTGCTTGACTGAGTCTATATTGTCATTTCATATTGGTAGACTGCATGTGAAGTTTAAGGTTTCGATCAAGGGGAGCTTCACGACATTGACCTGCTACAAATTTTGGTATCACAGTACAGAAACATATTTAAACTCTGTCACCATCTATGTAAACAATGTTTTTGCTGGGTAAACATCTATTGTTCAAAACTGTGCTGAAGTGTTGTATATGCTGATGAACTGCTAACAAGGAAAGGGGTCTTGAAACTAAAAACTGTGTTTTCACCTTGCCTCTTCAAAGGACAAGAGTATCTCATATCCTCAAAGCATCGAAGGGCAGGTTACCCCTACCAACCACAGAAAAAGACAGTTGTTCACTATGCATACTTTTGATTGCCTTTTTGTTCTTCAAGCTCACTGTTAAGCTGATATCCAGATAGTTGCAAAGACATTTTTCTAAAGGGACAGGGGTTCTACATTGATAAGGTGCCTTGATTGTTTGAAAGGATTAAACTCCTACAGCCTTTGTTGAAACTTCTGGAGCATTTTTAAACTCTACCACCTTTGTTCCATAAACTGTGAAATTGACTATATGCCTACACTAAAGGTTGACTGTATATGGTGTGAGTTTTGTTGAGTAATTGGCATACTAGGCAAGGGCAAGATTGTGAAGATTGAGAAGTTCACCATTGGTCAAAAATACAAATTAAGTTGTTGAGCTCCAAACATCACAGAGCAAAGGTGATTTTGTCACTATACACCACAATTTCACTTAACAGCCTGTCTTCATTTCACTATGTTTTTTCTTAATTAAAAGGTCTATTGGTTGAGATACATATCCAAGGTGGGAAGGCCACTTTTTAAAGGAGCAGGGGTTTTGTAGTGTGAGGGAACATTGTGCAATCATCCAAAGACATTGTTTTCTATCAAAACAGTGAATTGATAGAGTTTAGCTTAAAGAAGGCAGTTTAAAGGCAGTGAGGCAGTTTGGTGCTTCAAAAGCATATTTAGCCCAAAATGCCAGCCAGGCAAGACAGCAGAAGTGGTTTACACAAGAGATATGAGCCAATCTCTACTGAGGAGGTAAATGCACATCCATCCATCCTCTTCAATTTTCATGAGGTAGGTTGTTTAGATTTCTGCCAGAAAGTACAGGAGGTGAAAAGTTTCTCGCCCTTGACACACCTATGCGCCCTGATGTTCCAAAGCAAACATTTTTAGGTAGCAGACCTTGATTTCAAGTTTTCCCCGAGGTCGGTATCTAAAGCTACCAAAATCCCATATCATGGCGAGAAATGGTTCAAGCAAGCCCATCTAGACTTGGATGACTACAAGCCTTTCATCAAGCCCGAGCACAGAGATACATGCACTATTATTTTTCCTCTCTCTCATATTCTTGCCAGCTATGCTCCTCTTATGAAGATCATAATGAAGTATTTTACTTGTGAAGGGATATTTACTCGAGTTTATGCCTACCATGTTCGACTATTGATGCATTTCACTAGAACTAGGCAGCTCAATCTTCCTTACTTTTTGTGCAAGAGCATCGAGAAAATGGCATCCTTAGTCCAGAAGAAGCCTCCATCTCATCAAATAGCTTCTCTCTTCCATCATTCTCTGATCAAAATCATCATTCTTCATCAGCTGGAGAAGAAAGGGGTTTCTTGGGATGTTTTTTTCAGTCACCCGGATTTCTCCACTGTCCCTCCAGTCCATATATCTCCCACCCCGCCTATTCATCACCCTTTACCCTTATCCAACAGGCCTACTCCTAGAAAGCTCAAATTCACCACTAAACAGTCAAGAAATCACGGAGAAGGAGATGGAAGTAGATAGCAAGAAGAGGAAGGGCATGAGCATGAAGGATGGGATGAAGAGCAGCGAACTAAAGATGAGGAGCAGCAGCAGGACAGTGGGGAAGGACAGCATTCTGGACAGCAGTTCGAACAACAGCTTGAACCACAAATTGAACAAGGGATTAAGGTAGAACAATAGCATGATCTAAATGACCAGGGACAGCAACTTGATTTTGATGGTCAGGGGCAGAAGTTTGAGCCACTAGGTGAGCATGGAGTTGAAACACAGCAGCAGCTTGATGTTGATGAACAGGGGCAGAAGTTTGAACAGGATGATGAAGGTGAGCAGCAGCAATAGCCCTCTCATGATACATTACAGCCTCCTCAAGTTGCACAGCAGCTTCAAGAGGAAGGACTTTTTCCGGAAGGTGACAAACAAAGTGACAAGGGCAAAGCCATCATGCCTTCCTCTCCCAAGAAGACTAAGCCCAAGACAGCAAAGAAGCAAATGCTCAAGGTGGTTACTCCAAAAGTAACAAGAGCTATCTGGAGTAAAAGGAAATCGCCCAAGAAACCTCTCATTAGCATTCAAAGAAGGAAAAGTGCAAGATTAGCCTTCAAGGGCAAAGGGAAAGGCAATATAGGAGAAATTCAAGAACATGGAGGTGCATTGGCTATCATCCCAATCCAAAGTGATGACAGCGATAATGAAACCCGCATTCTTGAAAACCTTCTAATCCATCGAGAGGGTCAAATTGAAGCATTGGAGAATGACCTTCATCGGGCAAAGAACTTCAATCATTTCTTGAAGATCCAAAATAGACAAATGAGTGTCCATATGGCAGTTTATGAAACACGGGCAATTAAATACAAGAATGAGGCTGCCAAAGCACAAGCAAGAATAGGGGAGCTTGTAGGTGATTTTGATGAAAGTGAAGAAGAAGACCAGCCTAGGCGGAAGAGGCCTAGAACCATAGGGCTTAAAAGAGCCCTGGAAAAGCAAAAGGAAGAAGAACAAGCCTATCTTCAATCCACTCCCCTCACTGCACTAATTGAGCAAGAAATTGAAAGAAATAAGGAGGCATGGCTAGAAAGAGCCAATAAACATTTGGAGATGAAGCTTGAGAAGGCAAACAGAGACTTGGAGTTGCAAAGGAAGATGACACAACACTATCAAAAGCTAAATTAGTTTGCCCGGCGCAAGCTAAAGGCCACTCAAGAGAAACTGAAGGAAGCTAAGGGGAAGCGCCCGACACGAAAAAAGAAGAAGGGCACATCAGAACTTGACATTTTGGCTTCATTTTTGGAGCATGTTGCAGAGGACCCTTGAGGGTCATGCACACCAATTTTGGGCACATTTTGACAATTTTTGGTTTTTTGGCTTTTTTGAGTTTTTGGTCAAAAATTCATAAATTCACCATTTCATTTTGAGGATTAGTCAAGGGAGGAGAATGGTATCATTGGATGCCATAATTTCATGAGCACATCCTCAGCGATTTTCAGAACATTTGGAGATCATTTTCCCCCTCAAAACGGTGAAAAAGGCTCTCTTTTTGCACACTCTGCCCGGTTTATCAGCAGACTGTATTTTTTTGGCTTTTTACACATAGGTGCAGATTTGGAGGACTTCTGGGCATCACATTGGGGGAATTTCAGTTGCTTCGGAAATTCGACACTCAGAGATTTCCAACGAGCTATCATAAGCCTCGTTTCGACACCGGGAAGGCTGCCAAATGTTTCCGGCAAGTCAGGGGACCTTTTGCTGATGAAAATTTGAAATATTTTTGTAATTTTTGAACCTCTAAAATTTGCTTTTTCCAAATGTGCGTTTAGCTATT
The DNA here is from genome assembly GCA_034641835.2 of Pinus albicaulis. Lineage (NCBI taxonomy): Eukaryota > Viridiplantae > Streptophyta > Pinopsida > Pinales > Pinaceae > Pinus > Pinus albicaulis. The sequence continues at coordinate 1,247,808,339 of CM076578.1, read as the reverse complement.
TTTGCACATGAAAAATTATGCAAAGTCAATTAAATTCCCTTTTTTAGCATTTTTTAGATATTTTATGAGATATTTTGTGCCTTGGGCTTTGCAAAGCCTCAAGGACAAGTTTAGATATTTTGATTAGGCCAATGAGGATGCAGAGTTGAACCATGAGGTTTTCCTCACTTGAGCCTATATATTCCAAAGGATTTCATTGTAAAGAAGGCTGAACTTGAGAAGAGAAGCAATATGGTCATATGAGCTTTGGAAGGAAATACTTGTGTTATGCTTTTGGATTGCCTCTTGGATGTTCTTGGATGAATGATGAAGGAATTGTTGATGGATTTCATGACTTGGTAGAATGGTATAGTGTCTCTTTCTTTGTTTTGTCTTCTAGTTTTCATTCATGAATACATATTTCTTGCTTTCTATAGATCAGTAGAGACCAAATTTGAGATATGCCCATGGAGGCACCTCAAATTTCCTGTTTCTTCATAGCCTCTTTGTTTTCTTCTTCCTTGGTAACATTAAAGAATTCTTGACTGCTCTTTAAATATTTAGGATATTGTTGCTTGTTTCATTCATGGTTTTATACATGCTAAGAAGGACTTATGGTACGCCCTGATTAACTATGGCTAGCTATAGTTCCATCCATGAAACTTCTCTTTGATTGATTTGATTATCATTTTGTTTGAACCAAGGAGGCCTAGTTTCGATCTAGCCCTTTGCCTAAAACTATGCAAATCTTGTTGTTCAAAGTGCCCAATAACTTGAAGTACTGTGTTTAGGCATTCCGACATAATGTTTCGAGTTGTTTGTCTTCCTTAAGTGTTTTCCCCAAAGTTTGAAAGCCATTTCCCAAAGTTAGAGGGTCTTATTCTTCTATGCATGGCTTGAATGCTTATTTATATGTATTGATTAGCTTATAGTTACATTTTGTATGATTAATGGTTTTCCCTACCATGTTTATATACCTTTATTAAACTAGTTATGCTTGAAATATTTGTCGCTCTAAAACTTGATATTCCATTTACTCCATTTTGCCCAAGATCACTTTCTACCTTGAATCCAAATTGGCCCTTCAACGGCCTTGGATCTCATCTAATAGCTTTCTTGACCTTTTGACCCCATAGCCAGTTAATCTAACATCTTGTTACCTATTTCATATCTTTGATCGGTTTCATCCCTCAAAACCTAAAAAACCAAAAAAATTACTTCATAACTAGCCTAAAATCAGAACATAATAAGCAAACACATAGATATCCCTTACACATATAGAGAGAGCCCTCTCTGAGTCCAAGAAGGCTAGGTCCTTGGGCTCCAAATTTTGGTTTGATGTTACACTGTCATTTGTCTTGCCAATCAGCCAAATCACGGGAACCTAACATAATGGCGATCACGGTGGGACCCTGAGTATTAAACAAACTTAGATTCCCTAGACCTTAAGAGACCTTAAGAATACTATCTGATTGACTTATCCCATCGCTCACTAACATAATGGTGATCACGGTGGGACCTATTGAGTACATGATAGTCTAGCGAACTCTTATAGACTCTTTAGTCCTTCAACATCTAAACTTAGACCATCAACCTTTAGAATCATTTAGAGTAAACTCTCTGTTTCACCATATTAGCAAACTGATGAATTAGGTTTATAACACTCTTACATACTAGGCTTCACATAAAACTCAGAAAAAACCACAAAAACTCCCTTAGATTGGTTTTTGTCAATACTGGTGGTGGACCATACACATATACCTCAAAACAACTAAAAATCCACCTGGTGACTCCACTAGCCTCCAGTAGGCCTTACTACTTTACTAAGCTCTAGGCTATTATCCGATTGAGCCACCTCATCGCCACCCTAACATAATGGTGATCATGGTGGGACTCTGAGTATTAAAAAAACTTAGATTCCCTAGACCTTAAGAGACCTTAAGAATACTATTTGATTTACTTATCCCACCGCTCACTAACATAATGGCGATCATGGTGGGACCTTATGAGTTATTGACAATCTAAGTACTCCTTAGTAACTCTCGAAGTCTCTTTCAAACTTAGAAAACTTAAGTGTTGTCCGAAGAGTAGAAAATAGCTCCTTCACCATCTTAGCAAAATGATGAGTCAGTTATAGGAAACTCTTCCAAACCTTAGAAATACATAAAACTTAGAAAACCTGAAAAAACTCCCTTAGATTGGTTTTTTTCAATTATGGTGGTGGACCATACATAGATACCTCAAAACAATTCAACTAAAAATCCACCGGCGACTCCACTAGCCTCCGGTCGGCCTTACTACTTCTAAAATCTAGGCTACCTTCCAATTAAGCCACCTCATCGCACGCTCACTAACATAATGGCGATCACGGTGGAGACTACGAGTATTAAACAAACTTAGATTCCCTAGACCTTAAGAGACCTTAACAATATTATCTGATTGCTTATCCCACTGCTCACTAACATAATGGCGATCACGGTGGGACCTTCTGAATTAGTGACAATCTAAGTACTCCTTAATAACTCTCAAAGTCTCATTCAAACTTAGAAAACTTAAGTGTTGTCCGAAGAGTATAAATAGCTCCTTCACCATCTTAGCAAAATGATGAGTCAGTCATAGGAAACTCTTCCAAACCTCGTAGGCACATAAAACTCAAAAAACCCCAAAACACTCCCTTAGATTGGTTTTTGATAGTATTCGCGGTGGACCATACACATATACCTCAAAACAACTAAAAATCCACCTGGCGACTCCAGTAGGCCTTACTATTTTACCGAAATCTAGGTTACTATCCGATCGACCTATCCCATCGCCCACTAACATAGCGGGAGATGGTGGGACACTGAGTACATGATAGTCTAGCAAACTCTTATAGACTCTTTAGTCCTTTAGATATCTAAACAGACCAGCAGTCCACAGACTCATTTAGAATAAACTCTTTTTGTTGTCACCACCCTAGCAAAGTGTTGAAACAAGTTTAGAATAATTTAAACCATAGACTGCTCACAAAACTTAGAAAATCCAAAACATTTCCAGATTAGTTACTAGTGGTGGAACATAGCTATCTTCACAAAACAACCAAGTTCCACCTGGCGACTCCACTAGTCCATTCCTTTTTATTTTTACCATCCTTCACCTTAGAAGAATTTTAGAGAGACCACCCATCCAAAAACATTCGTCAATACCATCCTCTCTAAACTCTAGATCCAAAATCTGGCTTCACGAAGAATCAACACCAGATCCCATCCAGTCCCAAATCCCCCTATCATATTAGATGACCCAGAAAAGATTTTGTGGCAAGCTTCTGAAACTGACCATATAGCCACTGGTAGATCCATCCGTAAAACAAGATCAGTACCTGAACATCTCCCTATCCTACCATATTCACCTTTTGAATTAGAGTCATCAAAAACTCTTTTCAGAAGCAAGTCGCATAGTAAGATAAACTTTGACGATCTTGAACCCCTAGACCAAACACAGAGTCATAGTAGAGAAGCCTCACCTTCCACACCCCCCGACTTTCAGCTTCTCCATCACTTTGGCTCCTACCATCCCAAATCTGCTCAAAACCAGATCACTAGTCCAATTTCATCTTCCACACCTATCCAAACCGCCACTGTTCAAATCACCTCAACTCATCCCACTAGTCCTCATCTTGTACATCATCCATTAGCTCCCGTCATGGCAGCCTGGTACGCACCGTTGGTGTTGCCACTACCTTTGGCTCCTCTCCCAAATAAATATCAAGACAAAATCCCACATTTTACCGGAGAAGACACCACCACACCTCAACAACATATAAGTAAGATTAGTGATGCCTTTGAATACCTGGAGGTACAAGACGAGACCGTCAGAATGAGAATATTCACCCAAAGCCTTGGTGGTGAACCCAAAACATGGTTCAAAAGCTTAGCTCCAAACAGCATCCACAACATCCCAGAACTATGTCAAACCTTTAGAAACAGGTGGGAGGTCCGAAAGAGCCCTATTCAAATCCTATCAAAATATAACAACCTAAAACGGGAAAATGGGAAAAGTGTCCAAGCTTACTGCACTAGGTTCAATAGTGTGTATAACTCCCTCCCACCTCATTTCAAACCCCGACTTGGTTTAGCCTTGGAAAAATTCCCTGAGGGTTTCGAGCCGGAAATGACATACCATCTGAGAGACAAAGATCCCCCTACCTTAGAGGAAATGCAACAAATAGCCATAAAAGAAGATGCCAGCTTAGCAAAAAAAAGGGCTAGAACTAGATCAGAAATAAAGGTCATATATAAAGATGAGGTCTCCACTTCATCGCCTTCCCTAGATCCTAGAATAGATGACCTAGTCAAAACCATGGCCAAAATGTGGGAAAGGATAAATGAAAAAGCTCCTGTTAGGGACAACCATCCAAACCCTCCAAATAGAAACCTAAACCAAAATTTTAGGAGGGAGCAGCCTAAAAACAAACCAAGGGAAGATGACCAAAAAATTATGCCACCATTCAATGAAAATTATGTGGAAGAAGAGGATAGGGATACAGAACCCATTGATGAAAGTCATTTGAACCTTATAGGATCTGATAATGAGAGTGAGGTGTACCTCACAGAAGAAGAACAATCATTCCTCTCTCCAAATTATGACAAAACGAACTATGAAGATCCTGACGATCCTACCATAGAATTCCAAAATGCCATTATAGAAGCTCACAGGCAGTATAACATTAGAAGTAGAAAAAACCAAGATAATTCCCGGGAAAGGTAACTCGAGATACGCTAAAACTTCTAATACCATCCTTGGGAAAGCGATGTAGGTAACAAAAATCATGGTCGAGAAGAGTGACCAAAACAAAACTAAAGTTACCCAAACTAGCCACGACTCGGATGCTCTAAGTACTTCCACAAAAGTTACCGAAGCAACTATGGCAAACAAAATCCCAAAACAAGGCCAACAAACTCAAAACATAGAAAGGTCATGGCTGAAAAGTGAAACAAACATATCCAAACTTCGGTACCTTTTAGTTGCCGAAGGCGAAATCGCCGAATCGAGATCACCATGCCTCTTACCGAACTCATCACCCAAAGTTCTAACATAAATCCCAAGTGTTAAAAGACCTGAATCTAGGGAATGATGCGAACATTGTTAATCTGGCTGATGACACTCCTGAAGTGTTGTTCGGTCCGAAAATAGAGGGAAAATTCCAAGAAGGAACTACTCTTCCATTTTACATTAGCCTAACAACTACTTTGTCGAAGTGTACGAAAAAGGACCACTTTAGCTACGCATAACTAATAGCCCTAACAACAAAAGTGGCTGCCAATATCTTCAGATCTGCGGTTAGTTAAACAAGAAAAGAGCTGCAAAACACCAGATCTATGCATGGAAAGACATTAAGCAGTAAAAACAAGGGTTTGCTCCATATACCAATAGACAAGACAAGAACAATTTTTGAAAGATTTTTTTATATTAATTGGGCACCTAGGAGGAAAACAAGAAGGCGTATCCAATTCTCCTCGGTGGGATGGGTTCTTGGAAGTCCTCAGCACTTCAGATCTAAGATTTCTCTCTCTTGTTGGTGTATAAAACCCAATGCAAAGAATAGAGCTCAATGGGAGCTCACACGGCAAAATGATGAAATGACGGAAAAATGTGACTAAGAGTATAGATCCCGAGTGATCTAAGAGGCCACAAAAGGTGATGAATGGTAGGAAAAACCCTTCTATTTATAACAAAATATTGGGTCATTCTAGATCTTGGTGCAGCGGGTTAACGGATCTAGATCCACTTTTTATGGAATATTTTATTATATTTGTTGGAGGGAAAAGGTATTTGACTTGGGTCAAATCCCTTAATTTATCGAAATAAATAAATAAATGATTTATTTATCTTTTAAGGGAAGCGGTTGGAAGATAATCAAATAAATAATGATTTATTTACTTATTTAAGGAAGTGGTTGAAAGATAACCAAATAAATAATTATTTATTTAATTATTTATGGGTGATTTAGTCGTATTTAACAAGGAATATTATTTAAATAAGATTTAAATAATTATTCCTAGAAAATAATAAGATAAATAAAGATTTATCTAATTAATTTCTTTGTTTTGGGTTAAACATGACCAGGAATAACAATTAAATTATTGTTTAATTAATTATTCCTTGAGGAAAATCAAACAAATATAGGTTTGTTTAATATTTCCTTTTGGGGTTTCCTGTTTTAACGTAGTGAAAACGATTTTAGGAGTCGGCGAGGGTCTTTATGGTGTACTTAGGTCCATCTAATGGTAATAGGTTAGATGACCAAAAAATGAATATGTGATTGCCCCCGTGTGAGTGTCGGGGGTAAATCGTATGACCGAAGTACGTTGTAAGAACTCAATCACTAGACATCAAGAGGGAAGTCAGAGAGAGAAATGTGAGGTAGACTAAGGTGCTGAAGAACTAGACCCTAAGGAGACGAAACTTACAGGTGCAACAAGTCTCTTTTTATGAGAGGGTACTTGTGCTAAAGGTGATGGGGGAGGCATACCTATGCCTGCCGAGACAAAGTACAAAAGAATAGTGTGTCCAGTAAACAAGGGACCGAACCATAAAGTACAGTCGGCATAATCATGAGCCAGATAAAAATACAATGAAGAATCCCACATACATGCTGTGCCTGGGATAATAGCCAGAACTTATACAATAATATCTGAGTACATGAGATACGAATACAACCCAAATTCCCCCTATAAGCGGGGAAGGGCTCACAAAATCTGACTGACACATGCAAATCAAAGAGGCGCTGCAAGCGGCTAAGACCGACATCATCAAATATATGGAGCTGCATCGAAGGCTGCAATGAAGAGGTCATCCGGGCATGTGGGGGGCTACCTGCAGGGCCACCCCCTCATGAGGGCTGAGACATCTCACACACGCCCGGGAATCATCAAGAGCTGCTGCTGGGTCACTGGACTGTCCAGTATACGAATCTCGGTCATGCTGAAAGGAGCTGGAGAAGCAATCAAGTCAAAGGGAAGTGAGAGATCCCCCTGCCTGATCCGAGGCACCGAACAAGAGTGGAAGCTGGAACCAAGGTACACCGCCCTCTAGACCTTGCTTCTGGAATGAATGAGCTGATGCCGACAGAAGGAGGTCCACCATAGTTGAGGCAATGAGAGACCCTCAACTAAGTCGCGAGAGAAAAGAGTAGAGCGACGGAAAGACTGACACTAATAATGATAGTGAAGTGGAAAGGACTGCGTAGCTAATGGACGACTTCCCTTGCTAGAACATAAAGGGCATGAATGACATGGCAGCGACTGACACAACATCATCAGGGATGGGTGAAAGTGGAACTGAAGGTCATAATGTGCGACACAAGAGAGAGACCAAGTAATGACGGATGGAGGGCTATAGTGGGGTACAAAGGGACGTGGTATAGACTCCATGGAGGGAATGATGACTCAACTTGGAAGCTCTAAACAAGGGCGACTCGGTGGTGCTGCCACACAATAAAGGCCCCAATGGGGGACCGTGGAAACATGAGTACATGATGGGAACTCATGACGAAAATCGACATGAATGAATACAAGTAAGAAGGCAAGATGGTGCCCCAAGTACAAGTGTCGTAAGTGAGGAAATTCGATTTTAAGGAGAGGTGAAGTGACCCTTCTTGGACAAAATGTGTCCTGGGGAAGTATCAGATCACAAAAACATAACAGATACCCATTTGAGGGCTCGGTGAGAGCTTTCCAACGGTGTAGACGGTTCATCAAACGGGGCTACGGTGTGGTCGCAGTAGTCGAAAGAAGAAACAGGGGTTCTCTTTTAATAAGGCAATTTTCCCTCCAAAATCACTCATTTGCTATTGTTGCTGTGGTGAATGTGGAGAGGAGAGAAGGCCCTAAATCTTGTGGCGAATGTAGCGGACAAACCAACCGTTGGAATCGAGATCCGTTAGTTGCAGGTAGGAGGCCTAACCTTTCTCTTGCATTTTGATGGATTAAGTGTTCAGTTTAGGGCCCAGAAATCCAGAAACAGCCCCTCCTTCATCTCTACGGCCAGGTCGCACTTTTTGGGCCAAAAAGTGCGACACAGGAAACGAGTTTCGGTGAGAAAAGTGCGACCTGTCCTAGAAATGGGTAGAAAGCGCGACACAGGAGATGAGGGGTTTTGGTGTTGTTTATGGTGGAAGTTGGATTTTGGTGTTTGGTTATGGTTTCCCGATCGTATCTTGAAGACAAAAATGATGTGTTTGTGTAGGTATGGCGGTTACGGGTCAACTAGAGAGAGAATGTACGGCGCTCGGCGAGTGGATGAAAGCAGGCGGATCAGGGCGGCATGTCATATGTATCAGAGTAGATGGACTCTAAACACATGGTTTGCGACACATATTATGGATATGCATCATTTTTTGATGGTTATGAATGTTATTGTCCTGTATGAAATGTGTGTGATAAATGCCAATCTAGAAAATGGTTTGCAATACTATCTACATAGTGATTCTGTTCTCGAGGTACATGGTTGAAAGTTATGGTTTGAAATGCACGTATCAAGAGTTTCACTCGTAAAGAGCGTCTAAACAGCATAGGGTTATGCACACGATAAACACCATTTAGTTGCATTACAAGAAGTAGGGAATCCAAACGAACGTGCAGATGGAGGATGCGATGAAAGAGGGCATCGACTAAGAGACCATGCACTACATCGTATTCGGCCTGATTGTTGGTGGCAGAACCAATGCATACCCCGTTAGACAGAACGAGGTCATGCAGGGGGGTGAAGATGGCCCACCCTGCCGAGGCAAGATTCCTGGAGTAGCGACTTGCACCATCGGCGTAACCGATAAAGGATGTGGACGGGGGAATGCGCAAGGTGGTGTGACAAGACAACGAATGAGAGAGGAGAGGCAATGGCCCCCCCCCCGGCGGCGTAGGTGCACGAAGTCATCCCGGCGGCCGACGCGGGGAGGGAGTGCGGAAGTAGGATGACTACACAATGGTGGGATTAATGGCCATGAACACCGCACAAAGCACAGGGCTTGTTGGTGCGGAGAGTCTTGGGGTTCTTGGTTACGGACGAAGAAGGAATGGAGGCTTCAGGGACCGTAGACTCGGTGAACGCGACTTTAACCATGGGCTGAATACGGGGCAACTCAGGACAAGCATGGGTGGCATGACCGGTGACATCACATAAGGCGCAAGGCTTCACGGGCGGAGAAGGGGTCGGGTTAGTCGTGGTGGTCTTGTCTTTAGGTGCCCCCTTGCGGGCTTTGCCTTTCTTCCCGAGAGCCGTCACGACAGGAGAAGGGTCCTGTGGAGGTGTTGGGGGCACAGTGGCAACGGAGGAAGCTAGGGGGACCAGTTGAACCGGTGTCAAATCTATATAGGGCTTGGGATGACCAGGAGGGGTGGCGGCTGGGGGATCAAGGTACCAGACCGGTATGCCCAAGGTCAAGTTAGGGAGAGAGAGGGTGGCCATGACGGGGATAGAATATACTCCGGAAGGGGGAGCTAGGAAAGGGATCTGCCCAGCAGGGTAATGACCAGGAGGGACGGCTTCGAGATGGTTAAGGCCAGGAGGAACCGATCCAGGAGGATAAAGGGGTTCAGGGATACTAGTTGTAGGGGTAGGGCTAGAAGGAGGAGGTCTGGCTGGCTGAGATGAATGGCTAGGAGCGGGTTGCGGAGGGCGAGGGGGAGGTTGCTGACTAGCCGAGGCAGGCCGCTTACGGGCAGCCTGGGATGATTGCATCATGCAAACATTCGATAATGCAGGATCGGCGATAGGAGGAGGGGGGGAGGGAAAGGTTAAGGGGGAAAAGTTCCAAAGCGAGAGGAATCTTTATGTGGCAAAGGAGATATTGGTCGGGAATCGACCTCAGAGATGTTGGCTACGGAAGATGGTAAACTCGGGAGGTCGAGATTTTGGCGCATGATATGTCAATTGGTCAATGGTGACTATCTTTCCGTGTGGGGGAAAGACATCTTGCGAAAGACCACGGATGGGACAGAGACATAGCATAGGTGTAGCTTCGCCCCCGATGAAATGTTGTAATCTAGAGGGCGTCGATGGGCGGCACTTCAGCGTCGGCGCAAGCGGTCTTGCGGCGAGGGTGTGAGAGCGATTACGGGGGGGGGGCCAATGGGCTGGGAGGCATGGCCGTCCCACGCTCGAAGGGTGATTGTGGAAGGGGCTAGCTCAGGGGATCCGAGTTGCTTCCAAACCGAAGCGGACATCACGCAGGTGGATGCCCCCTCATCAATTACACACCGGGACACGTTGGCGTTCTGGATTTTGACGGGGATTTGGAAGGCGACGGAAGGAGGAAGAGGAGGATGGTCCGATTGAGTGGCGTCGAAAATAATCATTTGGTCATCAGCAAGATCTACAGCGCCCACGGCAGATAGTAGAGCCTTCTTTTGGGAAGGGCACGACTGGAGGAGGTCCAGTGTGGAAATGGCAGCAGGAGATTGCGCCAAATCATCTACTATGCTATATGAATGGGCAGCTCGACCGGAAGCAACGTTTCGACGTAATGGTCCCTTAGGTATCTTGGTAGGGACCTCAACTTTTGGTTGAGAGATATGTAAAGGCAGGTGTCGAAAAGGGCTACGCCAGAACTTTGAAGAAAGAAGGCTCGAAGCGAGGCGAAGCGGGAGGGAGGTGGGGAGTAGCGGCGAGACCGAGTTTGAAGGTGAAGATTGACGGCGGACGAGGTTCGGATCGGAGTTCATCATAAGGATCTGGTAATCGAGAGGAACTAGAAAGGGAAGGGGGTGGCTACCTGGCTGTCGGGCGGTTGGGTAGCCATGAATCCTTGCTGAGGGAAAGGATCAGTAAACACAGCTGGCTGGGTAGTGGCCACATTAGGAGGAGCATGAGGGGAGGCGTGCTGTCCGCGCAATGTGGCTTGAGACTCCCACATCTGCCGCATCTGGGGTAAGAGGGGAAAATCGTGGGTGTAATGACCATAAACACCGCAACACGAACAAGGCTTACTTGTGCGAAGCGGCCTGTCCGGCTTGGGCTGAGTGCCCTGTTGCTGGTTGGCAGTGTTAGGGTCCACACCAGGATTGGGTCCACGGGTACCAGGGGCAGATTAGTTTGGATTGCCTCTCCACCTTCTTTGAGAAAAAGGGGGATTATTCGCGCCCTGCTGTGCAAATACTTGCCTTGGAGGGGGCTGTAGGTGCTGGTGCTGGGGTTGAGGAGGCAAGGGAGGAGGAAGCGCATATGCTGGAGGAGCTGGCGCACCAGGCTGCGGATAAGGGTAATGGGTAGGTTGGGCAACATTGAGGTAAGCAGGAGGTTGGGCAAAAGGAGGAGGCATGCCGTATCCTGGATACATGCTACCGGGAGGGGGAAGAGTGCTAGAGGTGCTGGCCCCTCCCTGAGGGAGACCATAGCCCATAGAAGGTTGAGCGTACGGATGGGAAAGGGCTCCAACGATACCGTCGGCGAAATGAGATGCCCCCGGGGCGTTAGCGCCGCCGGGCCTGGGGAGGTCAGGAAGAACGGTATAAACATAACCAGATTGAGCGTAGATCAGGTCATATTTCAAGGCTATTTGGAGGGCGGCTTCTTTGGTTTGAGGAAAATGGGAGGCGACATCCTTGCCGATGGGAGCCGGAAGGGTGCGAAGGAACCAGTCCATATAAACCCGATCTTCGAAGGGAGGGGCTCGACATAAGCTCCGTCTTCTTCGCCATTCCTGAACATGGGTGGAAAGGCGGGTTGAAGAGGATTGCTTAAAGGAAGTCAAGAGCTCCATGCCAGTGTCGTATTAGAGAGGGAGCTGGAAATAGGACAAAAAGGCTTGGGCAAGGGTCGCAAAGGTGGTATGGGAAGAGGTGGCTTGTTCGACATACCATTTAGAAGCTTTGCCGGTAAGCGTGCGTTGGAACAAACGAAGAAGGATGGAGTCATCGGTAATGGAATTGGAAGAACACCACATGTGGAAAGATCGGACGTGATTGGTTGGATCTTCTCCAGCTTGGCCTTCGAATTTAGGGATATCGGAAGGGAGCTTGGTTGGCATGGCAGGCCAACCAACATCGTGCCGGATAGGGTCGTTGATCAACTGATTGAAATTGGGGAGGCTGAGGCCTGCAATGTACGGCAGCAAGGGGGTGGCCGAGGTCGTTCCTGTGGCGGTTCCGCTAGTAGTCGGGCCGGCATTAGGGCCGGGAGAACTGCTAGCATTAGGCCCTGGACCAGACATGGTGGTAAGGGGAGAACCAGGGGGAGAAAGGGAACCCGATGAATCAGGAGAGGAGTCAGAGTGAGGACTCGGAGAAGGACTGGCTCGACGACGGTGGGTCGGAGTAGGTCGATCGACCGAAAACTGAGGGTGAAGGCCAAGAAGTCTCCGGGAAAGGCGCCTTGGGGGCGCAATGACGACAGGAAGAAGGAAACCAACAGGGGCAGAAAGGGACAGAATCAATTAAGGTCAAGGGCAGAAAAGGTGCAGTGACAATTGATTTTAGAGTCTTTGCCAGGCGGTGTTAACTAGGCGCTTCTTCGCTTAGGGTCAGTGTGTGGCGTGCGTTAATTTTAATTTTTAAACCCTTTCCGTTTTGAGAGCAAGAAAAAAGTGTGCTGTGTAGCTGAAAATAAACCTACAGAGAACAGTATAAAATGCTGAAATAACAGAAAAATAACAGCTACTTGTGCATCTATCTAACCCAAGAAGGCGGGTCTCTCAAAACTAATCTGAAAAGAAAGGGAAAAATCTAGGCAAAACACACGGAAAAGAGGCCAATAGATATAAGGTCAAAAGGGACGGGGATCTAAAGGATAAAGCTGCTGAAAAGAGGTGCAGATCACAGCCAAAAGACAGAGGCAAGGTGGCTGGAAAAAGGAAGGAAATCAGCAAAATACGGAGGGGGCAAGGTGGAGGCCCTAAAAGTAGATCCAAACAAATCTTCAGGAGGTGATTTGAGAGGTAGAAGAGCTGATTTCAATGGATCTGAAAGGGAGGTAACAGATCTGGAAAAAAGGAGGCTGAAGCTCTGAAAAACAGACGGCTGAAACAGCTAAAACTCTTCCACAAAAAGTGGAGGGTACTAAATCTCTAGGGGGCTAGGTTCCCGCTTAGATGAGTAAAAACAGATCAGAACTTGGTCAAGGCGGGCTGAGATAGAGGCTGGAAGACCCTGACAGAAGCTGTAGCAGAACCCAGAAAAATTGCAGAAAAATCACTGAAAAACTGGCAGGTCGCAGTTTTTGACCTGTTTTCAGTGCAAGTCGCAGAAAAGGGACAGAAAAGTGTGACCGGGAGGTCCAGGTCGCAGTTTATGGGCCAAAAAGTGCGACCCCCCGTTCTGGTTGTCTCGGCGGCAGATTTTCAGAAAAGTTGCCGTCTCAGTTGCGGCTGGTGTCGCTTACCTGCGCAATAGGGCCAGAAACACACGGAAGTTAGAAATTTTGATTTTTTAGGGTTTTATGTGAGAAAAACAACATAAAAATAGGAAAAATAAACAGCTGAAAAGAAACCCTAGGGTCTGAAGTAGCTGGATATGCAGGAATATGAAAAACGACAGCGGTCGTAATTTAAAACCCGTGTGGAGTCGCCATTTGTTAGTATGAATCCTTTTTCGAAGTGTACGAAAAAGGACCACTTTAGCTACGCATAACTAATAGCCCTAACAACAAAAGTGGCTGCCAATATCTTCAGATCTGCGGTTAGTTAAACAAGAAAAGAGCTGCAAACAACCAGATCTATGCATGAAAAGACATTAAGCAGTAAAAACAAGGGTTTGCTCCATATACCAATAGACAAGACAAGAACAATTTTTGAAAGAATTTTTGTATTAATTGGGCACCTGAGAGGAAAACAAGAAGGCGTATCCAATTCTCCTCAGTGGGATGGGTTCTTGGAAGTCCTGAGCACTTCAGATCTAAGATTTCTCTCTCTTGTTGGTGTAGAAAACCCACACAAAGAATGGAACTCAAAGGGAGCTCACACAGCAAATGGCAGAAAATGGTGACCAAGTGTATAGATCCAGAGTGATCTAATAGGCAACAAAAGGTGAGGAATGGTAGGAAAAAACCCTCCTATTTATAACAAAATATTGGGTCATTCTAGATCTTGGTGCATGGGTTAACCAGATCTAGATCCACTTTTTATGGAATATTTTATTATATTTGTTGGAGGGAAAAGGTATTTGACTTGGGTCAAATCCCATAATTTGTCAAAAATAAATAAATAAATGATTTATTTATCTTTTTAAGGAAGCGGTTAGAAGATAATCAAATAAATAATGATTTATTTAATTATTTAAGGAAGTGGTTGAAAGATAATTAAATAAATAATGATTTATTTAATTATTTGTGAGTGATTTGGTCATATTTAACAAGGAATATTATCTAAATAAGGTTTAAATAATTATTCCTAGAAAATAATAAGATAAATAAAGGTTTATCTAATTAATTTCTTTGGTTTTGGGTTAAACATGACTGGGAATAACAATTAAATTATGGTTTAATTAATTATTCCATGAGGAAAATCAAACAAATATAGGTTTGTTTAATATTTCCTTTTGGGGTTTCCTGTTTTAACATAGTGAAAGCAGTTTTACTTAGGGTAAAACTGGTCTTACATGGTGTACTTAGGTCCATCTAATGGTAATAGGTTAGATGACCAAAAAATGGTGTAACACCATGCTAGACTCCGACGCCTCGCATAATCTTATGCCGAAGGTAGTAATGGAAAGACTAGGCCTGGAAATAAAAAGACCATACAAAGACTTGTATTCATTTGATTCGAGTAGAGTCAAATGCCTGGGTTTGATCAAAGACCTTTGTTTTAGTCTGGCCCAAATACCTGCGAAACATCTTATCATGGATATAGTAGTGGCAGACATCCCTCCCAAGTACGGGATGCTTCTATCCAGATCTTGGGGAGCCAAAATCTAAGGGAATATTCAACTGGACATGTCATATGCCACCATTCCTGTGTTTGACCAGACAAGAATACTCTACCGAGAGTCACACATGAAATACATGATTAGTAGTCAAGAGAGGCCAGACAACATTCCAATGTATTCCTTACATTCTGACCTGAACTCTTTTATTCTGCATATTGATGAAGACATGGAGGAGGAGTCAGAAGAGACTGAAATAAGCTTAGATCCACCACATCAGCTGCCCCTGGTGCTCTATGATGAACTAGACACTCAAAACTACCATGATCATGAACAGCTGTGTCTTGAAGAAATTAAGTATGCCCCTTCTGGGGTGGGATTAGAGCAAGAAGCGCAAACCCTTATGTACTATCAAGCGAATTTCTCTAACCCTAGTCAAACACCAGCAGTAACCTGCGGAAATTTTTTCCGGGTAAAGGCTTTAGAAGACTTACACATCATAAACCTGTTTGGAACTCAGGAGCAGGGAAGTTTAATGTTTCTACCATACTTCAAATATTTACCACAACATAACTCTTCTACTGCAAATGAAGCTTTGACTGTAGCCTTAACATCCCAAATTCCGGAAAAAATACCTGATAAAATTCTTATGAGCAAAGATGATAGCTGCAGTCCAAACATACCTGAGCTACTAAAATTGGCTCATATTCTGTCTTTTCATGAAGAACTCAGAAATGCTAAAATCAGAAATCTCATGCAGAATACCAATTTCTACAGGAAAAACAAGGGAAAATGCTGTGATACTTTTTTTCCCTCAAAGAATAACTTTGACAAGAGAAAACATAGCAATCTGAACCAAACTGTAATAATCAGGGATAAAACAGTTGATCATAGAGTCTGTTTCGATTTTAGAAATACTACTGCATGTCTCTATAACATAAATTCTGTTTTTTCTACACAAGACCATGATATACCAATTAAAAGTGCTTTTAATCAGGTGTTTTCGCAAGATGATATTTCAGGTTGTGATCAAAATATTCCCTTGCAAAGTATACAGCTTAAAGATTTTTTTCAGTTTGCGGGAGGTAGATCTAATTTCAGAATCAAAATTACAAAACCACCCAATATCAGAAATCTGTTCATGAAGGCCATGTTCCCAGTTTTCAATTTTTTCATTTTTGCATACCTTGATGATGTCATTATCTATTTTAAGAATGACCAAGAGTACATGCATTACTTGAGGAAGATGTACAGTAAGGAAAGGAGTGGAAATCGGATATTCAAAGAGGTACAACGGGAAGATACTGGTTTGTTTAGAGATTCTTGCATGAATCCCTATGTCATGTTAGAGAGAGAAAACTTTCCAAATTTCTCTTTTCAAGAGTTGAGTGGGCCAAGGGTGAGAGGAGATCCTTACGAGGATAAGATGCTTAAATTACGTCATTTCCAAGATTTCTGAGTTTGAAACACTTTCATTCATTGTATATACCACTGTTTGAAAAATAGATAAACAGAAAAGTAAAAAACATCAAAAAATAGAAAAGAGGGCGAGTGAAGATAGAACAAAAGCCCCATGTTCCAAAAAATAGTCTTTCAGAAAGCGCGCAAGTCCAAATGTCGCTACTAGAACTTCAATGTCTTGTTCAGCTATCTAGCCTAATCATAGCTGAGCATGTTTAAATTTATTTGCTAATAAGTTAGTGAGTGAAAAATATGGTCAACATTGTGTAAGATTGACTTATCACAGAGTATAGATTAGGGAGAGATTCTGGTTCCACATGCCTAAAACAGAACCAAAGAGAGAAGCGAGGGATGAAAAATACATTGTACATCTTAGCCCCGCTTGTCTAGTTTTCCTTTTGTTGCAGAATAATATTTGTGTGAAGTTTGTACTATCATGCCGCAAATACATGACAAATCGGACAGTTTAACCCTGATTTGATCGTTTTGAATTTCATGTTTTAGATTAGAGAACAAAATCCTGTCAAACAGTTTAATCTTGACAGTTGATCTAGTTTAGGTAGAGTAATGAAGGAGTTCATCAGTTTAATCTGAAATCTCGGCAGATATAAGTGTAGAGTTAGCTAGGTTCAGTTTGCAAAAAGAAAAATATGCATTGTCAAAAGGTTGCTAGTTCAAATGCGCCAAAAAGGAAGAAAAAATGTTAGGAAAGATAGTGGGGTAAGTAGAAATATCATCGATGTTAATCATGCTGTCTCTTTCAGAAGTAGCATCAAAGAAAAGTGAAAATTTGCGCCAATGGGTAAGGCACTAGTCCTCATAAGCCACAGATCTGAAATTCTGGACACCTCCCGAAAAGGAGCTGCCCTCCCCAAATGGAGCCACTGTTAGTCATCAGTATTTTTTACCTGTTAGTGATGACTAGTTCAACAACCTAGTTTTCCAACAGCTGATCTTAAAAATTTGTCAAATTTGCCAGCCGGGAAAACACCCTTAAAACTTTTTTCCTCTCCTTACTTTTCAGTTCGTCCATGACAAGATGAAATCCCATTATCCAATCCTACCTAACCCCAGCCATACTAAGTCTGCCTGTCAGCTCTAAAAGGACAATCCAAGTCTGCTTCAAAAACCTCCCCTAAATTAGGAAGTGGCGCTTTAAGAAATTTTACCCTTGGCAACCATCAAAGGGCCAAAAAACCTCCATCTACTATAGACCAATCATTACAGACCTCCCACTCTGCTAATGAAGTTAGTCACAGCTCTAGGTCGCGCCACTTACACACCCTTAATTCTCAGCACTGCATAAACTATAGTCTCAAGCTGATTATTAGGTGTTTTACACTGTTTATGGATTTTACAAGCACATGAAACATGTCATCATCTCAGAAGAAAATTCTTGACTCCACATTAGAAGAACAACTGCTTCTCAATGTGAGCATGAACCTGAGATATATCTGCAGGACAAAGAGTTTCTCGTCAAGACCTTGCAGCTTCATTCAGCATGAAAACACAGTAGAAGAAAGACAACACTGCCAAAAAAACTTGTAATTTGTCATGGCCAAGGACCTCCTTCATCTATAGGCAGAGGGTTAAGGCGCCTCCTTCATATACAAGTAGAGGGCGACGGCCAATGTTGACTTGAAGAATTGCAAAACTAACTGTAAGCACAGGTTTGTTTTTTTTTTACTAGACAGTGAAACAGTGACTCAAGGTTTCTGAGGGAAAGTGATGATCAAAACAGGGTTAAGATCTGAAATGTTCAAATAAAGTGAAAGCAGATTTTTTGGTCTTGTGCCCTAAGAAAGAAGATAAATTGAAGTTTCAAGCATCATCATCATGGCGCAACAAAAAAGAGACTCTATTGATCAAAACTATTGTAACAAAACATCTCTGCAGGGGTGCTAGTATGAATGGCTCAAATCAGTGTTGAGCAAGAAGACACTTCAGTAAAAAAAGGACCTCTGTGTACTCTTATGTTTCTATTGGGTTGTAAAATAAAGTCTATGGTTTCTAGATAAACATAGAGAAAAAGCAGGCAAGTAGTACACATCCCCCAGACATAAGCCATCTTGATATCATTCAAAGCGCCAGTGCAAGTCCAGGTGTTGCAATCCACACTCCACCACAAAGACAAGTGTATTCTTCAGATGCAGCAGGGTTGGTGTTTTCAGAGTTTCATTAGAAGGAAAATGGCTAATAAAATCCTGGTGTCTGTGAGTAATTATAGCTACTTTTTCACATCTCACATACTTCCCTCCTCAACACAAAGGTATAAAAAGGTTATGATCTGTGTTTTAAAGCCTTGGAAAGGTATTTCATACATGAAAGCAACTCCATTTATAGACAGGTGCCTTTTCAAAACTGTTTATAACACCTAACACAGAAAATCTGGATTATTTCCTCAAGAGACATTACAAATGAAACAATTGTTCATAAATAGGCAAAAGATATGCTTTCACATATTGTCAGTTTTTGGGAAGCTTGAGACAAGTGCAGGTCTTCATTATTCAATGGACAGAGACATCATAGTGATATGTTTTGAGCAGAGAAAAGTATTGGAAAAAGCGCCCTTCTTAATCAAAGGACCATGGAAAAATCCGAAAAAATGCAGCAAATCTTTTGACACCTACAGTTGGAGAAAAGTCGATGAAGCACTTGGAAACAGAAATTGTCAAAACAAGTTAAAAGGATAAGCCTTCTCATTTCAAAAAGACAAAGCAGTGTCAAATACTTTTCTTCATATCTGGAGTGGATTTTCCATTTTAAAATGATCACCAACAACATTAAACAAGTGGCAGGGGATGGTATACAGTTCATTAGGTTATTTACTAAAACTGGAGCTTCTGTGCTAAATAATCACCAAAGAAGACAATGTTAGCAAAAGTCACCTTTTCAATCTATATGCATGAGTGAAAACAGTTTAACCTTTCCAAAACAGGTTTGCTGGTTATAAAGGGTTGGTTCATATTGAGACTGTTTAAAAGCACAAGAACCCCACTGCCAACATCATTTCGAAATCCAAGTTTCACAAGCGCACCAAAAGTATTACCGAAGAAGGCAAAAACTTTGAAAGCCCTTGCAAAGACCATACAAAAGGTTTGATTTCATTTTGCATTTCAAGTAATGAAGTAACCGTTGGGGTTTCGCCTTTTCAAAGGAATGAATCAGAGTGGTAAGCTCATTTTCGAGTTCTTCAAGTAGAATTGAGCCTCCCTCTATAGTCTCCAAGCATTGAACAAGTTTTTCAAAGTCAATTTGCAGAGTTTCCAGGATTTTTCACCGCGCGGCACTCCTGTAGGAGTGCGCGGTGCTCTTGGGCGGGGCTTTTGAACTGTGCCACAAAGGTGCACAACACTCCTGTAGCTGCGCGCGGCGCTCCTGTAGCGGCGGGTCACGGGCGCGCGACAGGCCACCCGACAGGCCACCCTTCGTGTTTTCTTGCGCGGCGTTCTTCTTCAGAAAGGTGCCGCACATGCTTCCGGCCTCCAAAACGCTTCCAAACTCCCTCCAAGGTGACCTCAACTCACGAAACAGGTTTTGCATCATATTTTGAGGTATTTTGCGCAGCTCACCCTCGATTTCACGTTGTTGGATAATGCTTGGAGGCCAAACAAATCAGCTTTGAAATAGTTATTGTTAAGGGACTGTGTTAAAAGTGGAATAGGGCGTTTTATTTCAAAACAAGCTTATGGTTTTTTGACTGCTGGAAGACTTGGGTACAAGCTGTATTTTTACTACCACAGAAGTATTTCAAACTATGCCAACTCTGCCCTTTAACCACAAGAAAACTTGGACTGTGTTTTGCCCCTTTGCTTGACTGAGCCTATATTGTCATTTCATATTGGTAGACTGCATGTGAAGTTTAAGGTTTCGATCAAGGGGAGCTTCTCGACATTGAACTGCTACAAATTTTGGTATCACAGTACAGAGACATCTTTAAACTCTGTCACCATCTATGTAAACAATGTTTTTGTTGGGTAAACATCTATTGTTCAAAACTGTGCTGAAGTGTTGTATATGCTGATGAACTGCTAACAAGGAAAGGGGTCTTGAAACTAAAAACTGTGTTTTCACCTTGCCTCTTCAAAGGACAAGAGTATCTCATATCCTCAAAGCATCGAAGGGTAGGTTACCCCTACCAACCACAGAAAAATACAGTTGTTCACTATGTATACTTTGATTGCCTTTTTGTTCTTCAAGCTCACAGTTAAGCTGATATCCAGATAGTTGCAAAGACATTTTTTCTAAAGGGACAGGGGTTCTACATTGATAAGGTGCCTTGATTGTTTGAAAGGATTAAACTCCTACAGCCTTTGTTGAAACTTCTGGAGCATTTTTAAACTCTGCCACCTTTGTTCCATAAACTATGAAATTGACTGTATGCCTACACTAAAGGTTGACTGTATATGGTGTGAGTTTTGTTGAGTAATTGGCATACTAGGCAAGGGCAAGATCGTGAAGATTGAGAAGTTCACCATTGGTCAAAAATACAAATTAAGTTGTTGAGCTCCAAACATCACAGAGCAAAGGTGATTTTGTCACTATACACCGCAATTTCACTTAACAGCCTGTCTTCATTTCACTATGTTTTTTCTTAATTAAAAGGTCTACTGGCTGAGATACATATCCAAGGTGGGAAGGCCACTTTTTAAAGGAGCAGGGGTTTTGTAGTGTGAGGGAACATTGTGCAATCATCCAAAGACATTTTTTTCTATCAAAACAGTGAATTGACAGAGTTTTTAAAGGCAGTGAGGCAGTTTGGTGCTTCAAAAGCATATTTAGCCCAAAATGCCGCCCAGGCAAGACAACAGAAGTGGTTTACACAAGAGATATGAGCCAATCTCTACTAAGGAGGTAAATTCACATCCATCCATCCTCTTCAATTTTCATGAGGTAGGTTGTTTAGATTTCTGCCAGAAAGTACAAGAGGTCAAAAGTTTCTCGCCCTTGACACACCTATGCAACCTGAGGTTCCAAAGCAAACATTTCCAGGTGGCAGACCTTGATTTCAAGTTTTCACCGAGGTCGGTATCTAAAGCCACCAAAATCCCATATCTTGGGGAGAAATGGTTCAAGCAGCCCCATCTAGACTTGGATGACTACAAGCCTTTCATCAAGCCCGAGCACAGAGATACATGCACTGCTATTTTTCCTTTCTCTCATCTTCTTGCCAGCTATGCTCCTCTTATGAAGATCATAATGAAGTATTTTACTTGTGAAGGGAGATTTACTCGAGTTTATGCCTACCATGTCCGACTATTGATGCATTTCACTAGAACTAGGCAGCTCAATCTCCCTTACTTTTTGTGCAAGAGCATCGAGAAAATGGCATCCTTAGTCTAGAAGAAGCCTCCATCTCAGCAAATAGCTTCTCTCTTCCATCATTCTTTGATCAAAATCATCATTCTTCATCAGCTGGAGAAGAAAGGGGTTTCTTGGGATGTTTTTATCAGTCACCCGGATTTCTCCACTGTTCCTCCGGTCCATATATCTCCCACCCCGCCTATTCATCGCCCTTTACCTTTATCCAGCAGGCCTACTCCTAGAAGGCTCAGGATCACCACAGGACAGTCAGGACAACAAGAAGAGGAGAAGCATGAACAGGTAGAAAAAGAGGAGGACATGCATGAACAGGTAGAAAAAGATGAAGGACAGCAGCTTGATAGTGATGGAGGTGAGCAGCAGCTTGAGCCACTAAGTGAGCATGGAGTTGAGGCACAGCAGCAGCTTGATTTTGATGGTCAAGGGCAGCAGGTTGAACCAAAAATTGAACAAGGGATTGAGGTAGAACAACAGCTTGATTTTGATGAACAGGGACAGCAGTTTGAGCAGCATGGTGAAGGTGAGCAGCAACAGCCTCCTTATAACATACAACAGTCTTCTCATGATACATTACAGCGTCCTCAAGTTGCACAACAGCTTCAAGAGGAAAGTTTTTTTTCGGAAGGTGATAAACAAAGTGACAAGGGCAAAGCCATCATGCTTTCCTCTCCCAAGAAGACTAAGCCCAAGACAGCAAAGAAGCAAATGCTCAAGGTGGTTACTCCAAAAGTAACAGGAGCTATCCGGAGTAAAAGAAGATCACCCAAGAAACCTCTCACTAGCATGCCAAGAAGGAAGAGTGCAAGATTAGCCTTCAAGGGCAAAGGGAAAGGCAAGATAGGAGAAAGTCAAGAACATGGAGGTGCATTGGCTATCATCCCAATCCAAAGTGATGACAGCGATAATGAAGCCCGCATTCTTGAAAACCTTCTAATCCATCGAGAGGGTCAAATTGAAGCATTGGAGAATAACCTTCATCGGGCAAAGAGCTTCAATCATTTCTTGGAGATCCAAAATAGACAGATGAGTGTTCACATGGCAGTTTATGAAACACGGGCAATCAAATACAAGAATGAGGCTGCTAAAGCACAAGTAAGGATAGAGGAGCTCATCGGTGAGTTTGATGAAGATGAAGAAGAAGATCAGCCTAGGCGGAAGAGGCCTAGAACCATAGGGCTTAAAAGAGCCCTGGAAAAGAAAAAGGAAGAAGAACAAGCCCATCTTCAATCATTTCCCCTCACTGCACTACTTGAGCAAGAAATTGAAAGCAATAAGGAGGCATGGCTAGAAAGAGCCAATAAACATTTGGAGATGAAGCTTGAGAAGGCAAACAGAGACTTGGAGCTGCAAAGGAAGATGACACAACACTATCAAAAGCTAAATCAGTTTGCCCGGCACAAGCTAAAGGCCACTCAAGAGAAACTGAAGGAAGCAAAGGGGAAGCGCTCGACACGGAAAGAGAAGAAAGGCACATCAGCACTTGAAATTTTGGCTTCATTTTCGGAGCATGTTTCCAAGGACCCTTGAGGGTCATGCAGGCCAATTTTGGGCACATTTTGACAATTTTTGGTTTTTTAGCATTTTTGAGTTTTCGGTCAAAAACTCATAAATTCGCTATTTCATTTTGAGGATTCTTCAAGGGA
The DNA here is from genome assembly GCA_034641835.2 of Pinus albicaulis. NCBI lineage: Eukaryota > Viridiplantae > Streptophyta > Pinopsida > Pinales > Pinaceae > Pinus > Pinus albicaulis. The sequence continues at coordinate 1,247,785,103 of CM076578.1, read as the reverse complement.
GGAGAATGGTATCATTGGATGCCATAATTTCATGAGCACACCCTCAGCAATTTTCAGAACATTTGGAGATCATTTGCCTCCTCAAAACGGCGAAAAAGGCTCGCATTTTGCACACTCTGCCCGGTCTATCAGCAGACTGTTATTTTCTGGTTTTTTACACACAGGTGTATATTTGGAGGACTTCTTGGCATCAGATTGGGGAAATTTCAGTTGCGCCAGAAAGTAGACACTCAGAGCTTTCCAACGAGCTATCATGAGCCTCGTTTCGACATCAGGAAGGCTGCCAAATGTTTTCGGCAAGTCAGGGGGCCTTTTTCTGATATAAATTTGAAATATTTTTGTAATTTTTGAACCTCTAAAATCTGCTTTTTCCAAATGTGCGTTTAGCTATTTTTGCACATGAAAAATTATGCAAAGTCAATTAAATTCCCTTTTTTAGCATTTTTTAGATATTTTATGAGATATTTTTGTGCCTTGGGTTTTGCAAAGCCTCAAGGACAAGATTAGATATTTTGATTAGGCCAATAGGATGGCAAGTTGAACCATGAGGTTTTCCTCACTTGAGCCTATATATTCCAAAGGCTTTCATTGTAAAACAAGGCTGAACTTGAGAAGAGAAGCAATATATGGTCATATGAGCTTTGGAAGGAAATACTTGTGTTATGCTTGTGGATTTCCTCTTGGATGTTCTTGGATGAATGATGAAGGATTGTTGATGGATTCCATGACTTGGTAGAATGGTATAGTGTCTCTTGCTTTGTTGTTGTCTTCTAGTTTTCATTCATGAATACATGTTTCTTGCTTGCTATAGATCAATAGAGAACAAATTTGAGACATGCCCATGGAGGCACCTCAAATTTCCTGTTTCTTCATAGCCTCTTTGTTTTCTTCTTCCTAAGTAACATTAAAGAATTCTTGACTGCTCTTTAAATATTTAGGATATTGTTTCTTGTTTCATTCATGGTTTTATACATGCTAAGAAGGACTTACGGTACGCCCTGCTTACCTATGGCTAGCTATAGTTCCATCCATGAAATTTCTCTTTGATTGATTAGATTATCATTTTGTTTGAACCAAGGAGGCCTAGTTTTGATCTAGCCCTTTGCCTAAAACTATGCAAATCTTGTTGTTCAAAGTGCCCAATAACTTGAAGTACTGTGTTTAGGTGTTCCGGCATAGTGTTTTGAGTTGTTTGTCTTCCTTAAGTGTTTTCCCCAAAGTCTGAAAGCCATTTCCCAAAGTTAGAGAGTCTTATACTTCTATGCATGGCTTGAATGTTTATTTCTATGTATTGATTAGCTTATAGTTACATTTTGCATGATTAATGGTTTGCCCTACCATGTTTATGTCTGCTATTAAACTAGTTATGCTTGAAATCCTTTGTCGCTCACAAACTTGATGTCCATTTACTCCATTTTGCCTAAAGATCCTTTCTACCTTGAATCAAATCGGCCCTTCAACAGCCTTGTATCTTCATCTAATAGCTTTCTTGACCTTTTGACTCCATAGCCCAGTTAATCTAACATCTTGTTACCTATTTCATATCTTTGATCAGTTTCATCCCTCACAACTTAAAAAAACCAAAACCAAAAAACATACTCCATAACTAGCCTAAAATCATAAAAATAATAAGAAAACACACAGATATCCCTTACACATATAGAGAGAGCCCTCTCTGAGTCCAGGAAGGCTAGGTCCTTGGGCTCCAAAGCTTGGTTTGATGTTACACTGTCATTTGGCTTGCCAATCAACCAAATCACGGGAACCTAACATAATGGCGATCACGGTGGGACTCTGAGTATTAAACAAACATAGTTTCCCTAATCTTTAGAGACTTTTGAGAATATTAGCTGGCTGAATTATCCCACCGGACACTAAAATAATGGCGATCACGGTGGGACCTACTGAGTACATGACAGTCTAGCGAACTCTTATAGACTCTTTAGTCCTTCAACATTTAACTTAGACCATCAGCCTTTAGAATCATTTAGAGTAAACTCTCTGCTTCACCATCTTAGCAAAGTGATGAATCAGGTTTATAACACTCTTACATACTAGGCTGCACATAAAGAACTCAGAAAAACCACAAAAACTCCCTTAGATTGGTTTTTGACAATATTGGTGGTGGACCAAACACATATACATCAAAACAACTAAAAATCCACCTAGCGACTCCACTAGCCTCCAGTAGGCCTGACTACTTTACTAAAATCTAGGCTACTATCCGATTGAGCCACCTCATCGCCACCCTAACATAATGGTGATCACGGTGGGACTCTGAGTGTTTAAAAACTTAGTTTCCCTATACCTTTAGAGACCTTTGAGATCACTATCTGATTGACTTATCCCGCCGCTCACTAACATAATGGCGATCACGGTGGGACCTTCTGAGTTAGTGACAATCTAAGTACTCCTTAGTAACTCTCGAAGTCTCATTCAAAACTTAGAAAACTTGAGTGTTGTCCGAAGAGTAGAAAATAGCTCCTTCACCATCTTAGCAAAATGATGAGTCTGTTATAGGAAACTCTTCCAAACCTTAAAAATACATAAAACTTATAAAACCCCAAAAAAATCCCTTAGATTGGTTTTTGTCAGTACTGGTGGTGGACCATACACAGATACCTCAAAACAATTAAAAATCCACCTGGCGACTCCACTAGCCTCCAGTAGGCCTTACTACTTCACTAAACTCTAGGCTACCTTCCAATTAAGCCACCTCATCGCCGCTCACTAACATAATGGCGATCACGGTGGGACTCTGAGTAATAAACAAACTTGGTTTCCCTAGACATTCTAGCAGCCTTAAGAATACTATCTGATTGACTTATCCCACCGCTCACTGACATAGTAACGATCACAGTGGGACCTTCCGAGTTAGTGAAAATCTAAGTACACCTTAGAATTCTCGAAGTCTCAATCAAACTTAGAAAAATTAAGTGTTGTTTGAAGAGTAGAAGCTAGCTCTTTCACCATCTTAGCAAAATGATGAGTCAGTTATAGGAAACTCTTCCAAACCTCGTAGGCACATAAAACTCAAAAAAACCCCAAAACACTCCCTTAGATTGGTTTTTGTCAATATTGGTGGTGGACCATACCCATACATCTCAAAACAACCAAGTTCCACCTGGTGACTCCACTAGCCTCCAGTAGGCCTTACTATTTTACCGAACTCTATGTTACTATCCGATCGACCTATCCCATCGCTCACTAACATAGTGGGAGATGGTGGGACACTGAGTACATGACAGTCTAGCAATTTCTTATAGACTCTTTAAGTCCTTTAGATATCTAAACAGACCAGCAGTCCACAGACTCATTTAGAGTAAACTCTTTTTGTTATCACCACCCTAGCAAAGTGTTGAAACAAGTTTAGAATACTTTAAACCATAGACTGCTCACAAAACTCAGAAAATCCAAAACATTTCCAGATTAGTTACTAGTGGTGGACCATAGCTATCTTCACAAAACAACCAAGTTCCACCTGGCGACTCCACTAGTCCATCCCTTTTATTTTGACCATCCTTCACCTTAGAAGAATTTTAGAGAGACCACCCATCCAAAAACATTCGTCAATACCATCCTCTCTAAACTCTAGATCCAAAATCTGGCTTCACGAAGAATCAACACCAGAGCCCATCCAGACCCAAATCCCCCTATCATAGTAGATTACCCAGAAAAGATTCTGTGGCAAGCTTCCGAAACTGACCATCTAGCTACTGGTAGATCCATCCGTAAAACAAGATCAGTACCTGAACATCTCCCTATCCTACCAGATTCACCTTTTGAATTAGAGTCATCAAAAACTCTTTTCAGAAGCAAGTCGCATAGTAAGATAAATTTTGACGATCTTGAACCCCCAGACCAAACACAGAGTCATAGTAGAGAAGCCTCACCTTCCACACCCCCCGAATTTCAGCTTTTCCATCACTTTGGCTCCTACCATCCCATATCTGCTCAAAACCAGATCACTAGTCCAAGTTCATCCGCCACACCTGTCCAAACCACCACTCTTCAAATCACCTCAACTCATCCCACTAGTCCTCATCTTGTACATCATCCATTAGCTCCCGTCATGGTAGCCTGGTACGCACCATTGGTGTTGCCACTACCTTTGGCTCCTCTCCCAAATAAATATCAAGAAAAAATCCCACACTTTACCGGAGAAGACACCACCACACCTCAACAGCATATAAGTAGGATTAGTGATGATTTTGAATACCTGGAGGTACAAGACGAGACCATCAGAATGAGAATATTCGCCCAAAGCCTTGGTGGTGAACCCAAAACATGGTTCAAAAGCTTAGCTCCAAACAACATCCACAACATCCCAGAACTGTGTCAAACCTTCAGAAATAGGTGGGAGGTCCGAAAGAACCCTATTCAAATCCTGTCAGAATATAACAACCTAAAACGGGAAAATGGGGAAAGTGTCCAGGCTTACTGCACTAGGTTCAATAGTGTGTATAACTCCCTCCCACCTCTTTTCAAACTCCCACTTGGTTTAGCCTTGTCAAAATTCCCCGAGGGTTTCGATCCGGACATTACATATCATCTGAGAGACAAAGATCCCCCTACCTTAGAGGAAATGCAACAAATAGCCATAAAAGCAGATGCCAACTTAGCAGCAAAAAGGGCTAGGACTAGATCAGAAAGAAAGGTCACATATAAAGACGAGGTCTCCACTTCATCTCCTTCCCTATATCCTAGAATAGATGAACTATTCAAAACCATGGCCAAAATGTGGGAAAGGATAAATGAAAAAGCTCCTGTTAGGGACAACCAGCCAAACCCTCCAAACAGAAACCGAAACCAAAATTTTAGGAGGGAGCAGCCTCAAAATAGACCAAGGGAAAATGACTAACAAATTAGGCCACCATTCAATGAAAATTATGTGGAAGAAGAGGATAGGGATACAAAACCCATTGATGAAAGTCATTTTAACCTTATATGGTCCGATAATGAGAGTGAAGTGTACCTCATAGAAGAAGAACAAGCGTTCTTTTCTCCTAATCAGGATGAGGCCAACTATGAAGATCTCGACGACCCTGCCATATATTTTCAAAATGCCATAATAGAAGCTCACCGACAGTATGACCTTAGAAGCAAAATAAACCAAGATAATTCCAAGAAAGGTAACTCAGATACTGCTAAAACCCCTGATACCATCCTTAAGAAAGAAGTAAACAGTAACAAAATCATGGTCGAGAAGAGTGACCAAAACAAAACTAAAGTTACCCAAACTAGTACTGACTCAGATGCTCCTAGTACTTCCACAAAAGTTACCGAAGCAACTATGGCAAACAAAATGCCAAAACAAGGCCAACAAACTCAGAACATAGAGAAGGTCATGGCTGAAAAAGCTGAAACAAACATATCCAAACTTCAGCTGCTTTTTAGTTTTGAAGGCGAAATCGCCAAGATCAAGATCACCATGCCTCTTACCGAACTCATTGCCCAAAGTTCTTATAAATCCCAAGTGTTAAAAGTCCTGAATCTAGGGAATGATGCGAACACTGTTAATCTGGCTGATGACACTCCTGAAGTGTTGTTCGGTCCGAAAATAGAGGGAAAATTCCAAGAAGGAACTACTCTTCCATTTTACATTAGCCTAAACATCCACGACCAAATCCTCCACAATGCCATGCTAGACTCCGGCGCGTCGCATAATCTTATGCCGAAGGTAGTAATGGAAAGACTAGGCCTGGAAATCACAAGACCATACAAAGACTTGTATTCATTTGATTCGAGTAGAGTCAAATGCCTGGGTTTGATCAAAGACCTTTGTTTTAGTCTGGCCCAAATACCTGCGAAACATATAATCATGGATATAGTAGTGGCAGACATCCCTCCCAAGTATGGGATGCTTCTATCCAGATCTTGCGGAGCCAAACTCCAAGGGAATATTCAACTGGACATGTCATACGCCACCATTCCTGTGTTTGACTAGAAAAGAATACTCTACCGAGAGTCACACATGAAATACATGATTAGTAGTCAAGAGAGGCCAGACAACATTCCAATTTATTCCTTACATTCCGACCTGAACTCTTTTATTCTGCATATTGATGAAGACATGGAGGAGGAGTCAGAAGAGACTGAAATAAGCTTAGATCCACCACATCAGCTGCCCCTGGTGCTCTATGATGAACTAGACACTCAAAACTACCATGATCATGAACAGCTGTGTCTTGAAGCAAGTAAGTATGCCCCTTCTGGGGTGGGATTAGAGCAAGAAGCGCAAACCCTTATGTACTATCAAGCGAATTTCTCTAACCCTAGTCAAACACCAGCAGTAACCTGCGGAAATTTTTTCCGGGTAAAGGCTTTAGAAGACTTACACATCATAAACCTTTTTGGAACTCAGGAGCAAGGAAGTTTAATGTTTCTACCATACTTCAAAGATTTACCACAACATAACTCTTCTACTGCAAATGAAGCTTTAACTGTAGCCTTAACATCCCAAATTCCGGAAAAAATACCTGATAAACTTCTTATGAGCAAAGATGATAGCTGCAGTCCAAACATACCTGAGCTACTAAAATTGGCTCATATTCTGTCTTTTCATGAAGAACTCAGAAATGCTAAAATCAGAAATATCATGCAAAATACCAATTTCTACAGGAAAAACAAGGGAAAATGCTGTGATACTTTTTTTCCCTCAAAGAATAACTTTGAAAAGAGAAAACATAACAATCTGAACCAAACTGTAATAATCATGGATAAAACAGTTGATCATAGAGTCTGTTTCGATTTTAGAAATACTACTGCATGTCTCTATAACATAAATTCTGTTTTTTCTACACAAGACCATGATATACCAATTAAAAGTGCTTTTAATCAGGTGTTTTTGCAAGATGATATTTCAGATTGTGATCAAAAGATTCCCTTGCAAAGTAGACAGCTTAAAGATTTTTTTCATTTTGCGGGAGGTAGATCTAATTTCAGAATCAAAATTGCAAAACCACCCAATATCAGAAATCTGTTCATGAAGGCCATGTTCCCAGTTTTCAATTTCTGCATTTTTGCATACCTTGATGATGTCATTATCTATTTTAAGAATGACCAAGAGTACATGCATTACTTGAGGAAGATGTACAGTAAGGAAAGGAGTGGAAATCAGATATTCAAAGAGGTACAACAGGAAGATACCGATTTGTTTAGAGATTCTTGCATGAATCCCTGTGTCATGTTAGAGAGAGAAAACTTTCCAAATTTCTCTTTTCAAGAGTTGAGTGGGCCAAGGGTGAGAGGAGATCCTTACGAGGATAAGATGCTTAAATTCTGTCATTTCCAGGATTTCTGAGTTTGAAACACTTTCATTCATTGTATATACCAATGTTTGAAAAATAGATAAATAGAAAAGTAAAAAACATCAAAAAATAGAAAAGAGGGCGAGTGAAGATAGAGCAAAAGCCCCATGTTCCAAAAAATAGTCTTTCAGAAAGCGTGCAAATCCAAATGCCGCTACTAGAACTTCAATGTCTTGTTCAGCTATCTAGCCTAATCATAGCTAAGCATGTTTAAATTTATTTGCTGATAAGTTAGTGAGTGAAAAAGATGGTCAACATTGTGTAAGATTAACTTATCACAGAGTATAGATTAGGGAGAGATTCTGGTTCCACATGCCTAAAACAGAACCAAAGAGAGAAGCGAGGGATGAAAAATACATTGTAAATCTTAGCCCCACTTGTCTAGTTTTCCTTTTGTTGCAAAATAATATTTGTGTGTAGTTTGTACTATCATGCCGCAAGTACATGACAAATCAGACAGTTTAACCCTGATTTGATCGTTTTGAATTTCATGTTTTAGATTAGAGAACAAAATCCTGTCAAACAGTTTAATCTTGACAGTTGATCTAGTTTAGGTAGAGTAATGAAGGAGTTCATCAGTTTAATCTGAACTCCTGGCAGATATAAGTGTAGAGTTAGCTAGGTTCATTTTGCAAAAAGAAAAATATGCATTGTCTAAAGGCTGCTAGTTCAAATGCGCCAAAAAGGAAGAAAAAATGTTAGGAAAGATAGTGGGGTGAGTAGAAATATCATCAATGTTAATCATGCTATCTCTTTCCGAAGTAGCATCAAAGAAAAGTGAAAATTTGCGCCAATGGGTAAGGCACTGGTCCTCATAAGCCACAGATCTGAAATTCTGAACACCTCCCGAAAAGGAGCTGCCCTCCCCAAATGGAGCCACTATTAGTCATCAGTATTTTTTACCTGTTAGTGATGACTAGTTCAACAGCCTAGTTTTCCAACAACTAATCTTAAAAATTTGTCAAATTTGCCAGCCGGGAAAACACCCTTAAAACTTTTTTGCTCTCCTTACTTTTCAGTTCGTCCATGACAAGTTGAAATCCCATTATCCAATCCTACCTAACCCCAGCCATACTAAGTCTGCCTGTCAGCTCTAAAAGGACAATCCAAGTCTGCTTCAAAAACCTCCCCTAAATTAGGAAGTGGCACTTTAAGAAATTTTACCCTTGGCAACCATCAAAGGGCCAAAAAACCCCATCTGCTACAGACCAATCATTACAGACCTCCCACTCTGCTAATGAAGTTAGTCACAGCTCTAAGTTGCACCACTCACATGCCCCTAAGTCTCAGCACTGCATAAAATGCAGTCTCAAGCTGATTATTAGGTGTTTTACACTGTTTATGGATTTTACAAGCACAGGAAACATGTCATCATCTCAGAAGAAAATTCTTGACTCCACATTAGAAGAACAGCTGCTTCTTAATGTGAGCATGAACTTGAGATATATCTGCAGGACAAAGAGTTTTTCATCAATACCTTGCAGCTTCATTCAGCATGAAAACACAGTAGAAGAAAGACAACACTACCAAACAAACTTGTAATTTGTCATGGCCAAGGACCTCCTTCATCTATAGGTATAGGGTTAAGGCGCCTCCTTCATCTACAAGCAGAGGGTGACGGCCAATGTTGACTTGATGAATTGCAAAACTGACTGTAAGCACAGGTTTGTTTTTTTTTACTAGACAGTGAAACAGTGACTCAAGGTTTCTGAGGGAAAGTGATGATCAAAACAGGGTTAAGATCTGAAATGTTTAAATCAAGTGAAAGTAGAGTTTTTGGTCTTGTGCCCTAAGAAAGAAAATAAATTGAAGTTTCAAGCATCATCATCATGGCGCAACAAAAAAGAGACTCCATTGATCAAAGCTATTGTAACAAAACATCTCTGCAGGGGTGCTAGTATGAATGGCTCAAATCAGTGCTGAGCAAGAAGACACTTCAGTAAAAAAGGACCTCTGTGTACTCTTATGTTTCTGTTGGGTTGTAAAATAAAGTCTATGGTTTCTAGATAAACATAGAGAAAAAGAAGGAAAGTAGTACACAGCCCCCAGACATAAGCCATCTTGATATCATTCAAAGCGCCAGTGCAAGTCCAGGTGTTGCAATCCACACTCCACCACAAAGACAAGTGTATTCTTCAGATGCAGCAGGGTTGGTGTTTTCAGAGTTTCATTAGAAGGAAAATGGCTAATAAAAGCCTGGTGTCTGTGAGTAATTATAGCTGCTTTTTCACATCTCACATACTTCCCTCCTCAACACAAAGGTATAAAAAGGTTATGATGTGAGTTTTAAAGCCTTGGAAAGGTATTTCATACATGAAAGCAACTCCATTTATAGAAAGGTGCCTTTTCAAAACTGTTTATAACACCTGACACAGAAAATCTGGATTATTTCCTCAAGAGACATTACAATTGAAACAATTGTTCATAAATAGGCAAAAGAGATGCTTTCACATACTATCAGTTTTTGGGAAGCTTGAGACAAGTGCAGGTCTTCATTATTAAATGGACAGAGACATCATAGTGATATGTTTTGACCAGAGAAAAGTATTGGAAAAAGCGCCCTTCTTAATCAAAGGACCATGGCAAAATCCGAAAAAATGTAGCAAATCTTTTGACACCTATAGCTGGAAAAAAGTCGATGAAGCACTTGGAAACAGAAATTGTCAAAACAAGTTAAAAGGATAAGCCTTCTCATTTCAAAAAGACAAAGCAGTGTCAAATACTTTTCTTCATATATTGAGTGGATTTTCCATTTTAAAATGATCACCAACAGTGTTAAACAAGTGGCAGGGGATGGTATACAGTTCATTAGGTTATTTACTAAAACTGGAGCTTCTGTGCTAAATAATCACCAAAGAAGACAATGTTAGAAAAAGTCACCTTTTCAATCTATATGCATAAGTGAAAACAATTTAACATTTCCAAAACAGGTTTGCTGGTTATAAAGGGTTGGTTCATATTGAGCCTATTTAAAAGCACAAGAACCCCACTGCCAAGATCATTTCGAAATCCAAGTTTCACAAGCGCACCAAAAGTATTACCAAAGAAGGCAAAAACTTTGAAAGCCCTTGCAAAGACCATACAAAAGGTTTGATTTCATTTTGCATTTCAAGTAATGAAGTAACCGTTGGGGTTTCGGCTTTTCAAAGGAATGAATCAGAGTGGTAAGCTCATTTTCGAGTTCTCCAAGCAGAATCGAGCCTCCCTCTACAGTCTCCAAGCATTGAACAAGTTTTTCAAAGTCAATTTGCAGAGTTTCCAGGCTTTTTCACCGCGCGGCACTCCTGGGCAGGGTTTTTGAACTGCGCCACAAAGGCGCGCGACACTCCTGTAGCCGCGCGCGACGCTCCTGTAGCGGTGGGTCACGGGCGCCCGACACCGACCCGATAGGCCACCCAACGTGTTTTCTTGTGCGGCTTTCTTCTTCATAAAGGTGCCGCGCATGCCTCCGGCCTCCAAAATGCTTCCAAGCTACCTCGAAGGTGACCTCAACTCACGAAACAGGTTTTGCATCATATTTTGAGGTATTTTGCACAGCTCACCCTCGATTTCACGTTGTTGGATAATGCTTGGAGGCCAAACAAATCAGTTTTGAAATAGTTATTGTTAAGGGACTGTATTAAAAGTGGAATAGGGCGTTTTATTTCAAAACAAGCTTATGGTTTTTTGACTGCTGGAAGACTTGGGTACAAGCTGTCTTTTTACTACCACAGAAGTATTTCAAACTATGCCAACTCTGCCCTTTAACCGCAAGAAAACTTGGACTGTGTTTTGCCCCTTTGCTTGATTAAGTCTATATTGTCATTTCATATTGGTAGACTGCATGTGAAGTTTAAGGTTTCGATCAAGGGGAGCTTCTCGACATTGACCTGCTACAAATTTTGGTATCATAGTACAGAAACATCTTTAAACTCTGTCACCATCTATGTAAACAGTGTTTTTGCTGGGTAAACGTCTATTGTTAAAAACTGTGCTGAAGTGTTGTATATGCTGATGAACTGCTAACAAGGAAAGGGGTCTTGAAACTAAAAACTGTGTTTTCACCTTGCCTCTTCAAAGGACAAGAGTATCTCATATCCTCAAAGCATCGAAGGGCAGGTTACCCCTACCAACCACAGAAAAAGACAGTTGTTCACTATGCATACTTTTGATTGCCTTTTTGTTCTTCAAGCTCACTGTTAAGCTGATATCCAGATAGTTGCAAAGACATTTTTCTAAAGGGACAGGGGTTCTACATTGATAAGGTGCCTTGGTTTTTTGAAAGGATTAAACTCCTACAGCCTTTGTTGAAACTTCTGGAGCATTTTTAAACTCTGCCACCTTTGTTCCATAAACTATGAAATTGACTGTATGCCTACACTAAAGGTTGACTGTATATGGTGTGAGTTTTGTTGAGTAATTGGCATACTAGGCAAGGGCAAGATTGTGAAGATTGAGAAGTTCACCATTGGTCAAAAATACAAATTAAGTTGTTGAGCTCCAAACATCACAGAGCAAATGTGATTTTGTCACTATACACCTTAATTTCACTTAACAGCCTGTCTTCATTTCAATATGTTTTTTCTTAATTGAAAGGTCTACTGGCTGAGATACATATCCAAGGTGGGAAGGCCACTTTTTAAAGGATCAGGGGTTTTGTAGTGTGAGGGAACATTGTGCAATCATCCAAAGACATTGTTTTCTATCAAAACAGTGAATTGACAGAGTTTAGCTTAAAGAAGGCAGTTTAAAGGCAGTGAGGTAGTTTGGTGCTTCAAAAGCATATTTAGCCCAAAATGCCACCCAAACAAGACATCAGAAGTGTTTTACACAAGAGATATGAACCATTCTCTACTGAGGAGGTAAATGCACATCCATCCATCCTCTTCAATTTTCGTGAGGTAGGTTGTTTAGATTTTTTCCAGAAAGTACAAGAGGTCAAAAGTTTCTCACCCTTGACACACCTATGCGCCCTAAGGTTGCAAAGCAAACATTTTCAGGTAGCAGACCTTGATTTCAAGTTTTCCCCGAGGTCGGTATCTAAAGCTACCAAAATCCCATATCATGGCGAGAAATGGTTCAAGCAAGCCCATCTAGACTTGGATGACTACAAGCCTTTCATCAAGCCCGAGTACAGAGATACATGCACTGCTATTTTTCCTTTCTCTCATATTCTTGCCAGCTATGCTCCTCTTATGAAGATCATAATGAAGTATTTTACTTGTGAAGGGAGATTTACTCGAGTTTATGCCTACCATGTCTGACTATTGATTCATTTCACTAGAACTAGGCAGCTCAATCTCCCTTACTTATTGTGCAAGAGCATCGAGAAAATGGCATCCTTAGTCCAGAAGAAGCCTCCATCTCATCAAATAGCTTCTCTCTTCCATCATTCTCTGATCAAAATCATCATTCTTCATCAGCTAGAGAAGAAAGGGGTTTCTTGGGATGTTTTTATCAGTCACCCGGATTTATCCACTGTCCCTCCAGTCCATATATCTCCCACCCCGCCTATTCATCACCCTTTACCCTTATCCAACAGGCCTACTCCTAGAAAGCTCAAATTCACCACTGAACAGTCAAGAAAGCATGGAGAAGGAGAGGGAAGTAGACAACAAGAAGAGGAAGGGCATGAGCATGAAGGATGGGATGAAGAGAAACGAACTAAAGATGAGGAGCAACAGCAGGATAGTGGGGAAGGACAACATTCTGGACAACAGTTCGAACAACAGCTTGAACCACAAATTGAACAAGGGATTGAGGTAGAACAACAGGATGATATAAATGACCAGAGACAGCAGCTTGATTTTGATGGTCAGGGGCAGTAGTTTGAGCCACTAGGTGAGCATGGAGTTGAAACACAACAACAGCTTGATGTTGATGAACAAGGGCAGAAGTTTTAATAGGATGATGAAGGTGAGCAACAATAGCAGCCCTCTCATGATACATTACAGCCTCCTCAAGTTGCACAACAGCTTCAAGAGGAAGGACTTTTTCCGGAAGGTGACAAACAAAGTGACAAGGGCAAGGCCATCATGCCTTCCTCTCCGGAGAAGACTAAGCCCAAGATAGCAAAGAAGAAAATGCTCAAAGTGGTTACTCCAAAAGTAACAAGAGCTATCCGGGGCAAAAGAAAATTGCCCAAGAAACCTCTCACTAGCATGCCAAGAAGGAAAAGTGCAAGATTAGCCTTCAAGGGCAAAGGGAAAGGCAAGATAGGAGAAAGTCAAAAACATGGAGGTGCATTGGCTATCATCCCAATCCAAAGTGATGACAGCGATAATGAAGCCCGCATCCTTGAAAACCTTCTAATCCATTGAGAGGGTCAAATTGAAGCATTGGAGAATAACCTTCATCGGGCAAAGAAATTCAATCATTTCTTGGAGATCCAAAATAAACAAATGAGTGTCCATATGGCTGTCCATGAGGCACGAGCAATCAAATACAAGAATGAGGCTGCTAAAGCACAAGTAAGGATAGAGGAGCTCATCGGTGAGTTTAATAAGGGTGAAGAAGAAGATCAGCCTAGGCGGAAGAAGCCTAGAACCATAGGGCTTAAAAGAGCCCTGGAAAAGCAAAAGGAAGAAGAACAAGCCCATCTTCAATCCACTCCCCTCACTGCACTACTTGAGCAAGAAATTGAAAGCAATAAGGAGGCATTGCTAGAAAGAGGCAATAAACATATGGAGATGAAGCTTGAGAAGGCAAACAGAGACTTGGAGCTGCAAAGGAAGATGACACAACACTATCAAAAGCTAAATCAGTTTGCCCGTCGCAAGCTAAAGGCCACTCAAGAGAAACTGAAGGAAGCAAAGGGGAAGCGCCCGACACGGAAAGAGAAGAAAGGCACATCAGCACTTGACATTTTGGCTTCCGTTTCGGAGCATGTTGCCAAGGACCCTTGAGGGTCATGCAGGCCAATTTTGGGCACATTTTGACAATTTTTGGTTTTTTGGCATTTTTGAGTTTTTGGTCAAAAACTCATAAATTCGCCATTTCATTTGAGGATTCGTCAAGGGAGGAGAATGGTATCATTGGATGCCATAATTTCATGAGCACACCCTCAGCAATTTTCAGAACATTTGGATATCATTTGCCTCCTCAAAACGGCGAAAAAGGCTCGCATTTTGCACACTCTGCCCGGTCTATCAGCGAACTGTTATTTTCTAGTTTTTTACACATAGGTGCATATTTGGAGGACTTCCATGCATCAGATTGGGGAAATTTCAGTTGCACCAGAAAGTAGACACTTAGAGCTTTCCAACGAGCTATCATGAGCCTCGTTTCGACATCAGGAAGGCTGCCAAATGTTTCCGGAAATTCAGGAGACCTTTTTCTGATATAAATTTGAAATATTTTTGTAATTTTTGAACCTCTAAAATCTGCTTTTTTCAAATGTGCGTTTAGCTATTTTTGCACATGAAAAATTATGCAAAGTCAATTAAATTCCCTTTTTTATCATTTTTTAGATATTTTATGAGATATTTTGTGCCTTGGGCTTTGAAAAGCCTGAAGGACAAGTTTAGATATTTTGATTAGGCCAATGAGGATGCAAGTTGAACCATGAGGTTTTCCTCACTTGAGCCTATATATTCCAAAGGCTTTCATTGTAAAATAAGGCCGAACTTGAGAAGAGAAGAAATATATGGTCATATGAGCTTTGGAAGGAAATACTTGTGTTATGCTTTTGGATTGCCTCTTGAATGTTCTTGGATGAATGATGAAGGATTGTTGATGGATTCCATGACTTGGTAGAATGGTATAGTGTCTATTGCTTTGTTGTTGTCTTCTAGTTTTCATTCATGAATACATGTTTCTTGCTTGCTATAGATCAGTAGAGAAAAAATTTGAGACATGCCCATGGAGGCACCTCAAATTTCCTGTTTCTTCATAGCCTCTTTGTTTTCTTCTTCCTAAGTAACATTAAAGAATTCTTGACTGCTCTTTAAATATTTAGGATATTGTTGCTTGTTTCATTCATGGTTTTATACATGCTAAGAAGGACTTACGGTACGCCCGGCTTACCTATGGCTAGCTATAGTTCCATCCATGAAACTTCTCTTTGATTGATTAGATTATCATTTTTTTTGAACCAAGGAGGCCTAGTTTCGATCTAGCCCTTTGCCTAAAACTATGCAAATCTTGTTGTTCAAAGTGCCCAATAACTTGAAGTACTGTGTTTAGGCATTCCGGCATAGTGTTTTGAGTTGTTTTTCTTCCTTAAGTGTTTTCCCCAAAGTCTGAAAGCCATTTCCCAAAGTTAGAGGGTCTTATACTTCTATGCATGGCTTGAATGTTTATTTCTATGTATTGATTAGCTTATAGTTACATTTTGCATGATTAATGGTTTTCCCTACCATGTTTATGTCTGCTATTAAACTAGTTATGCTTGAAATCCTTTGTCTTTCACAAACTTGATGTCCATTTACTCCATTTTGCCCAAAGATCCTTTCTACCTTGAATCAAATCGGCCCTTCAACAGCCTTGTATCTTCATCTAATAGCTTTCTTGACCTTTTGACCCCATAGCCCAGTTAATCTAACATCTTGTTACCTATTTTATATCTTTGATCAGTTTCATCCCTCACAACTTAAAAAAACCAAAACCAAAAAACATACTCCATAACTAGCCTAAAATCATAAAAATAATAAGAAAACACACATATATCCCTTACACATATAGAGAGAGCCCTCTCTGAGTCCAGGAAGGCTAGGTCCTTGGGCTCCAAAGCTTGGTTTGATGTTACACTGTCATTTGGCTTGCCAATCAGCCAAATCACGAGAACCTAACAGGCTGTATCTTAGTGTTTCGGCTATTTCTCCTTTTCTTCGTTTCTATGTTGCTCTTTCATTATCTTGATGCGATTTCTAAAAGGGAAACCTTATACTTTCGTAAATTTTTCGTTTCCGCCAATCTTGCACATTTATCGATGCCTAAATTAGCACTTCTAATCTACATCGTATATCTCTAGTCCCTGATCCAATGGTTATCACTTTATCGCACCTCGACGTTTCAAAATTTCTTTGCTATATGGCTCCTTTTCTTTCCGATGCGATTTAAAAAAGGAAATCATATACACCCAGACTTGAAATCTCTTAAATAATGGTTCTGAGCTGCATCGAATCCAGCTCCTTTATCGCACTTTGTCCTAGGCTTGTGATGAGTGATATGCGATCAGGTCCCACTTGAATTTATCTCTACTTCGCATTGCAACTCACATGACTTCTAAGATTGTACGATATTACTCCTGAGCTTTGCGATTTGCGATATGTGATGAACTTCACATCGCCTCCATCACATGGCATTCATCGATCGCATGGCAAGTTCTATAACTTACAAATTCTTATAACATAAGCATCGTTGATGTGCGATATTGCGTTGTGCCGCCACGTGTCCCTTCGCATCGGCACATCGCATCACTTCTATTCTTCGCATCGCACCTTTTCTCTTATGATCTTCACCCCTCCGATATTGCGATTTGCGATATGCAGGCCAGGTCCACCTCATCTCCATGTCATCGTGCCACACCACCTTGCCATGTCATCGCCATGTCACTACCACATCATCTTTATTTATTTAATAAAAATGCACCACGGAATCTAAAAGTCCCTTTTCCCTTTCAAAACATTATAATCCACTTTTATAATATTTGGAAGAAAAATCCCCTTTTTAACCTTTGAAACAATATAACTCACTTTAACCCAATGTTTTAAACCCTTTTGGAATGAATATTAGAACCTTCGGAAATGTTTAATTTACCTTTAAACAAAGGTTAAAATCCCCTCGGTAGTGTATTTCCGAACTTTAGCCACTTTAATAAAACTCCATTGAAATATCATTAAACCTTCGTAAATATTAAAAAACCTTTGGAATCTTTACAACTTCGGAAATAATTCCAGACTTCAAACCCTTAATAAAACTTCATTACATACAATGTCCGGTCCATACCTTGTTTTAACTCCCACGCAGCTTTTAACGCGAACTCCGTTGGATCTTCCACAGATCTAATTGGATGGCAATCACATTCAATCAACCCCAGAACTTTATCACCCAAAAGCAACGCGAAATGGGTGGTATTGTGCTCGTGACATGTTGCAATATCATTCTATCGCATTCGAAATGGGAAAAACTACTCACAACTCAAAGGCTATGTGACAACAGTGTCTGGTTTCCTTCAAAACAACTTAACCTGTAAACTCTGTTTAAATTGCGTTTGAAGCCGGATTTCTGCCGGATTTTATTTTTAACTTCGATTTCTTTGGAACCCTTCCTTCTCCATCTTTACACAGAGGCTAATACACATTCAAATCCTCCTCCACTCCTTTACGTAGAATTTAATTCTACACACTTTAAAATCTACATAGAAAGACCATAAATTCAATGAATTCGAAGAGATGAACCCTTCGGGAAATTTGCCAAGTATATACAGATAAACAAAATTATGCAATTTATTAAAATAGAGGCCAAATTCGTCACAATCAATTCTTCTATGGTTTAACCTCTATATTCAATTTCTGTGGTTCTTATCCGTCTTTTTTCATTATAGTAAAAACCCCAAATGGGCAGCTGCAACCCACTGATACATTAAACCCTGTGTGACATCTCTGCAACAATTCCATCTGAATCTGATCTGCTCCCTTGTCTTGGTTCTGCTCCTTTGTGCTCCTTTTCCATCAATGAAAATATTTCCAATAGTCTCCCCCTTTAGCATTGATGGCAATACTCCAATGCTTCCTCCGGGACTTCCTTTGCTTGCCTTTTAGAAGACCCTTTCTTCTTTTGCTTGCTTTTCCTCCCCCTTTGACATCAATGGCAAAGGGTTGCACTTTTCCCAGTGTGCTTTCTATCTTTTCATAATACTTCGATCTTGAGGACTTGTTCCATGCACTGCTCCATTTCTCTAGCTCTTTTGTGACAATTTATTGACTGCTCTCCCCCTGGAATGATGCTTTCTTGACTGATACAGACTATCACTAGACTTATGTTCTGATCCCATTTCTTGTATGCAGCCCTTATTATTATTATTATTATTTATTTTTCCATCATATCAGAGAGTAACATCTGCAGACACTACCACTAGCTTTTCTCTTAGATATTCGAATGGTTCTTTAGCAAGAGGTTTTGTGAATATGTCTTCTAGTTGTTCCTTAGTTGGTAAATATTCCAACTTTACTAATTTCTATGCTAGTTGTTCTCTGAGGAAGTGGTACTTTATTAGGATGTGCTTTTCTTTTGAATGAAGTACAGGATTTTTTGATATACTTATTGCACTTGTATTGTCACATTTTATAGAAATAGGTTCATCAATGCTTACTTTCATGTCTTGGAGAGTTTGTTTCATCCACATTACTTGTGTGCATCATGCTGCTGCTGCTATGTACTCTGCTTCTACTATAGATAGAGAGATATAAGTTTTCTTCTTTCTTAGCCATGCCACCAAAAATTTTCCCAAATAAAATGCACCTCCACTTGTGCTTTTCCTATCATCCACATAACTGGCCCAATTGGCATCTGTCTATGCTGTCAATGTGAAGCTTTTTCCTTTTGGATACCATAGGCCATAATGTGAAGTACCTTGTAGATATTTAAATATTCTCTTGATTGCAAGTAAATGATTTTTTTTTGGTGCTGCTTGATATCTTGCCATAAGTCCTACTGCCAACATAATGTCTGTTCTAGAAACTGTTAGGTATAGCAGACTTCCTATCATGGATCTGTAAAGTTTTTGATCTATATCTGTTGATCCATCATTAGCACATAGTTTGCATCCAGTGATCATGGGAGTCAACACAGGTTTGCAGTATTCCATTTGAAACCTTTTCAACATTTCTCTTAAGTATTTTTCTTGTTAAATGAATATTCCTGTGTTCTTTTGTTGAATTTGAAGTCCTAAATAGAAGGTGAGCTCCCCAATCATTGACATCTCCAACTATGATTTCATTTCTTCAGCAAATCCTTTTGCTAACTCATCTTTGTTGCTTCCAAACATGATGTCATCTACATACACTACTACAATTAAGAGTTCATTTTCAATAGCCTTTATGTATAAATTGTTGTCTACTCCTTTCTTGAATCCTTGTTTTTGTAAGTATTTGTCCAGCCTTGAATACCATGCACGAGGAGCTTGTTTTAGACCTTATAAGGCTTTCTTTAATCTGCACACATAGCCATGTTTATTTTTTAATGAGAATCCTTCAGGTTGTTCCATGTAGACTTCTTCCTCTAGATCTCCATTCAGGAAGGCATACATCACATCCATTTGATATACCTTGAAATCATGATAGCATGTAAAGGCTAAAAAAACTCTGATTGCTTCCATTCTGGCTACAGGGGCAAAGGTTTCATCATAATCAAGACCTTCAATTTGTGAATATCCCTTGCATACAAGTTTGGCTTTATTTCTGATTACCTGCCCTTGTTCATTCATCTTATTATTGAATATCCATTTTATGCCAATGACATTTTTCACAGTGGGTCTTGGAATTAATTCCCAGGTATTGTTCTTCTTAAATTGGTCCAGTTCTTCATTCATAGCATTTAACCAGTTTTTGTCTTTGCTGGCTTCTTCGAACTTCTTAGGCTCTATTTGAGATAGCATGGATAGGTATACTTCTTCTGTCTGTTCAGCAAGTTGTCTTCTTGTCTAGACTCCCACACTCTTGTCCCCAATGATTTGATCTTCTGGATAGTTCTTTTGAGTGTGTCTTGAGGGACCTTTTGAGTTTAATTCAGTATCTTCTGTTGTCTTGCTATGTTCATCATTATCTTGGTTCTTAGCTTCATGATCATCTGGAGGATTGGTGCAGCTTGTGCTTCTTATTCTGTTTGGTAAATCTTCATCAAATCTTACATCAATGATTTCCACAATTTTGTGCAGTCTTTTGTTGTAGCACATGTAACCCTTACTCTTGGATGCATATCCTAAAAATATTCCTTCATTAGCTCTTGCATCAAACTTCCCCAATTTTTCATCATTTTTTTTTATGAAACACTTGCTTCCAAAGATTCTAAAGTGCTTGATTGATGCTGGTTTACCATGCCATAATTCATGAGGAGTCTTATCACAGTTTGGTCTTAGATGAGCTTTGTTGAGAATGTGAAAAACTGTGTGTACTGCCTCTACCCAGTAGGTTTGGGGAATGTTACTTTCTTGCATCATAGCTCTAGAAATCTGTTGTACTGACCTGTTTTGCCTCTCTGCCACTCCATTCCGTTGAGGTGTACCTGCAATTGTAAACTGTTTTTTTATCCCATGCTCATTGCATAGGTCTGCAAAATCATAGTCTGTGAATTCACCTCCTCTGTCTGATTTGATGCACTTTAGCTTGCATCCTGTTTGATTTTCTGCCAATGCCTTGAATATCTTGAATTTCTCAAGTGCTTCAAATTTATTTTTGAGAAATGCTACCCACGTCATTTTGGAAAAATCATCTATTATCAGCATGAAATAAGATTCTCCACTTGGTGCTTTAGTTCTTGAAGGTCCACACAGGTCCATGTGTACAAGCTGAAGAGGCCAACTTGTAGAAAGTATCTCTTTCATCTTGAAAGATATGCGGGTCTGCTTGCCCAGTTGGCAAGATTTACATATGTTATTTGAAGGCTTCTTTGTTGTTGGCATATCTCTGACTGCATTCTTCTTGCTCAGATTGATGATGTGGTCAAAGTTTAGGTGTCCCAGTCTTTTATGCCATAACCATGATTCATCAAGTTTGCTTATGTGGCATGCTTCATTCTCTTCTTCCACTATATAGACATTGCTTTCTGTTCTAACACCTTTGATCAAGGTCTTTCATCTGGTGCTTGATCTTACCTCACAATCTTGGGATCTAAAAAGGACCTCAGAGCCTTTATCACACATTTGACTGATGCTTAGCAGATTGGCTTTCAGCCCATCCAAAAATAGTACATCTTGAGCCTTTGCTCTTCGATTATTCAGACTGACTGAGCCCTTTCCCTTGATTTTCCCTTCTTTATCATTGCCGAATGTTACATTTCCATATTTCTTTTCATCAAAGGTTACAAACTTGCTTCTATCTCCAGTCATATTCTTTGAGCATCCACAGTCCAAATACCATTGGCTTTTCTGATCTTGTGCTATTAGATCCAGGTCACACTTATTCAACTTCTTTTTCCACTGCAGGCAGCTATTGGTTTGGCACCTTTTCTGAGAAGATGGACCACATTATTTGAGAGGAAATTTGGAAGACATGTGTCCGATTTGATGGCATACAAAGAATTTGATTATATTTTTAAATGGATTATATGTATGAGTGAACTCTCCATTGTTCATAAATCTCCTTGGGGTTTTAAGCATCAGTCTTTGTCCATACGTTCTGCATTCCATGACTTTATAGCCGAACCCCTTACAATAAAAACAATACCCAGGGAAACGATTAGTGTACCTGGTGTAGGGTTGTCCTCTCCATTTGTTTGCTTGAGGTAGTCTTTTCAATTTCTGCATCTTTTGCTAGTTGAAATCGATTATCTTTGTCTGACAGTATGTAGCAATATGTCCTAGTTAGTGACATGAAAAACAAGTGACATTTCTCATAGGAGGAAATAATTTCCTTTGAGATATTCTGAACTTGTTCAATTGATCTTCAGGAACAATTGAGCTTTTTGCAACTGCTTGCTTCTTCCTCTCATTCTTTGTCTCTTGATGTTGCTGCTTGTTTCTGTTTGTTTCATCACACATCAAGTTCTTGCTGGATTCTGCCTCTTTGGTTCCTATTTGAGCTGTTTCATTATCCTTTACAACTTTTACAAAAATGATATTCTTGTTATCTTCTACCTTGGACTTATTGGTTTCTCCTTCATATCCTATCCCAGCCTTTATGAGAGGAGACCTTTGAGCATTTAGAATCATGTTCAACTGTTCAATGCTTGTGATTCGAGGAGTGTTCATTGACAATTCCCTTTGGGTGTTTTCTAGTTTCTTTCTTAGCCATACCACTTCTTCTTCCAATTTCTCTTGCTCCTGATGTTTATCTTTAATTTCCTTTAGCAGAATGTCTTCCACCTTCTTAGCTTCTTCAAGTTCTACTTTCAATTGAATGAGGTATTATGAATTTGGTACCTCTTTTATACAGTTGAGGAGAATGTCTTTATGTTTTATGCACTTGAGTTTAAGTCTGTCTATTTCCTCCAGGGCACTTCTTAGCTCCCCCTCAAGATCTACCTCACCTTCTTCCTCATCTTCTAGAAGGAATCCTTCAGACTCTTCCGTGGCCATCAACACAAATTTAGAGGTTCCTTCTTCATTTGAGGATTCATTTGAGTTTTCAGATGCACTGCGATCTTCTGAGCATAAAATGATCTTCTATTGAATCTCTTCCCTTTCTGCCAGTTATTTGTTTTGGTTTTCTCTGTCTCTTGAGTCTGATTCTTTGTTTTCTTAAGAGGACACTTAGATGCATAGTGCCCAACTCTTCCACAATTAAAGCATTTAAATGGAAGTTTACCTTTATACTTGCCTGAGCCTCTATCCAATCTTGTGACAAATTTGGCCTCTTATTCATCAGAGTAGGAGCATGTATCTTCTTTTTCTTCTTTGCTCTTCTATGTCTTAAAGGCTGCCTCCCTTACATTTGAGTTCCTCCGTGGAAGTCTCATCTCATAGGCCGTTAAGTTTCCAAGTAATTGGTTCATGGTAAATGTTTCTTCTCTGGCAGAAACCTTGGGGCTAAACCTGGATGGTAAAGATCTCAATATATTTTGTATAATTACACATTCTGTAATGGTTTCTCCTAGAGCTTTCATGTTATTTACAATTTGTGCAACCCTTAAGAATAAGCTGGCAACATCTTCTTCTTCATTCATTTTTATATTTTCAAATTGAGCTCTATAGACTTGCAGCTTGGCAGCCTTCACCTTTTTATCTCCCTCGTGGATACTTTCTAATGTATCCCATATTTCTTTGGTATTCTTGGTGTGCATTACTTTTATAAATTCTGCCTCACACAAACCACTTAAGAGAGCATTCATGGCTTTTGCATTAGCTACAAAATCTAGTTTGGCATCTTTCTCTGAGTCAGACTCCTTTGGGGCATATCCCAATTCCACAGCAGCCCAAACTTCTATTCCTAGAGACATTATGTACGTCCTCATTCTAATTTTACATAAGGCTTAATTTGTACCTGTGAAAAAAGGGGCTTTATTTGTTGAGCATCCTTCTAGACTAGCTATCTTGGGGACCTAGGATCTCCTTCCAGTTGTTAAAATGATACAGAAGGAATCGGCTCTGATACCAATTGTTGGACCCTTGGTTAAACTGAGAGGGGGGGGGGGGGGTGAATCAGTTTAAAGAAATCATGGTCTTGTAAAACTTTCTTTTACACTTATTTACATCTTCATTTCATGATCAAATTAATATACAATGGAACAACAATATCAATAAGTGAATAACAGGTATTAAGCAGATTAAATATAGAATATCAACATATAATCATCATGCACACAGACAACAGATATAAGTGGAAACCCATAAGGGAGAAAACCACATCTTATTATTGTTGTGATGCAAAGGCAAGCTCCAACTCCCTCTCACCACTAATTGTTTGTAGGCTCCAACCTACAAGAGGCTACTACCTCAATTCTGCAAGCTACAACTTGCAAGGAAGCTTCAAATCCCATATATTTTCTACAGGCTACAACCTACAGGAGGCTCCTACCTCAGCCAGCTACAACTGGACATCTATCAAGCTACAACTTGATATGGAAGCACCAACTTCCTCCCTATACAATAAAATAATATGCTGATTTACCTGGCTATCAGCTCTATTTTCATCCTTCTTTACTGTTGTCCTTCCAACCTTCAAATTTGCTTTATATCATCTCTGGATCTTCACAACTCCTCTCTCTGCTCCTTCTTCTTCTTACACTCTCTAACCTCTTTCTCCATTCTCTCTATCCCTATGCATATAATGGTAACATTATTTATAGGGATCACCTCATAACTGTTTGCATTCCACAGGGAATTCGAAATGAATAGGTATGACTCTTTGCCTTCCCCCTTCTCATTTTATTGTCTAGCACATTCAAAATGTATTACAGTGGAGTTTTGCTGTGCCTACAGAGACTTGCCTTTGCATCAGATACAATAAAAATAATTAAATCATTTACATTTACAGATACAATAATACATTTCACTCAGCCCTTTCAGCTCTTGGTTCGCCATACATTTGTCTTTTCTGCTGCTGTCACTGTCTTTTCAGTTTCTTCTGTTATACTCTAGCTCTACTGCATAACTGCTCATTTTTTCCGACTTAACCCATTCTATTGCGTTTCTAACAGTGTCAACATATCTCCTTTTGCCCAACCATGCCTATTTTTCTCATGCCCACGGCGTTCAACCTTCACCACTCTTCTAAACTTTCGATTCTGCCCTTTTCTCTGTATCTGGTCCTTACCTGAGCCTTTCTACCTGCGTTCATACTTTCCTTTTTGTTTTACGTTATAATCCTCCGTTTGCTCTCCGAAACGATTTACAAAGGAAAATCCACATACTCTTGGACTTGAAATGCTTTAGGCTTCAGCTTTGATCTTTATCGTGTCCGCTCTCTATATTGCACTTCGGCGATTCTGATATCCCATGTGCCTTCGTCCATCTGATCTCCCAATATGCGATGTGTGATGGGTCCCACCAGGCTGTATCTCGGAGTTTCAGCTATTTCTCTTTTTCTTCGTTTCTATGTTGCTCTTTCATTCTCCCGATGCGATTTCTCAAAGGGAAACCTTATACTTTCGTAAATTTTTCGTCTCTACCAATATTGCACATTTATCGATGCCCAAATTAGCATTTCTAATCTGCATTGTAGATCTCTACTTCGTCATCCAACGGATATCACTTTATCACACTTCGATGTTTCAAACATTCTTTGCTATATGGCTCCTTTCCTTTCCGATGTGATTTACAAAGGGAAATCATATACACCAGGACTTGAAATCTCTTAAATAATGGTTCTGAGCTACATCGTATCTGGCTCCTTTATCGCACTTTGTCCTGGGCTTGCGATGAGCGATATGAAATCGGGTCCCACTTGACTTTATTGCTACTTTGCATCGCAACTCACATGACTTGTAATATTGTCCGATATCTCTCTTGAGCTTTGTGATCTGTGATATGCGATGAAATTCGCATCGTATCCATCGCATCGCATTCATCGATCGCTTGGCAAGTTATATAACTTACGAATTCTTATCACATAAGCATTTCCAATGTGCGATATTGTGTTGTGCCGCCACGTGTCCCTTCGCATCGGCACATCGCATCGCTTCTATCCTTCGCATTGCAACTTTTCTCTTACGATCTTCACCCCTCCGATCTTGCGATTTGTGATATGCGGGCCAGGTCCACGTCATCTCCATGTCATCATGCCACGTCACCTTGCCATGTCATCGCCACGTCACTGCCATGTCATCTTACCATGTCATCTTGATTTATTTAATAAAAATGCACCATGGAAGCTAAAAGTCCCTTTTCCCTTTCAAAACATTATAATCCACTTTTATAATATTTGGAAGCAAAATTCCCTTTTTAACCTTTGGAACAATATAACTCACTTTAACCCAATGTTTTAAATTCTTTCGAAATGAATATTAGAAGCTTTGAAAATGTTTAATTTAATTTTAAACAAAGGTTAAAATCCCCTCGACAGTGTATTTCCGAACTTCAACCACTTTAATAAAACTCCATTGACATATCATTAAACCTTCGAAAATATTAAAAACCTTCGAAATCTTTAGACCTTCGGAAATAATTCCAGACTTCAAACCATAAATAAAACTTCATTGCATACAACTTCGGGTCCATACCTTGTTTTAACTCCCACACAGCTTTTAACGCGAACTCCGTCGGATCTTCCATAGATCTAGTTAGATGGAAATCATGTTCAATCGACCCCAGAACTTTATCACCCAAAAGAAATGCGAAATGGGTGGTATTGTGCTCGTGACATGTCGAAATATCATTCGATTGCATTTGAAATGGGAAAAACTGCTCACAACTCAAAGGTTGTGCGACAACCTGTCTGGTTTCCTTCAAAACCACTTAACCTGCAAACTATGTTTAAATTGCGTTTAAAGCCGGATTTCCACTGGATTTCAGTTTTAACTTCGATTTCTCTGGAACCCTTTCTTTGTTGGGAAAAATGCGAGGAGGGAGGTGGGTGGTCGATGTTCATATTCAAAACTTTTTACTTTTTCACTCTCTAAAACCCATATGCTACTTTCCTTTAGTAAACTCGCGTATACACGCAGATATCCTTCATACAACTCGCGTATTAGCAGAGATCTAAATATGCAGATATTTATTATCTTAGTTCTTTGCAATATTCATTCATCTGATGTTAAGTTATCAGTAAACATGTGCAGTAACAACAGAATAAACCATCACACAAAGCATCACACATGAACACCAGGATTTTTAGGTGGAAACCCAAGTCGGGGGAAAACCACCGCTGCAGTTGCTCAGCCTTCAATATTTTATTATAGAGAAAACATCTTACAACATATGTGCTGGTGCAGACTCCTACCAGCACGCAGGCACCCACCTGTGCTCGTTTACCAGCCTCTCCTGGAAGGGAGCTCCAACCCCCTGACTCGTTTACCGGCCTCTCCTGGAAGGGAGCTACGACCCCCTGATCTCGTTTACCAGCCTCACCTGGAAGGGAGCTACGACCCCCTGCTCTCGTTTACCAGCCTCACCTGGAAGGGAGCTACAACCCCCTGACTGAAGGCTACAACCCTCAGCACCTCTATGGACCACGTTTCATCAATTTTCACACTGGATCCAACAACTTCAATAGAACACAACTTGTAGGCCTCGTTTCATCATATTTTCAGACTGGACCCACTCCATACATTAAGCACAGTCAAACATCAACAACAGATAGCTATAACCCAACAGATCAGATCAAACATTTCATACCTCATACTTCAGCAAACCCTAGTTTGCATATGCGCTTTTATTTTACTGATGTTGCGTATATACGTGCTTCCGTTCACATAAACCAGCGTATACTTCTGTAAAAATTACAGAACCAATTTCACTGCGCATACGCGCTTTTGCTTCATCAAGGCCGCGTATATACGCGCTTCCTCTGCGACGAACTAGCATATGGATCTTCAACCATTACAGAGCTGCATACTTCTTCAGATCAGACATTCAGTTCAGATTCAACCCTTTACTTCAGACAGATGTTCGCCTCATCACAGATCTAATCACTTCATAAACAGATCTAGCAAATACAAATATATTTCATATCTATATTCCCTTCTTCATCATTTTCTTCATAGGTGCTTCATGCATTCAGATCTATCATTCAACTGTAACCCATTTCTTTCAGATATACTTCAGAGAGAAGTATTCATTCAAGCTCAGACATCTTGCACCCACACTCATGATTTTCACAATGAATTTCTTATCTTTATATAGGTTTACCCTTTTTCAATACCATGAGCCCCTTTTTCAATACCATGAGCCAAAACAATACCATGAGCCCAAAACTACATTACTTCCGATGTAATTCCTGGACGGGGTCATTTAGACGAATCATTACCCAATACAATGGGGCAATACCATGGTAGTTACCCCTGGTTTTGCATTTTATGAGCGCTTTTGCCCATACGCGACTTGACACGTTGTTTCCCGCGTGCATACACGACTTCCCCTAGACAGATCCGTGTATGCCTTGAGACATACTCTTTTCACCATAGATTTAGCACATGCTGAATTCCTTTCTTCATTGCCTTCTGTACTCACTGTAGATACATCAGATTTAGTTCATCAAGACATATTATATTAAGCACAACTTCATCAAGTAAGTTTCCATCATCTTCATCAAGTGGGTTTCCATTCGAGGACAACACTCAGCATCATATTGCTAACAAACATCATTTCATATTAGATTTACATCATTTACCAAGTCCATCAGGTCAAGAATAACTTCATCAGGTGGATTGCCATCAAGGACAACACATGCCAACACTCTCATGTCTTCATCTTCATTCAGTGGGTTGCCATCAAGGACAACACTCTGCATCATATTGCCAACAATCTCCCCCTTTGGACTTGATGGCAACCACGATGGTGTTTGGTTACCACAACAGATAGGTACATTAAGAATACAATGGCACCATGTCATTCTCCCCATTCTTTGAACTTTATTCAAACACCATGTCACTCTCCCCCTTTGACATCAAGGGCAAAGGGCGGATCAAAACCAACACACTCTCCCCCTATTCTCTTCATGTAGAAGAACCGTTCTGCAGATCTGATGTATATTGAAGTGACCAAGCTCCCCCTGAGTTCATGCTGAATCTTCAAACACATTTTTCAATGAAGTACATGACTCTATGAACTTCCTATTACCAAAGACTCATACTTACGTCGAATATCCAACCAGGTGGATTTACATATGAGACTCAAGTACCCAACCAAGTGGGTTTACACATTTCACTCAGCTACCCAACCAAGTGGGTTTACAAAATTTGACTCAGCTACCCAACCAAGTGGGTTTACAAATTTATCAAGTCCTTACATGACTGAATATTACAATTTTACATCATGGATCTCTACATGGCCTTTTCATCAAACTACAAATATAACTTTAAGACCAACACCATAAAGTCCTCAAGAAAGAGAACATATTTCAGAACCATCAACAATGCATTATACTCAGCAATGTCACTCTCCCCCTGAAAATGTGCATCCAATCATCCTTTCCATATGACTAAGGCTCCCCCTTAGTTTGTGCATCCTAAACATTTTCACCAACAAATCATCAAGGCATATTTATCAAAACATTAGAAAAAGAATTATGAGAACTGGAACACCACCAGAGATACCAAACAGCACTGCAGCTGTGTTGAAGAGAGCTGACCCTAAACAGAAATTTGTCAGCAATCAGACATACGCGATTTTCTGTGCATAAACTCGCGTATATACGCGACTGTGTTTCAGGAAACCCGCGTATCCAATACCATCTTCTATATTTTAACCAGATCTGATCTTCTTGTGAGAAAAAGACAATGTTCAGCTTCTTTCTGGGATATTTGAATGCTTCCCTGGACTACAGATAGATAGAACAGTGTAGTTGTGTCTTCAAGCGTCATCCAACGGTTGTAGCATAAGCACATTAGTAACCAAGCCTTCAGATTCTTTGCAGCATCAATACAATCTTTTCAAGAGAGATTATCATACCAGAACAACATCTTCAAATATGTGTCAAGCAATCATCCATGTGGTCCAATATCATCAAGATCTTCAAGATTTAACATGAAGTAACATATGTAGGCAAAAGATCTCAACCATAGTAACAAACTCTGCATGACCTATTCTTATTTCTGAATCAAACGACATCCAACTCATCCATGTGTGAGCACAAAAGATACTTATCAGCAACCAGGGCTCAAAATCTCATCATAATAAACCATGTACCAAGTCATCATCATTTGAGCATGAGTATCACAAAAACCAAAGAATAAGCAGTCATATTGCCAACAATGCAATCATTAGTATTCAACCTGTTGCTCCCCTTGAACCAGTGCTCCTTCTTAACTTGTGCAACCTGAATACGCTCATCAGTGAGTCACCAGCAAAAATCTCTGCATGAACTGTCCTTATCTTCGAATTTATAAGACTTTCATCTCAGCAACGAATACTCTTCATCAAAAAGCAATCATGACTCATCCATAATTTTCAACATCAGAAACCAAGTATCATATCATCATAATTTAGAACTGAGCAACTAAGCTGACACTGAGTTAATAATATAGTTATTAACAATCAGACTGATGCTCCCCCTGAACCTCTGCTCCAGATCTTCAGCTATCATATAAATTCTCTTATCATTAATGCATACGCGATTGTGTCTGCTGGAACTCGCGTGTATACGTGACTTGTGTTCATCGAACCCGCGTATGGAAAGTGAAGCATAGAAATTTTTCACATTCCTTCATCTCCCCCTGAACATGTACTTCCTGTACCTGTCTTCTTCATATCAGATGCTCTGTCAGAAATACCTATAACCAGAAAAATCAAATCAACCATGAGAGTCATCATTCATTGCTCCCCCTGTGACGATACATTACTAAATCTCATAATGTATCCCACATCATTCTTGCAGTCAATAAGAGAAGTAAGCTTCAGAAGCGGATGACTGCAGTAGGGTCAGAATTCCCTACGTTTCTGATTGGTCCTCCTTCTTTTTCCAAATTTGCTTGAACTTCCTAACTGTGTGCTGAAAATTGTCCACTTTCTCAGATCTATTCAACCTGCATTCCTTTTCTACATGTCCATACTTGTTACAAGAATAACATCTCATGTGTCCAGAGAAATAAGCATAAGAATCATAATGAGTATTTCTAATCTTCCTTCTTTTGCAATCAGCTTCTTTATGTCCATACTTGTTACATGAAAAACAATATCCCTTGAAGAAACCAGAGTACCTTTCTATGTAGGATCTGTTTGTTTGTGGCTGAAACAATCTGCTTCTGCAATTGGCTGCAACATGTCCATGATTATGACATTTAAAGCATTCAACATTATTGAATGATTTCCTTTGAGAATTCATGATTGTCGGTTGACCTTTTGTTTCTTCCAACACTTCAGATTTTGCATTGATGTCCTTTGATTCTTTAGCACTTCCTTGTGAACTAGATTCTCCTTTAACAGTTTCATGAAAACCAAGACCAAGTTTGATAGCAGGAGACCTTTGATTACTCAGAATATTGTCCAAAATATTAGTACTATCTTGAAACCTCAAAAGTTTAACCTTTTCTTCTAATTTAACTTTGAGAATGTTTACCTCAACCTCCAAGGCTTGACATTGCTTTGTCATGCTTTCTTCTTTCCTTCTTCCATCTTCTACTTGATCCTTTAGATTTAGAATCTCTTCTTTCAACCAATTTTCGTTTTCTTCACATGTTTGTTGCAGCTCTTCATTTTTCTTCTTCGATGCTTCGAGATTTACTTTCAGGGACATGTTTTCTGCTTCAAGTCCTGCATTCTTCTTATTTGATTTATCCAGGTCTTCTTTGAGGGAAATGATTTCTGCTTCAAGTCCTTCCTTTTCAAATGATTGTAGAGGTTCCTCTTTCTTCTTACTTGA
This sequence comes from Pinus albicaulis, assembly GCA_034641835.2. Lineage (NCBI taxonomy): Eukaryota > Viridiplantae > Streptophyta > Pinopsida > Pinales > Pinaceae > Pinus > Pinus albicaulis. Next base: position 1,247,753,701 of record CM076578.1, on the reverse strand, counting down.
TGCTTCAAGATTTTCTTGTAGAGAGATGATTCCGGTTTCAAGACCTTCATTCTTCCTTTTTGATTTTTCTAGATCTGTTTTTAGAGAAATGTTTTCTGCTTTGAGTTCTGCCATCTTCTTCTTTGATATTTTCGGATCTTCCCTAAGAGAGATGATTTTAGCTTCAATTCTTTCATTCTTCTTAGATTATTTTTGTTGATATTCATCTTTAATCTTAACAGCTTCTTCTAGATCCACAACTTTACTTTCACTATCATTACCTTTGCATATACAGTTAAGTAAAATACAAGAACAACGATCAATACCTATTTCTATCTGTCCATTTATCTTCTCATTAACTAATATTTGTTGATCTTTGAAAACTTCTTCTAGGTCCACAACATAATTTTCACTATCTTCACCATTGTTTGCACCAATAAGAGTATTCCAATGACCCCAATCACTATCTAATTCATCTTCTTCAATTTCTGATATACAAGTTTTCTGAGATATCTTCTTGTTTCAAGTAGCCTTCTTCTTTTTTTTCTTTTCCATGAGCACTTTCAGATCTTGGTCAGAATATTCATCTTCACTGGACACTTCATCATCATCTTCATTTTCAAAATAACTCTTCCTCTTTTTAAATTGTTTCCCTTTACCATGTTTTTCTCTATAAGGACATTTAGCAGCATAGTGACCAACTTTTCCACACTCAAAACATTTGAAGGGAAGCTTACCTTTGAATCTTTTAGATCCTAGTTGGAGTTTTCTCACGAAATTCGCTTCTTCTTCATTGGATATATAGCTGGATTCTTTGACAACTTCCTTTTCTTTTCCTCTTGCAGATACCTTAAAAGAAGTTTCTCTGATTTGAGAAGGACCTCCTTGTCTCATTTCAAAGGCAGTCAGAATACCATGTAATTGAACAATAGTAAGAGTTTGCAGATCTTGCCTTTCTTCAATAGCTGAAACTTTAGAGTCAAATTTTGAAGTCAAGGATCTTAAGACTTTTTCCAACAAAGTAGTATCAGTTATGGTTTCACCCAAATTTCTCATTCGATTTACAATATCATCCAGATGTAAGAAGAAATGGGCAATTCTCTCATCACTATGCATCTTCAAATTTTCATATTCAATTCTAAGAGTTTGGAGTTTTGCACTTTTTACCTTTGTGTCTCCTTCATAGCTTAGAATGATTTTGTCCCATATGTCTTTTGCCGAATGTAGTTGCATCACTTTAGCAAATTCTGATTCAGACATGCTTCCCAATAAGACATTCACTTCTTTGGCATTGATTTCATACTTCTTTCTTTCAGCTGCATCAGTAGGAATACTTGCCGGGTATTGATAACCTTCTTCCACGATTGCCCATACATCTGCACCAAGACTTTGCAGATATGCTTTTGTACGTACCTTCCAGAATATCAGATTGATTCCATTGAATAGAGGTGGCTTTATAGACATTACTCCTTCTTGACTTCCCATTGCGACGGATCTCCTTTAAGCGATCAAGCTTCTGCACAAGGACCTACTTTGATACCAATTGTTGGGAAAAATACTGAGAGGGGGGGGGGGTGAATCAGTATTTACAGCATATTCAAAACTTTTTACTTTTTCACTCTCTAAAACCCATACGCTACTTTCCTTTAGTAAACTCGCGTATACACGCAGATATCCTTCATACAACTCGCGTATTAGCAGAGATCTAAATATGCAGATATTTATTATCTTAGTTCTTTGCAATATTCATTCATCTGATGTTAAGTTATCAGTAAACATGTGCAGTAACAACAGAATAAACCATCACACAAAGCATCACACATGAACACCAGGATTTTTAGGTGGAAACCCAAGTCGGGGGAAAACCACCGCTGCAGTTGCTCAGCCTTCAATATTTTATTATAGAGAAAACATCTTACAACATATGTGCTGGTGCAGACTCCTACCAGCACGCAGGCACCCACCTGTGCTCGTTTACCAGCCTCTCCTGGAAGGGAGCTCCAACCCCCTGACTCGTTTACCGGCCTCTCCTGGAAGGGAGCTACGACCCCCTGATCTCGTTTACCAGCCTCACCTGGAAGGGAGCTACGACCCCCTGCTCTCGTTTACCAGCCTCACCTGGAAGGGAGCTACAACCCCCTGACTGAAGGCTACAACCCTCAGCACCTCTATGGACCACGTTTCATCAATTTTTACACTGGATCCAACAACTTCAATAGAACACAACTTGCAGGCCACGTTTCATCATATTTTCAGACTGGACCCTCTTCATACATTTAAGCACAGTCAAACATCAAAAACAGATAGCTAAAACACAGCAGATTAGATCAGACATTTCATACCTCATACTTCAGCAAACCCTAGTTTGCATACGCGATTTTCTTTTACTGATGTCGCGTATATACGCGCTTCTGTCCACATCAACAAGCGTATACATCTGCACATAAACTTCATTGCGCATACGCGCTTTTTCTTCAGATAAGCCGCGTATATACGCGCTTCCTCTGCGACTAACTAGCGTATGGATCTTCAACCATTACAGAGCTGCATACTTCTTCAGATCAGATATTCAGTTCAGATTCAACCCTTTACTTCAGACAGATGTTCGCCTCATCATAGATCTAATCACTCCATAAACAGATCTAGTAGATATAAATACATTTCAGATCTAGATCCTCCTTCTTCATCATTTTCTTCATTGTTGCATCATAGATTCAGATCTATCGTCAAGCCTTTACCCTTTCCATACAGATATACTTCACAGAGAAGTATTCATTCAAGCTCAGACATCTTGCACCCACACTCATGATTTGCACAATGAATTTCTTCTCCTTATATAGGTTTATCTTTTTTTCAATACCACGGGCCCCTTTTTCAATACCATGAGCCAAAACATTTCATGAGCCCAAACCACATTACTTCCGATGGTATTCCTGGGCGGGGTCATTTAGACGAATCATTACCCAATACAATGGGTCAATACCATGGTGGTTACCCCTGGTTTTGTACTTTATGAGCGCTTTTTCCCATACGCGACTTGACACGTTGTTTCCCGCGTGCATACGCGACTTCCCTAAGAACGGATCCGCGTATGCCCTTGAGACATACTCTTTTCACCACAGATTTAGCACATCTGCCAATTCCTTTCTTCATTGCCTTCTGTACTCACTGTAGATACATCAGATTTACTTCATCAAGAACATATTCTATCAAGCACAAACTTCATCAAGTAAGTTGCCATCATCTTCATCAAGTGGGTTGCCATTCAAGAACAACACTCAGCATCATATTGCTATCAAACATCATTTCATATTAGATTTACATCATTTACCAAGGCCATCAGGTGGATTGCCATCAAGGACAACACATGCCAACACTCTCATGTCTTCATCTTCATTCAGTGGGTTGCCATCAAGGACAACACTCTGCATCATATTGCCAACATCCTTCTCCATATTTACACAGAGGCTAATACACATTCAAATCCTCCTCCACTCCTTTACATAGAAGTTAATTCTACACACTTCACAATCTACACAAAAAGACCATAAATTCAATGAATTCAAAGAGATGAACCCTTCAGGAAATTTGCCAAGTATATACAGATAAAAAAAATTCTGCAATTTATTAAAACAGAGGCCAAAATACTCACAATCAATTCTTCTATGGTTTAACCTCTATATTCAATTTCTGTGGTTCTTATCCATAATTTTCCATTACAGTAAAAGCCCCAAATGGGCATCCACAACCCACTGATAAACTAAACCTTGTGTGACATCTTTGCAACAATTCCATCTGAATCTGATCTACTCCCTTGTCTTGGTGCTGCTCCTTTGTGCTCCTTTGCCATCAATGACAATATTTCCAACAGGCTTTTGTAGCTGGTCATAATTCAATAAATTCTTGGATTTTTTTATGCTTGCATGCAAAGTAGGTTACATAAGGGTCTAATTTAGTGAAGGATTATTTTCTTGGTATGGTATGGTTATTTGAATGACACCTTTTTGGCCAGGTTTGTGACGCTAATACATGCGAAGTAGGCCTAAAATGAGGATCAGAATGAGAACATAATGAATTTGTACAACTATGTTCGTAATGGGCTTCACCCGCTGCCCAAAATTCAATAAAATTCATGGGTTCATAATGGGATTCACCAATTCTTCATAATTCAATACAATTCATGGGTTTTTTATGTTTTCATGCAGAGAAGGTTTAACACAAAGGTTGATTTTGGTAAATGGTGATTTTATTGGTTATGGTGGTTTGAATGACACAATTTTGGCAAGGATTTGTGAATCTCTATGATCAGGTAGAGTTTCAGTAAGATAATTTCCGCCCTTTCTATGTTGATATTGGTATTCCACCACTGTAAACCTGCCATTACAGAAATGGAAAGCACTTTTGTAAATATGATCCAACTTAGGTACTCATGGTGCCTCTCTTTCAATCCCCTAATTAGGAGGACAAATAATTTTTCCCACCAAGATGCCCCCCATTGTCTCCTATCTTCATATTGCTTTACTTTTTTTAGAGGTCATTGGGATCAGAATTATTTACCTCGACCATGCTTCGCCTTATAGATTCGTACCAATTTCACATGTGCTGCTAACTGCAGCACAAAAATTAATAACCAGAAAAAGTAAACGAAAAATATTAAGGAAAACACATGAAATTATATAGATCTATATACCTGCCAAATGCCTTTGGTCTTAACTGTATCTAACTGCAATTCTGGAGGCAGATAGATCTCTTATGTATTCCCACTGCAAAGGTCTAGGAGAAAATATGCAGGATGCATGGCTATGTGGGAATTGAAGCCTAGACATGAGAAGTGGTCCAAAGCAGTTGTTGCCTTTCCATAGTAAATTAGATGGCCTTCTGAGAGAAGAATCAGCTAATGAAAATTTCAAAACACTATGCTTGATGGTTGGTGGATGGTTGTAACAACTGTTCGGCCTTTCAGTGAACGAAAATTTCCAATTAATCAATACCAGTCTCTTAAAAGATTGATAATACTATTCAAATTAAAGGTGTGAATGTATAGATTCTAATGGGCACATATCAAAATAGTATCTTTATGTTTGATACAATCTTGGGCATCTAAAATATTGGGAAACTTTAATAGTCAGATTTATAATTTTTGGTAATGCTGTGAATGCTCAATGGTCTTTATGGGACGTTAGATTTATGGAAGAGAGACAAGATGGCTAGATGAAATAGAGCCATGTTTTTTAACAATTGTACTGTGCGGAATGCTATTGTAGAATCAAGTCCAGATGTGGGTTCGTTTAGGAGAATCAAATATGGATCCATTAAAAACTCATGCCCTATGCACACCCTTTTTATTTCACCTCCAGAGATACCTCGAAGAAATGGACCTCTAATATTGGTATTTCTACACCTGAACTCATTTCATTTTCAAAAAAGAGAATATTTCACTCTATATTTACATAGCATAGATCCCTTGGGATCCATTTTAACCTGAATATATTAAATATCAACATGGATAAAATAGTCTACAATACTTGATGTCTTATATTGGAATATTTATCTTGCAAATTTTAAGAATATTTTTGAAATTCAACAGATACTAATTTATGAAATTCAATAGATAGGAGCCAGGTCAATTCAATTGTGTGGCTTCACTTCTGTTCATCCCATTCTAAAATATTCTTGGTATCCATAATCTAGATAAATTTAAAAATACCTCATTAATTTTGTTATGAATATACAATCCATCTGCATGTATAAAAAAATGCTTCTTGGAAAATTTAATGTTTTACACCAAAATCAAAATAAATAGATCATTTCTCCTTCGTTTTTTGTTTTGCTCAATCTCATTGTAATGAAGCTTCCTTAGGTGGTCCTAGTCTTGCTCAATGTGATGAAATTTCATTAGGTGCAACAAGCCACCTGCCTAAAATGTTTGTGCTAAAGTTTTCTAAAAATGTAATGCAGAACAATTTTACATTTGGAGTTATGTCAACATTTTCTATAAAATTCAACACAAATCAATACAGCTCCTCTGGGGTGGATGAGGTGGTTGTGGCCACTTGTGCCTCAAGAATTGATCTGAGATATCCGGGAACAGCTATTGATGCAACAACAACTTGGTCTGCTCCACTGCAACTTATACGTGGTGAGTCTAGACCTGCGATTAAGTTAGCGCTCTTGAGAAGACTGTTCAGATTTGGAAGACTAGGCAACACTGGAAGAAGGCTAGTTGTTGGCTCAGAGCTAGTGGCTAAAATTTCCAAGATCCCAGTAGAGCTATTACAATTGCCTCTTAATAAAGATTTATTTTCCACCCTCAAATATTTTTGTTGGTGTAGAGAACGACCAGCGTAGGCAACCCCGAGGCCATCGGTTCCTTTGTTGAGAAGACTGAAATACACCGAGGGAAGGGCTGGAAGACTAGTCTCGTCTAAATTGGAAGAACATCTATTAAATTCATTGTTGTTATTGGTAGTAGAAGAGGAAGTAGTTGGTTCAATATTCTACACATTGCAATTAACAGGTTGATCCCAAGGTCTCTTTGCTCTCTTGTTCTTTCTACACCCTCCCCCAACAAGGACGTTCCTTAGAGAACCTCCATTAGTTGAATACCGTCTGTAGGTCTTACAGAAATAACGAGGTTGAGACAAGATGTAGTTGTTGCAATAAAAGAATTTGGTGTTGGATGAATCACAACGAGGAAAATTGAGTGCTAACTGATCTACGTTGGGCTTCTGTCGCCTGTCCAGCAAACCAAGCCTTGAACAAGGGCGCAACATTGACTCCTCAGAGGGCTTACACACCGAACCCTGCATATCGCTCTTAACAAAATTCAACAACAGATCATAAAATTCTGTACTTAGTCATAATAAACCCAGAATTCAAATTTTCTGAACATATAAAGATAAATGTGTAAAACCCAGAATTCAGATGATCTGAACAAATAAAGATAAATGTGTAAACCCATAATTCAGATAGGTTTAAACAGATGGATAAATGTGGAAGCTAGAATATTTAGTCATATTTATATGTTAAAATACAACTGTCACTGAGTAGTAAGTGCATTCTCAATTATACTATCTGATAGACATAGACATCATTTCTAGAGATCTTGTATATGAAAAGAATTTAACCACATGCAGCATGAAACTACTGATAAGCTATAGAGTGCTGGAGATTAAGGTTAGTTGAGACTTATTACGTGAGAAGATAAAATGCTGGAGGCAGAAAAAACAATTCAAGATATAATAGCCGTAAACAATAGATCCCATAAATTCAAGGGCATTGAAACTGAAGATCTTTAAACAGCTATGCAAAAACCTTTCAATTAAGGTTGTAATCGTGCTACACTTGTTGGTTAGAAAGATAGATCCAAAACAACTATGCAAAACTTTGGAATTAAGAAACTAATGGTAATATATTTTCTCGTTCAAAACTTCCACCCAAAAATATAATGGGATGGATCCTAAAGTATCATATCAAAATTGCTCACATCACATCGCACAGAATGTTGTGTATGGAGAGGCTGGCTTTGGAGTACTTGGGCAAGGGGAATTATAGGTTTTTATGAAACCCATTTCTGAAATTTGTGGTGGATTACTTGCATTTTACTGTACCATTTTTCCCCTTTGTTGTATTCTAACACAATGACCATTTTATGATGGCCAATATCCTCAACATTGTGGGATATTTTTGGGTAAAGCTTGCATTAGATCTGATTGAAAAGCAGGTAGTGTGAGGCTTGCCTATTCTATATATAGTATATAAAAAGCACTCGTATCTTAGAAGTCTTTCAAAATTTGTGCTTCCCACTCCCATTCTTTTCTCCCAACAATCTCGAACTTAGTATGCATATTGACTGTTGTTTTTGGCATTGCACACACTTTAGATCTACATGCCCAAATTTCATACCTACTAGTCAGCATTGTAGATATGCATTTTTTGACATCTAATGTACTTTGTCAATTCAAATCTAAACATCCCGATATCACATATTGCAAAATCTCTGCTCCTTTCTTCTTCAGTTGTTTTCTGCATAAATTTCCCTTTCTCACACATATATATTACATTTAGAAACTCAAGAAGAACATGTTATACAATCTAAATGTTTATCGAAAATGATCAAATATAACTTATTAGTCTATCTTTAAACCTTGGCAATATATAACCTTTATAGATAAAGGAGGTTATTTTTTTGCACAATTTCATATTTTATGGTGCTTTGCACCATATACAATTTTATTATAATAATAATAATAAATGTATTTTTTGCACCATTTTTTATTTTATGGTGCTTTGCACCATATACAACTTATTATTATTATAATAATTTTGATATTTTAATGATAAATTTTTAATTTTTGTAAAATTGGTTTGGTTCTTTGCATCACAATATCTTGATCCACTTTAGATTGATTTTTGGTGGTTTGCACCATACACCATGGAATGCCACATATGCTTTTAACACCAAATTTAACATTTTTTACCAACTCCACTTTTGCCCCAAAAACATAGCACCATTTGCGTATCTCCACATTATCACCACTTTTGCACCACTATTTGAAAAGTGAAGATTTCTCAAATCCTTTACAAATGGTGGTGCTAATGTGCGGCTAAATGACCCTTCTTCTTGTAGTGTATATTTTATAATGTTTGCTTTCCATGAGCATTTTATTTGTTAAATTTAGTTTTTAGATTAGTTCAATTTTTCTCCATTACAATCTCCAAAATTGTATAAACTTTGTTTATGGAAACGTTAATGGTAAACTAAGTTCTGGTTTTACTCTCCAGCCTTCAGCTCTTGTTCTCTTTGTTGTTTGAGATAATTGGTAACTATGAGTCCCGAAGGATTCAAGGGTTTATTTTCATATGCATGGTGAATTTTTTTTGAAATAAGATTATAACCATCGTCTAGATTTTCGTATTTGTGTGCACTATGCTTACATTAGTTAAATTCATAATCTTTGTTTCCAAACGACAATTTATTTCAGTGGTCAAGCACATAAAAACAATGCACTCTTTTCTCTCGACAAAGGGATTATGTGTACAGTTTTTGTAGTTACATTCTTGATTATAACATGAAAATTTTGGAATGAATTCTTAGTGTAGTTGAAGGGTTTTAAATTTTCCTCAACAAATTTATACAATCAACTTATTCCCCTTGAATATCCATTGTAATTTTCTAGCAGTTTATTGTTATTTTCTGAAAGTTCATAGCAGTATTCACGGGGACCATCTCTCCACTTGGGACAATAAAGACTCAGAACTACTTTCGTAGGTTGCTCGTAACTACCCAGTTCAACGCAGGCTTATATATAATTTTCCCCTTTATTTTTCTTTGATAAATATCCTATTATCTAGAGCGGTCAATCAATCGTTTACAAGGAAACATTCTGTAACGTATTATTTACATCACTCAATCTCGTATAACAATATGTCATTTTCCTACAAAGATCACCTAATCTCCATAAAGGAAAATATTATAGCATATTAATCATAGAATATATTATGGCACATCACTCACAAAAACATAATAGTATATCATGGAACATCACTTACAAAAAAAATAGTTAATATGGAAGGAAGAGATAACAAGAAGTACACAAAAAAACTTATCTATTTATGTTAGTGGTAGCTATTTATGTTAGTGAGGCTACCAGGAATCAATAGGAAATGGAGAATTCTCCACCAAACAAATGAGCATGCTCTCCCACGAGAGCTCCCCTAGAGCCAATTTCCATTTAGAGCAGTCTTTCTTGGATAGAGACCACATAAGTTTCTACAGAAATTCCATTAGCCACAACCACCTTAATAATCCTTGAGAGTAGTCTTTCTTGGACAGAGACCACATAAGTTTCCATAGAAATTCCATTAGCCACAACCACCTCAAAAATTTCCCTATCGCAACATCATGCCTTATCTCAACAGTTTCCTCTCCGAGGTAATGAGTTCTCTTCTCTCCTCTTTCTTGATTTCCTCACGTTACTCTATAATGTCCTTGGCTCTAGTTTTCCCCAATTAAGATATTTATCTCGAGGGAGAGGAGCACATTTTTCTAACATTATACCAGCCCTTGTATCATCCCACACTCTACTAAGTTGCTTTTAGTAAAAGTAAATTTAAATATACTTATTCACTGTGGGGTGTTACATCTTCCCCCCTCGAGCGAAAAAATGTCCTCGGTGTTTCTTGGCTTTCAAATAGGTTGGAAAATGATTTATAAACAAAATGTTCTTAGCCTTCAAATAGGTTGGAATATGATTTATAAATAAAATGTTCATATTTTTAGGTAGCCTCTCCTGGGCTTAAGTGTCTCAATTACACTTTAACTTGGGTTACAACTCACTTATGTAGTACAAATTTTTTTTTCTTCGAAGAGCGAAAAAATATCCTTGGTGTTTATTGGCTTTCAAATAGGTGGGAATATGATTTATAAATAAAATTTTCATATTTCCTGGTAGCCTCTCCTGGGCTTAAGTGTCTCCATTACACTTTAACTTGGGTTACAACTCACTTATGTAGTACAATTTGTTTTTTCTTCGAAAAGACTCAATATCATTAATTATTATTTATATACGTATAAAGGGTCATTGGCATAAAACCAAGGTTAACGGCTCGCATTCAATATGGTTTCACAGCATCGTTGTAATCTCATTTATAATGGCCATGAATCCTTTTTACTTACCCACCAGTGATTCCAAATGATAAGGAGTACACTATGTGGTTCCACCATAAATTTAACTATGGAAGTACCAATTCCATTTGCACTATTTACATAATGGTAATAATATTTTAGAAACCATTTACCTTTCTTGTTTTCAAATATAAATTGTAACCATCATCTTATTATCTTAGTAGCTCCATTATGTCGTTAGCTTAATAGAAGATGTTGCACACACATTAATTATGCATGAATAAAGTTTAGGATGACCTCTTCTTCTTGCCATATTCAAGGTAGCTATATTGTTGGCTAATTGCCCAAGTAGACTTAACTATGGTCACCTTGAGTTGATTTTCTTTTCTCCTTTACGGAAAATCAAGAGTCCTTGTCACAAAATTCATTCAATTTTATCCCTTTGTTTTCTGCATTAGAGGTTGATGATGAACATTACACGCAATATTTTTTTGTGTTCAACCATATCATCTCTTCCTTTTGCACTCATTTACACATTAACTTATCTCACAAAAATTACATTGTCTCTTCATAATCATAGATACACCACTTGACCACAATCTTTTGTTTTTGTTTTGTTCCACTTGGTTGTTTCTAATCATACAATCTTTAATTCTGTTGAATTTCTCCAGGAAATCCAATCGATGTTTTTTTGTTTATACTACAACATCAGCTCAACTTGTCTTTGGTTAACTATCACTCCAATCTATACCTTGTATAGTATCAATGTCTATTATATTCACTTATTCACATTGTGACATATACATGACTCCATATAAAACACATACAAATTATATATATATATATATATATATATATATATATATATATATATATATATATATATATATTGTTGAACAATTTACACAAATAATTCCAAATATCACATCGCCTCTATTCCTGCGATTAGAACATACAACCTTTTTTTCTCAATATAAGAGTATTGCTTAGTAGGATTTTTTGTTTTCTTTTCATAATTTTCATAACATAATTTCCTTCCACGTTAATTTGGTTCAACATATAGACACTGCAAGGAAAATATAGTCTAGCGGATGTTTTTGAGGAAGCCCTTATAAAAATAGTCGAGATATCCGTTTGTAGCAGAGGTCACTAGAGGAGGTTGGTGGGTGGATGTTTTTGCGAATGTTTTTTCACGGTGCGTTTATAATCATAACATGCATTGGTGCACTTAATATATATGTGATGCACCGATTCATAGTAGAGGCTGAAGAACCGTTGCAAAGTTATTTTTAAGTACTACAAAAACAACGGTGCACTTCATACATATGACACACCGAGGCGTCTAACAAGTGGTTCCTCCCTTACAACGCACCGGTGCGTACAAGTTTATGGTCACCGCGATAGGCTTTTCAAAAAAGTGATGGTGCATTTAATATAAAGTGCACTGGTGCATACGATCAAATGGCACACCAATACACTCACTATATAACTATCCCGATGTCTCGAATTAATTGAGCACACAAACCAATTGGTTAATCAAAAAAAAATATTTTCACCATTGTGGTGCTATACTCTAACAACGACGCCCCGGTGTGTTTATGGTGATACGATGCCCCGACATAGGGTGTTTAACTAATGAAAATATATGGTTATTTTTATATACCACGCACGATGCTGGTCATACATCGCCAGCCCGGTGCGTTGCATTAATTGGGAGAACCACATGAGGGTTTTATTTAAAAAAACATTTTCACCATTTTGGTGTTATACACAAACGATGACAACCCGATATAGTTTAGGTACAATGATGTACCAACATAGGTTTTGTATTCAAATAAATCAATGTGTGCTTCATACAAATCAACCCGGTGCATCTCAGTATCAGCACACCATAAAAGGGTGAAATTAAAAACATTATTTCCACCAAGTTCAGTGCTATACTCTAACAACGGAGTTGAGGTTCGGTTAATGTTCCCTAATGCACCGACCCATATATTTTTTAATTTAAAGAAGTGCGGTGCGCCATTGATACAACTACCTGGTGCGTCTCATACTCTAGCGCACTGAAAAAGGGTTAATTTTTAAAAAACAAATTGGCTATAAAAAATCATTTTTACTATTTACAGTGTTCCAGAACTCTCAAGCATCGATGTGACCTTTGCTTCTTTGAGGCACCCTGCCATCGGTGCTCCCATAGCCCACATTGCTTCTGTCTATTGCTCAGTGTGTGGACTTCGAATTTTGCAAAACGGTGGGAAAATTTGGTTTTAGTACTCTGTTGGAAACATGCCTCCTCGATGCGCAAATATACAGGTAATGTATATGTTTCTCACCAACTTAAGCTTTTACCAGATTAATTTTGAAAATTGAATTAGAATTCATTGTTTTTTTGAAAAATAAAACTGCGCGATGCATTTGAGCCGGTTGGCTCGCACCATTCTCATTGATCCATGTAAATTTACAGGCTGCGCCACGAATGGTGTTAATGGAAACTACACCAGGCGGTTAGTGTGACAACTCGGTGAGATACCAAAAAAAGCGCACTACAATAACAATAAAATTTTGCGGTGTGTGTCGGTTTTCGGCTACACCGACAATTTATAATATTTTAAGAATAACAATTTATTTTATATTTTGTGGTGCGTTAGTTTGTTGGAATGCATGGGGAATTATGTAAAAATAAACGTAACAGCCTGGTGCATCTATATTATGGGAACACACCTAATATTTGGTGTGTTGGTCAAACCTACCACACTGGGGCATTTTGTGTTTGGTATCGCACCGCCAGTGGTAAAATATTACAAAAGGGTGGTGCATTGAGCTATAACAAACTCCCTAGGGTGGATATGGTTTGTCAACGCGCACCACCTATAATATTTATTTAATTACTATTTTTTTTTTTTGGTTGCGGTGCGTGACTGTTTTTTATGCGCACCGTGGACAGTGTGTGATATAGATGTACGCAGCATTGGTAGTGCATGACTATTTTTGTGGTGCACCGAATGTTTTTTTTTGTTTTTTCAATAAAATTTACATTATATATTTGTAAACACATTTTTCATTTAATACCAAAATTTATGCTTTATGTATGAAGGAGGCATTGATGTATCTAATATGTGAATCATTCAGCGATATCAACAAAGAGAGGAGAGACAACAACAAGAGCAGAGGGATGACAATTATAACATGATACAATAGTGGGAGGTAAGGGAGAGGGGGCGAATTTTGTACCCTCGCCCTATTACGCCACCCATCCAGTTGCTCTTGAGGGAGGTAGGCATCCTTAAGTTCTATGAGGAGGCTATAGCCCTGAAGGGGCACAACGACTTACTAATACATTTGATCTATAGGTGGTATGCCCACTGACAGGCTTTCTGTGTCGGTCCTGACCAGTGGTACTAACCCATTGAGGAGGAAATGTATTTTATCACTGGCCTATCTCAGAGAGGGGAGGATTTTCCCCAGTTCCCTGATGCCCCCTTTAGTTATGCAACAGGGATTCGGTTGGTGTACTCTTAGAGATACATTAGCAATTACATACTTTCTCTAGCATATTTTCAAGTGTCTGGTGGAAAACTACGGATTGCTTCTTTTGGTCCAGAGGAGCTTAGGTGCCTCTCCTTATTACTGACCACCATTGTACATTATACCAATAACCGGAAATGCATTAGTTGCCCTATTTTATTTTATGGTGATTCTCTATTCTAAAGGCCACGACTTGTTAGATGTTCTGCCATTATTTTGCAACAATTTTGTATAGCCTTAGATAGATGTCGATCTAAGGCACATGGGAGGTTTAGCTTACCTTTTGCTTCAGATTTTTTTTGTTTATTTTTGGATAGGTTTCTGGAGACGAGGCCTAGTTTTTTCTGTTAGCCTCATAGGTCGATGATATAGGTACAAATGTAGATCTGGGGCAAGATAATGCTCATGAGGGTCTAGTTGGAGTATCTGGCCATGATTTCTAGTGATGCATTGGAGCTACTAGCCAGTGAGGATGACCACATGTTTGTAATGGTGTTGTGTCCTTACGAGGGGTTGGATTGGTGAGGGTGTACCAACATCCTCTTCACATAGGATGAGCCACCAAATGATAGAGGTAATATTAGTGTTTTCTTTCAACTAGTATAGTTTCATTTTATTGTCTTAATTAATTAGAATAAAATTTATTCTAACATGTTCTTTAACTTGTTTTATTAAATCATTTAATTAAATAGTATAATTATTGTTATGTACTATATATTTTGTAGATATTGGCACGTTCATTGGGGACATGCCTCCATCCCCACTGGATGATCATGTAGATGACGAGGAGATGGCGGAGGCCACAGAGTGTAAGAGACCTCCTCAGGTGCAGATACCTGCAGGCATGCAACGTAGGGTTAACATTCGATTCAGGATGGAGTTGGGCGACCGTCTATGTAGGCTCTTGGTGGATGAGGGAGTCCTCTCTATGAAAATTAGAGACATATAGGAAGATCATACACTCATGTAGCTCCGGAGGTACATGACGCACAATATTATGAGCCTTATGTGTCATATCGTCAGAGCTTCTAGGCTACTGGTAGTGAGGAGCAATAGGTGCCATGGAGATGTGCCACACAATAACTTAGATGATGATCATGAGGGGAGTGATAATTGTATGTATAGTCATTGTAATTGTAATTTTTATTTTAACTGTATGTAAAATTATAAAATTTTAATTGTAATTGTAATTGTATGTAAAATTGTAAAATTGTAATTGTATTGTGAAATTGTAAAATTGTAAAATTGTAAAATTGTACTTGTAATTTTATGTATTGTCATGATTCAGTTTTATTAAAATTGTAAAATTTGTAAATTTGTAAGAATATAAATAATTTTCAAATAATAAATATAGAATATAATGCAAATAAATTCATGTTTAGAATTATCATTATTTTATTATGATCTCACATACCAAATATAACAATATACATTAATATAGTTTTTTATTTTGACGATATATATATATATATATATATATAATAGGGTGTGTTTATTTAAGTAATGATATAGTGAAAAACCATTTAAAGCAATTAAGTAGTTGTATTATTGTATGAATTGACATAAAAAAAAAGAACTTGATACAGTGCATTGCTTTCGAGGTCAACATAATTGCAAATTATCAAGTGAAATGATTTTTAGATTAACACAATGCAAACCAATTATTTCTAAATACAAATTATAATGTTTGGAAAAAAAGAGTCTTAGTTATAAGGTTAAGTCCTCTTATTTATAAAAACCCATCTGAAATAGTATAAATGATGAAATAACACATGTACCATATCACTCTCTTTTCTCATCACCGTCATTATCTTCCAGCTCGCTTGGCATGATAACACTATTGTTCTCAAAAATATGTTTTGATCTAGGGTCATATCTCAATACGAACCACCAATCCCTATCCAACACATTTGGGTAAAACAACACCTGGTTGCAGTGTTTGGGGAAAACATAAGGCTCCTTAGCTTCATCCCACATCTTTCTAGAGTTGATTCATATCAACCTACTATCGCGATCTTCCTTTTCATTATTTCAATCAAAGGTGTCCCACCACTTGCATCTAAAAATAACACATTGGAAAGAAGAGAATTCCACTTCAATGATATCTTGTATATTTCCAATGTAACCTAACGTCCCTCATGCTAGGTTTTTATCATGGTGGCTAGGTCGATTAGATTGATCGAACTCGACTTCCACTTGACAGTCTTATGTCATGTTTCCATCATCGACATTTTCTGTGTGAAAATGGTGTCCATATGCCCACATATATGGGAAAAAATGCACCTATAAAAAAAGCTAAAAAAACATAGTGTAATGTGTCTAATAACCCAACTATTAAAATATAAAATATAGATGTTACATTTTAAAGGTGTATTATTAAGTTTAAAATGTACATAACTATATTATTCCTGAGTTGCTGCACCCAATCCCTACGTTTAGCGCATCCTCTTCAGCACACGAGTAACGATCTGTTGCATGGTATTTCTCTTTGACTTGGTCAACACCCCAACTGTTGGGGCATATAATTAGCATATTTTCTTTTAAATGATCAGGATAAGGCATGCTTCTACCATTCAACTGTCTGAATTCTCTCTTGTCAGTATCCTATTTCATCCTATTTTTTTCATAGAATGCGACCCACGGTTGTGTCACTTTTGAATTGTAAAGAACGAATTTATTGATTGCTTCATTTTTTGCATTTGCTAATGAAATAAAACCGACATATAGTACATCTAAGATCAAAACATACATTATATCGAAGTTCAACGTGAATATTTACTTTTTGTAAATTTGAAAAATGATAAGTTTCTTACTCATTATCAAGCACCTTTTCCCATTCATTTGGAGAAGATACCCTTCTCTTTTATCTTCATCCATTTCATCATCCCAAATCACCGCACCCTGTGTGTTGTTGATTTGCTTGATGTAATCACTGGCATAATAGAAAGACTCATATGTTATGTACCCCTCTGGCATAGACCCCTCAAGTTTTTCCCTTTTTCGAAGAAAACCTTTAAATTTCTTCATGCACTTGAAAATCCAACTATAATAAACCACCCCAACTAATTCAACCTCATCTACTAGGTGGATTAGAAGATGAACCTGCAAGTCCATGAAACTTGTCGACAATTCCTTCTCAAACATACAAACAATATCAACTATCCCTTGATGCCACCATGGAATGCTAGCCACTGAATCTCTTTTGATGTGATCCAACGTACAAATGCAAAGAATTTAGATATGGCACATCCTAGGTGTTGGGGGAAGTCATGTTTCACACACCCACACACGAGCAACGGATAATGACACTACAAAGTTATAAAAACATGCATACAAAATTAGTTTTGTTTTATGATCCCATGGGATAAAAATTATTTATATAAAAAATAATAAAATCATGCTTTCGACATTATACATACTCTTAGAAGATTCAAATGGTCATGCAATTTTGACCCCGAAAAATGGTCTTCCACAGTGAAACAACGCCATAGTGAAGACCCATATTAAGATGGCACCCTCACACCCATTATAACTTCCTTTTCCAAATTAAGATCATATTTTTTTAAAATCTATGGGACATCACCTTCTTTAAAATACCAATTAAAGGGACCAGCCTATCCCGTACTTTCTAATTGTCTTGGCCAATGTTTCTTTTTAGTTTTTGAAGTAATAAGAGCTTTCCTAAAAACCAATGTGTAAATTTTTTCGATGATATGTGCCTCCATAAATAATACAAAACATTCTTAAATATATGCATGGGATCTAGTAAGTGGGTAATCTTAAGATTCTCCCATTATGGGAGGTTATAAAAGATATATTTCCTTTTTTCATCCCAATGGGAAATTTCTCAACATAGATTTCGAATAATTTTGGGTCATTGAACATAGGCTCCCCATTTGAATCAAACATTTCTATGAGCTCCTCCTTCTCTTTCTAATATGCTCTAAGCCATTTAGCTGGTGTCATCATTGTAGGCCTTTGGGTTTTCTATTGTTTACCATTGAAAGCAGATGTTTCTCTTCTGTAAGGGTGTTCTTTTGGGAGGAATACCTCGGAGCAGTCATACACTGGCTTTCATAGGTTGTTGGACAATATTGATTTCAGAGAAGGTCCACAAAATTTTCATCCATAATACCCTTTTGTTACAAGAACTGTGAAATTATTGTATAGAATATGCATGGCATGTTAAATAATATCATGAATATCAAAACAATTACAATGAATTAAATTAATATGTGCAATAATATTGTTACCTATATAAACAAATCAATAAACATGTAATTTACCAAAGAAAAATCCTAAGCCTGGATAATCATGTGTGGTGTAATCACATATGTCATACAACATAAAACTCCTCTATGTTGTGATGGGTCTTGATACATCATATACATTTATCCCATCCCATATTTCTTTCAATTCATCTACTGGAGGTTGTAAGTAGACATCCATATTATTCACTTGTTTTCTACCAAGGACTATGAGAGCCAACATAATATGTTCATTCTTCACGGAAAACCATGGGGGGATATTGTTATTGATCACTACTATAGGCCAAACATAATAATTGGTGTTCTGGAAAGAATATAGGCTGACACCATCCATGGCTATGCTGAGTCACAGACTTTGTACTTCATCCTTGAATTTTTCGGGCCATGTATCCTCTATATGCTTCATGGATATTGAATCTATTGGGATTCACATAACTCCCAACTCACTTATGTGTGATGCATGCCATCCCTACAACATAGCTAATTCTTTGCAACGAAAGAGCCTTTGAATCCTTGGGATTATAGGCATGTGCCTCAATATCTTAAAAGGAGGACCACATGATTTACCCTTGTTTTTTGATTTATCATACCTATCATGCCCACATTTAAGACATATCTCTTTGTCTTCATATTCTCCTCTATATAGAATACAATCATTTGGACATGCATGATATGATATGTACTCAGCAACCAACATTTTAAACAATTCCTCTGCCTCTTTGCAGCTATTGGGCAATACATTATCACTCGGAAGAGGCTTATCTTTAAATAACCTATAGTTTGTGGAAAATATTAAATGTACAATGCCAATAATTATTAACGTTCATAAAATTGACCATTTGTGATGTTGAGTATGTGATATGATTTCTCAAAATATAAGGGAATTGATGGTCAACTACCTTAAAATTTCAGAGAAACATGCATTTGACAAGCCAAAATTTGATTTCAAGTTATACAGTAACATCGTTGTCCTCAACTGGGTATACTTTGACTGACCACCAAGTCCAAAGAGAGAGGTGGTGGAAGAAAATTTAAGGCTTTCGAAAAAGGTATCAACGATATGAGCATCATCCCCTAGCTGATCATCGTTCTGGAATGCGTCCAACAAAATTGTCTCCATGGCAGTCGTATCCCTTAAGTAATCATCCATACCAACCTCTATGTGATTTCCTCCATTGACAGTTTGTGAAGAAATACTATTTTTGTATTCATTCCTAATTGGTGAATCTAGATGTAGTGGGAATTGAATAGGTGGTTGAATCAACCATTCTTTGTATCGTTCCTCTCTGGGTTTTTCTCTTAATTCAACCCTCTCTTGATTTGAAATTGTCGTGGGGTGCAACAGAAGATGGTAGGTAGGTCGCTCATGATCACTATAATCCTAATAATTTCAAAAAATATATTTGAACATGATTAGTACAATATCAATGATATGAATTAGTAAGCACGTCAATGCATGATTAATTTGTTTGACATTGAAATGATTACATTATAACAAATCATTATTATCATCATTGTCCCAGTATTGTGGCTAGAAGATGGCATGTTACAATTGGCAAGGTGAAGCGGTTGTCCATTTTCATATACAAACCCCATCTTGCAGTATGCTGCTCCTAATAAGGGCTTCCAACGTTTTGGAACTGTTTGAATATTTTGTGCATCTGAACTCGATTCTGAATTGCGTGAACCTACAAATTTGTATACATTAATTTTATTCAGCTGACTGACATGGATAAAAAAAATTCAATTAGATAAGAAAATATAAATAAAATTTGAAGTAATTACATCTGGAGATGGATAGGGATAACTTTGTGATGGGATTTGAGAAATATTATGAAACGAGATGGATTTTGAAGAATTTTCCATTTGATATAATTATGAGATTTTCTCCCTGCCTTTGAGAAAAATCACTAATAAATTTTAGTGTACATACCTAAAACTAATTTCGGTGCATTGAAAAAGGAGTTATTTCATCGGTGTTAATGCACTGTTAAATGCATCGGTGCGATTTTATTATCGGACGCACCGGTGCGTTTAGTTAACAAATGCACCGAATATCAGGAAAAAAACGCAACTTTATTTTTTTGAAGTGAAAAAAAAAGAAGTAAACTAAAAAATGAGCGACAAATGATTTTCGGAAATATATTTCATAAAAAGTTCTTTAAATAGTAAAAGCTATTCATTATTTCATTATTTTTGCCAAAATTTTCAAGGAGGGATTTACAGGAGAGACATACCTGGAGGAAGAGAGCACTGTGGAGTAGAAAATTATTTTAGAACAATAACACTATTCAAAGAATCATAATTTGAAACATCTTCTGATTCACACAAAAATCATGTAGGATAGTAAAAATGCTAAATTTTATTGTAATATTTTTTTTTTTTACTATTTTTGTTAGATATAGTACATGCACAGTAAAAATTTTAAATTTTATTGTGAATTTTACTAAAAAAGTCATTTACAATCTCTATTCCTATTTATATTTAATTAAAATTCAGAAACAAAAATTAAAAAAAATCCATTTTTACATTAAACCCTTGCTTCTTCTTGTTTATGTGACTACAAAAATTCACAATTAGGGCTTTTCATTTTAGATATATATATATATATATATATATAGGCGTTTGACATCTAACCCAGGGGACCACTTGTAGAGTTGGATCCCAATCCCTGTCGTCCCTTTCACGATTTTTTAAAAAATGGCTTTTGTTAATCGGTGCACCTTGTTTAATATAGTGGACCAGTGAACTCTTTTAGTATAACGCACTATGACAATAAGCATTGTTTTATAAAAACAGTTTCCATTCATTTATGTTTATTTTTCAAAATAATCTCTTTTGTTAATGGATGCTCCCGTATTGTGGTTCTCGTATTGATAGAAGCACTGTATAGTGTTTTTACTGTAGTGGCGGTGTGTTTATAATAACATATCGTTCCGTTATCGTTTAATTTTTTTTCCCATTTTCGGTGCTTAAGTGGCGAAAGTCGCACGAGTGCTGTTAAAACTATAAACGCATTGGGCGTTTAATGTAGAGAGATGCACAATTTTCTTGAATTTTTATTTTACTTGAAAAGTATGTGATTTATTTATAAAATATATTAATGAATGGTACACATTTTATATTGATAAAAAATAGCTAACAAGAGTTCAAGTAACAAAATTACTGATAGCACATCCAGAAAAGAAAAAAAGGCAAGTTCTGTGTAAATTATTTACAAATTTTATAATTTTTGAACTATATGTAAGTTTAACTAATATGTATTGTTTAGTGTGTGTGTCATAAAAGTCACAAAATGACAAAGCTAGATAAAATTATTTCTTATCTAAGACTGGAAGAGCATAAAATCTTGATGGAAAATTTGTAGAAGGATGAATCAGGTGAATGAAAAAATACTATCGATCCAATATGAGTCTATTTTTTGAATTTTCATTAATAATATACTTAAAAATATTAGATATCATGTTTTGAACAATATAATAATTCAGATATGTTTAATGTTCTAGAGGGACCAGCAAAGAAGGAAAGGAATGTTGTTTTAAGAAAAGAAAAAAAATAGAACATGCAAATGAAAATGAATTTCTCCTTAGCTCATCTGGAGTGGTGTTGGAGGTTAACAAAAGGGGAAAAAACTTTTACAAAACTTTGAGGGATCTAGTTGAATGAATGTATAGACATTCTTTCCACTTACAGTATAAAAATCAATCCAATGATTCTGAGAACCAAATTTTATTTTAACTACAGGAATAGTTTCCATAGAATTGGCCAATGAAACATGTCAGACTTTTAATAGTAAAAACATACGACAACAAAAAAGAAGCATTGAAAAAGTAATATTCCTTTAAATTTTTTTCTATAGTTATATGTATATATTACTACAAAGAAATCATTTATAAATATCACTTTTGTAATATTTAGTTTTCATATATCAATATAAACATTAAATAGTTTATTTCCATGTTACTTTTTCAGGAAGATTATGAAAATCTCAAAGGATGAACGAGTTGATATCAAAAATATGCGAGTAGGAATGTCCAAAAAAGTGTACATGGAGATGGTCAAAGAAATGGACATAATTTCATCGTACGAGGAGCCATATCAACAACAACGTGTTTCAAATATAATATGTAATCATTGAATTTTTCGATTAGGTACAATAAATAAATAATTTAGCATTAAATATTAATTTTCAAGTATTTTCTCGTAGAAAAGAAAAGAAAATCAAACCCATTCAGCACATAAAACAAGATGACAAGGAAGAAAAGGGTTGATACCTAAGTTTGTGAGTAATTGTTACTTCCTATAAAAACTTAACTAGATTTCATTTTTGTATATTTTAAGTTGTTTTACAACAATCATGATTGAATGTCTTCAAACAGGTGTTAGCATACAAAGAAGAACCATCAGAAGAATTGATTGACATTGGTTTAAATATGGGTTGTCATTATATGTTGACATATCATAATTAATTGTGGAATTCGTAAGTATCTATCTTGTTTTACTTAGTTCTGTATATAATTAATAGAACAAAAAACTCTTTTATATTAAATCTATGATTTGTTTTGGGGTATAAAACTTGTAGGAAACAAAGTATGGAACTGTGCCAACAAAAGAATTGTTGAAGGAAGGCATGAAATTTGGTTTTGAAAGAATGTGTATAGTTCACTAGTCAATTCTTGCTATGGTACATTTCTTTTCAATTTACATTGATGTATATTATTTAGTATTGCAATTTCATTATTCTCACCAATGTAGATACACTCAGTACACTTTATTTTTATTTTTGTAGATGGAAATTGAAGAAGAATAAATCAATCAATACAATGAACAAAACATTCCTCTAAATAACCAAAGTCACAGAAGTAGCTCCAGTAGTGACAAAATTCCCAGAGAAGAATGATGATCAATATGTTTGGATATCAAAGCAAGGCATAATATTTTTTTGAAATATTTGTTTTTGAAATCACACATTTTTTTTAATGTAATGGACATAATATCCCAATTGAAAGACAAAGGACTATATATATATATATATATAATAAAATATGTTCTAATTTATTTTATTGCATTCTCCATTGTCGCTATGAAATGTTGCACCACTGATTAAATATATGGATGATTAAATATTATAATGAAGAGATGTGAAATTTGATGATATAACAAATTCATCCAAACATCACATTAAAATGAACTAATAAAAAATTAATTGATATGAATACTGTTATAAGATATGTGTCGACTTTTGATGAATAATGAATTTTAAAAAATCACAATAATTGCACTGTCACAGGTCGATGTTTCTAAAAAATAGAAAATGAACACCGGTGTGTGTATATGATATTGTGCACCACTACGTTTCTACGACCTATGATAACTGCACCAAATACCAATACCAATTAGAACACCTAGTGCGTTTTATCGATGACTACAACTCATGTAGATATGTGTTGCATGCACCAGTATGGTTTTCTTTTAACGCGCTAGTTCATTTTTACACCTTAAGAGCCTGGGGTGGGTACACAAGCCATATGTATTTGGAGGATAGAAGGTGCATGCACCAGTGTTATTTGGCTGCAACATACCTGTGCATTCGTATTTGTAATGCACCGATATTTTTTTCATTAAATGCCTTGGTACTTTACAAATATAATCTGAGTAATATGGGTGCATGCACCTTCTATCGGTCCAGTGTGTATTTGTTGGTGACATGCACCGGGACATTGCGTGTGTAAATGCCCCAAGGCTTCAGAATTTTTTTTCCTTCCCGGTGCTTGGTATGTTTACAACACTAATGTGTATAGTTTAAAACACACTAGTGCATTCACACATGAAGCACTCACCGATAAGAAAAACATCCGTAAAAACGTCTAGCCACCCTTTTTTTTAGTTTTGTTGAAGTTCCATTAGCAGCTTCATCAAAATCCCCGTTACCAAAAACGGATGTTGTAGATTTTTTTTTTTTTGAAAATTTTGGATAATTTTACAATACTAAAAACCTCCTTTATAACCTCTGCTAGAGAATATTTTCCTTGCAGTGAGACTCTCTTTTATTATTATTATTATTATTATTAATTCATGCTAACCATAAGTAGTCATATTTTATTATAATGACCCTTGAAAACCATGTTCAATGTGATGGCACTTACGTACTGACATATATGTGTGTGTGTGTGTGTGTGTAATGTAGCACAAGTATGTGTGAAATTCCAGGTCAAGGTTCAAAGAATTTCCTTTTTCCATCTTGGCACCTGTCAGCTGCCTCAGTATACTATAGTAGTTTGATTCTCTTGAAATAATTATTTGTAATAATATTTTCCTTCTAATCAACTATTTAATGAGACTTAATTTATATCTCGAAAATCATTCAAAGTTATTTTAAGGTACCTATCTGGGGTACTATTGACTAGTGGTATGCTACACTTCCACATTAACGCATCACATGATAATAGGCACATGTAATACTTGGACCAATATGCTACCGACATTTTTCTAGTTTACCACAGATTTAATATTATTATTATTTTTTTATATTCCTAATAAATTTCTCAAGGAATCTCTCTTGCATCCATTCCTATTCGTCGCATAACACGAACAATATTTGAATTAGCCAATTTTGTTTTTTTTTTGTATTATCTTAATTTTGATCATACTTAACCAATAGTGAATCAATCCATGATTCAACATTACAAGTCTGTAATTCACTCATCTTGAGGCCCCCGCCCCCCCCCCCCCCCCCCCCCCCAACTTTCACCCATTAAGTAAAGGGAATTCAAGGGTTGTCAACATTCTTGTTACATATTTTAGGACTCATTCCATATTCTTATCAGAAAATTTCTGTATGTTGAAATTAATTCTTACCTTTCGCTCTATATATTTACTAAATTGGTGTAGAACTAATGTTATTTTGAGCGTCAACAACATCATTTTGATTTTCTTTTGTGTTAATTTTTGGGTGTGTGTTATATTATTTCCACGACTAGTTGCACACACCCCGGGGGGGATAGCCCACCTTGTTCATTGCATCAGGCGTAACAAGGGGGAAATAGCACCCCTACACAGGGTGTGGGGCAGTACCATGGGAAAATTTTGTTTGGACCCTATAATAGGTGGGAGGACCTACCTATGGTTTTGTGCATTGGTTGGCACATGGTTTTGGGTATGATGGTTTTCTATCCATGGTATTTTGTAGATCCGGTCAAGGGAAATATGTATTCCTAGGGGATGTTAGGATGGCCAGAATTGTCATACGTGTAAAAGTCAAGATGAATTTTCAAGGTGGAAGGATCAAAACACTTCCTGGAGTTCGGAATATTCCTGCATTGGCCAGAAATATGATTTTTGTAAGCAAGATGGATGATACAGGTGTAAAAACAATGTTTGAGAAGGATACCTGCAAGATGGTTCAGGGAGCATTGGTATTGATGCGGGTAGTTTGAATTGGAAATTTGTACAAGATTTTGGGTATCACTGTTATTGATGGGCGTAACCATTTTTTGGTTCCTGAAAGTGGAGAAAAAAACTTAGTGGTCTCTCGAGAAAACATCACGTTATGGCATCAAAGGATTAGACATATTGGAGAAAAGGGAATTCGAATACTGCATGGAAATTGTATGGTAGAAGGTATGTCTAGTTGCTCTCAGTATTTCAATTTTTGTTAACATTTTGTATATGGGAAGTAGAGTTGGGTGAGATTCCCCTCTGGTGCTAAGAGGGCGAAAGGGATATTAGAGCTTGTACATAGTGATGTGTTTGGACCCGTGTCGGTTCCATCACTTGGTAAGTCTATGTACTACCTGTGTCAGTTCCATCACTTGGTAATTATGTGTACTATGTATCATTTATAGATTAATTCTCAAGAAATACATGGATATATTTCTTAAGGAATAAATATAAATCTTTGACAGGTTTAAATAATTGAAGGCTTCGGTGGAAAACCAGATAGAGAAGAAGATAAAGGTGTTAAGGACAGATAATGGTCGAGAGTTCTGTGAGAAGGAATTTGAACAATTCTCTAAGAAGTGTGGTATAACAAGGTAAAAGACTACTCCATACACACCTCAACAAAGAGAATTTTTATAAATAATGAACATGATTTTGATGGAAAAGGCAAGAATCATGCTCAGTGGTGTCGAGTTAGGTCAAGAATTCTAGGTAGAGCCAGTGGACACTACGTGTTACCTAGTTAATAGATGACCTTCATCAGCGTTGGAGGATAAGACTCCACATGAGATATGGATGGGTAAGAAACCCTCTCTTTCATGTCTCAGGGTATTTGGTTGTGATGCATATGTACATGTTACAATGGAGAAAATAGCCAATTTGGATAGTAAATCTGAGAGGTGCACCTTTATTGGGTATAAGGATGGTTTAAAAGGTTATAAGCTTCGAAACCCAAAAATAAGGAAGGTTGTGTAGAGGAGAGATGTGGTGTTTAGAGAGGTGAAATATGTTATTAAATATGAAATCCTTCAAAATTAACATAAAAATATAGAGTTTGAGATAAAGGAGGAAGAATAAGACTCTACAATAAAACAAGTATCAAAGAGGAAGAGCCACAAACTCCAGATTTGAGAAGACCAGTTCGATAAAGAAGGCATCTAGAAAGGTAGAGTCCATATAATTTTTTTTCAAATTTTTCTATATCTATTATTGATGATGATCCCATACAGTTCCCAGATCTGTCAGGGAGGCAGTGGATTCATAGGATGGAAAACTATGGAAGGAGGAAATGGTTGATGAAATGGCATCTTTTAACAAAAATGAGGCTTGGGATCTAGCTGAGTTGTCGGCTAGAATGAAAAACATTAGAAGAAACGGGTGTTTAAGAAGAAGATGAATACATAAGGAAAGGTGGATAATTACATGAAAGCTCAGTTGGTAGAAAAAGCTAATTCACAGGTGACGGGAATTGATTTTGGTGATATTTTTTCTCCTGTTGCCAAGGTAGCTTCTATTGGATTACTTATCTATTGCTACTGCATTTAAATTTGAGGTAGAATAGATGGATGTGAAGAAAAAATTTCTTCATGGGGATCTAGAAGAAGAGATCTACATGAAGCAACATGAAGGATTTTCGGTGAAGGGTAAGAAAAAAATGGTATGCAGATTATAAAATTATCTATATGGGTTGAAACATTCACAAAGGATGTGGTATCAAAAATTTGATACATATAGATGAGGATTTGGTTTCACCAGAAGAAAAGTAGATAATTGTGTGCATTTTAAATTGATTGGTGGATGCGTTATTTATTTAGTCTTGTATATGGATGATTTGTTGCTGATTGGAAATGACAAAGAAATTATTGAGGATATGAAGACCCAATTGTCCTCCAAGTTCGACATGAAGGATCTTGGTGATGCTAAATATATTTTGGGCATGGAAATTAAATGAGATCAGGCAAAGAGGAATCTTTGGTTAAACCAGAGGAAGTATGTGGAGATAATACTGCAGAGGTTTAATATGCAGGATAATAAACTAGCGAAGGTTCCTATTCTTGTAGGTGTAAATTTATCTGTTGAACAGTGTTCCAAGACATAAGAAGAGGAAGAGAACAAGTCCCATGTTCCATATGCAAGTGCAGTCAGTAGCCTTATGTATGTAATGGTCTCTACTAGACCACACATTTCACATGCAGTGGGAGTATTGAGCAGTTTTATGCCAAAACTACGGAAGGAGCATTGGATAACAATGACGTTGGTTTTCAGGTATTTGCGTGGCACTAGTGACTAAGGTATGTGCTACCAAGGAAGACAAGGAATGGACATATTTTTGGACATCCATGTCTCTATTGATGTAGACTGGGCTAAATATCCAGATTAAATAATATATACAAGTGGGAATGTGTCTAACCAATTTGGAGGAGCAATCACTTGGATGAGAAAAATACAGTCGATAATGGCTCTTTCAACTACAAAGCTTGAATACATGGAAATCACTCATGGAAGAAAAGAATAAATTTGGTTGCAAAGATTCTGTTCAAGTATGGGGTTGATACAGAAAGGTATAAGGATAAACTGTCACAACCAAAGTGCAATTTTCTTGGCAAAGAACCCTGCTTATCATTCAAAGACAAAACACATTGATGTTCAGTATCACTTTTTGAGGGATATCGTTGAGGAAAAAAAGGTGTTGGTGGTAAAAGTGGACACTTTGAAGAATTTTTCAGATGCATTGATGAAGTTCGTGAGCATTGAGAAGTTTTATTGGTGCAGAGAAAAAATGGGCATTGTAGGGCTTGACCAATGACTAAGATCTCTTGTGACCCCTTGTGTGGAAAAGAAAAAAAAAAGTGGGAGAATGTTGGGTGTGTGTTATATTTCTTCCATGACTAGTCGCATTAACAGGGGGGTCACGCAGGGGAGGGGACAAACACCCTTGTTAATTCCGTTCGAAAAAACACATGGGTCATAGTGCGGCGCAACCCCCCTTGCCGAGGGTTTGCATCGGGGATGCAACCTCCTTGCACAAGGTTCGGGGCAACACCCCAGGAATTTTTTTTTTGGACCCTATAATAGGCGGGAAAACCTACCTATGGTTTTTTGCATGGGTTTGCACATGATGGTTTTCTATCGATGGTATTATGTAGATCCGGTCAAGGGAAATACGATTATGTTATAATCCAAGGTTAATGGATTGGGGTTTATGAATGATTCAACATGTATATATGTGTATTGTAACATTGAAAAGAATATATTGAAAGATCAATCTCGTAGTCTCAGGTTTGGGATCCAGGGGAAAATCTTTGTATATACTTGTTTCATGTTTTATGGTCTCACCATTATTTATTTTTTGTTTTAATAATTCACTTACAAGGTTAAATCTACACTTATTAGAGGTCTTAGAGTGATACAAGTATTACTGTTGGTTTTTAAAGTCTACTATATACCACTTACTTCACCAATTCCAAGGCTAGTCTCCTTTTTATCACAATTTATTACGAAAAGTTATCACAAATTACTTTTATTTCACTGATTTCATAAGCAAGTATCTCATCAGGTGATTCTATTGCAATTTCTCAATTACCCAACTTTTGCAATTCTTCATGCTATGATTTGTATCAATTATTTTATTGCTTTAACATGTATTTTCATGGATGCACTATGTTAATGAAGAGAATATTCCAATAAGGAAGTTCATTAATTCCATCGCAGGTTGTTTTCTTCAGTCGTGGAATCTGTACCAACCTATGATTTTTGTATTATACTATTGAAACATAATTTTTATTGATGTTTTCCATATCACTTTCTTAGCTTGATAAAATGGTTTCCACTAGTGGCACTAATCATCCAAGATCACTACGATATGCATACATGTATTTTGTAAGTGTTCCATATTTTCAGTTAATCTTTGACAATAGTTATCTTTAAGTATGTTGAGACAACTTCATTGAATATACCAATTCCCAAATTTGTCTTAGGTATTATAATGCTTCATCCCTTTACATTTAAAAAAAAATTATAACCAATCTTGGTTTCTAAGGCAAGAAGAAAACGAATTACAACCATATTCCTACTCAAATAGTATTCATGCTTCTTCCTTCAGTTAAAGAGTTTGTCTTGTGCACAAACTGGAAATAAGTTAGACTACGGATACCCTATATTAATCGAGAACCTATTGTACTCCAGGGTCTAATATAAATCTGATTGTAAATATTGATAGAATAATTATCCCGAGGATCTACTTCCATCCATTAATATACATACGTTCCCTTAATTATATTCACTACTTCTCTATGAATTAGTCTCGATGAAATGTATCCTTCTTAGTATTACATTTTATGCACATGCGAGTTAGGATCTAAAGTGTAATACTTATCAAACAGTTCATGGAGCAAGTCAAAAGAACTATAACTCCTTCCAACTACAACAATTCTTTTAAGAGGACTCAAGAATGACTAGTCATCAGACATTGCAGCAGTGCAAAAGCACCAGTAAAAGATAAGAGTGGAATATATATATATATATATAGATATATATATATATATTCATTCATTTATTTATTTATTTTAGAACTTTCTTGTTGGTCCAAGATCCAATTTTTCCTCACATCCTCTTAATTGACTTGCTATATATATATATATATATTTTAGAACTTTCCCCTTGGTCTAAGATCCAATTTTTCCTCACATCCTCTTCATTGACTTGCACTTCCACATTTTAATCCAACATGGAGTTTCTTCGGTCTTCTTTCTCTTATCTTAGTTGAGTTTATTTTATATTTAGTGATGATTTTAGAGCGGACCTTTCTAACAAAGCACTACATGGAGATAACTATGTTTCATGTAAATGTTTCCAATTCAAAACATTTATTATAACTTGTTCTTCTTTTTAATATTCAAATAGGGAGGGGTAACCAATTCTAAGAAACTGCATTAGCATATTGAGTTTATTAGGATCAAGTTTTTTTTTTCTTTTTTCTACAAACTAAAAACAAATGCACAAAGGCCTTCCATTTTATAATGATTGAATACTTCCACAGTCAGAGTTGGTGAATTCACCCAAGTATTCTTCCTCTGAAACATTAATATCAACCTCATGTCTCTAGCACAATTATGTTTACAAAATTATTTTTGAAACCTTCATTCACCAGCATGGAACCATGCATTCTGAGGTTTCCAATCCTTGAAACTTTCATACTTCTATTGATTCCTCAGTGTAATATCGTCTTTTATATTTAGATTGAATTATGTTGAACTTGATGGTGGAAAGGCCATGATTGGTTGAAATGAAAGTGGATAGTAAATTATTAAGATGTAATAATTAAAATTTATTAATAAATAAAAGGTTGGAACTACTTGGGAGTGAGATAATAGAGTCAAGATATTCTTACCAAAAAAAATAAAAAAAATGATAATCTCATTGATAGATGAGATCGAGATAAATATTCCATAATAAGGACTCCTAAAAGTCCCTAGGAGAAAAATATATAAGATTTAATGTGATGGGAGATAAAGATCCATTAAATCACTTAGTTGCAAAAATATGCGAAAAAGCCTGAAGGGGTGGAATAAAGCATAGAAGGAGATAAAATAAGACTTTAAAGAAAAATGAAAAAGAAGAAAGCCTGAGAAAGTGTTTCGGGAAATGTTACCCTAAAACTCTTGGGTTGATGAACCTTCAAAAATTAGGGGCATGTCATTACAAGAAGGACTCACTTAACCAAATTTTATTCTAATAACTAGAATCTATAGGTTGTAGACCTTACCTAGATATCCCTCGGTTGTAGTAGTTCCCACGGAGTACAAACCCCTGCAACTCTTTGTGCTTCATAATTTGTAAATAAGCAAAGAGAGAACACAAAATCCTAGTTGTACAACATATATATGTTCTATATGTTAGTGAAAAGCATGTATAATCTCTTAAAAACAATATTAAATGAACAACTTACGATCATTACACATGTATAAAATATTATTGACATGTATACATCAGGAACAAGATGGTACTTCTGTTATTAATGACATGTACAGTAAACAAATGTGGAGAGATCACTAGAAATATGCCACGACATTTGAGCATACTGTCCTCTGGATCCGTCCAACCCTTGCCTCTTAAGGTTTCTTCCAAGAATAGTGCACAATGGATGTCACATAGGGTGGTGAGCATCTCAAGGAAACAAGGTTTTCCTACAAATATTTGGGAAGTGCAGGAGGCACAGGAATATATCAGACTTGGATAGGGCTCCAACAACGTACAATATCTATATTTCTCTCTCTCCTCCTCCCTTAGGTCATTCCCTTGAGGGGTTTTTATACTCCCTAAAATTAGTTTTTACAGTTGGGAACAGTTAGGCCACAGGCGAGGGTGGTTAGGTTACTGGAACAACCGTAAACCTCGCCTCTAAAATAGGAAATATATATATATATATATATATATATATATATTTCTATTGTTTAAAATGGCCTACGTGGTTCTCTAACTATGTCCTCATGTGTATATGCGGAAAAGTCTGGGCAGAGTCACGTATGGGTTTTAAGATACTGTATTTTGAGAAATATGTCCAAGTCTGAAGGGAAGGGTTGCCCAAGGCCAATGCATAAGTCATAAAGTATATGATAGTGATAAATGATGCTATAACAAATGTCCCCTAATATATCAGGTCAGAAGGGGTACATGATGGCCAAAATGTATTATGTGCATAGAAAGAATGTCGCAAGGACTAGATAGGACTTCACCCAATTTCAGCCTTCCAAAAAACTAGTGAGAGAGATTAGAAAAATAGCTCATGTTTGAGGTGGGCATACCAATGCTCAAGAAAAGAAAAGTATGTCCGCATATGACGTATAGAGCGGATCCAATATGTATACAAGTATAGCTGAAATGTAAAGTACATAGTGAATCATCTGATCACTACTTGAAAGTACAAGTCAAAATTAAGTCCAAGTATCACATATAGAAGGCTGATCAATGATGCTGCAATAGATATCTAATCATGAAAGTCACAACTGAATCTCCAGGTAACAAATCATAAGTGGTGGAAAAAATGGTACACCATGCATGTTGGGCCAGAATTGTAATCTACGGATAAACTATGCTTCCCTAGACAGGTGCTAGTATAGAACAATAGGTGAAAGTATATACTACCATTTCTCCTAACTCAGAATAGATACATAGAGATGATTGGAGGCTTACTTGTTCAGTCACTTCCAAATGGCTCCTTTTGTCGCTTCCACTACAACTTCAATTTCAAGCGGTTTGTGAGCTGAATGCTTCCTGCAAGAAAGAACACTGAAACAATAGAAGATGCAATAATATAAATATCTATTCAAGCTAGTTAGCTAAATCAGTAAAGCATAAACTACATTCATCAACAAAGATCTTACAATATGGAAAATCAAAGTTAACGTAGATGCATGTAGGGAAAAATAAGAAGTACTCTTTATTAATGATAGAAGGAGAGGTTACAACCTAGTCACTGATTTGAAGTGACCTTCCATCATAGTTCCCAAGTCTCATCACAGCATAAATCTCTCTAGCAGCAGTTCCACAAATCAAAGTCTTAATTGAAAATTCTCCAACATTTCTCTACTCAAATTCTTCCTTTTCAAACACTTAGATCTGTGTTCAATTTATAGATGAACTGTAGGTTTTTTTGCAATCAATAGCTCTCCAAAAATAGGCAAGAAATGTTTCCATTCATGTAGATGTCAAATGGACACTTGGATCCGAAGCTTGACACATGTGAACTCTTGTAGAAGGCAGTGGCCAAGTGGAGATTCCGGAACAATGAGAATTTCACTCCCAATGTGACCAACGCACCTTTGAATGTCGGAAAGTGCTTTGAAGAGTAGCCTTGCATGGGGATACTTGCATATGCAATGCACTTAGGCCCCTTATAGCCTGCGTTGGTGAGCTCTCATATGCTATACAATAAAGCTTCAAACCATGGAAACCTTTGCTTGATGAAAGTCTTGTTTTCTTTCTTAGAGCATATAGCAACTAAAATGACAGGGAATGATAGACCCTTGATCATTGATCCTAGAGATGATGCCAAATTAACCATGTCATTGGGAATGGTGCCCAAATTGACCTATAACAATTGCCCCCTAAAGCATGAGATCCAAATAATAATAACATTTGATTGAGATGATTTACACTGTGATGAGCCCAGAAACGAAGCGGAGTGATCACTTGCATCAATATTACAATAAGTTACATCATGATATATCCTCTATTGATCATAATTGCTGAGGGTAGCCATTCCCATAGTCAGCACATAAACAATCTAATAACATGTACATAATTCAGAAAGTCGTCTACATTGGAATGTTGCCAAGATGCAGACATGCCTACAGATATAGGCCCATGTTTGGATGACAATCTATATGTAAGGTCACCGTACAGATTATGTGTACAAAAATCCTGAAATCGTAGCCTAGATAGCTGAAAATAGATCCAGGGTCTTCTTATCTCATTCACTCGATCATTCGGGTACAAGTATAGCCATGCGAATATATGATTTGTAGTCGAACATGGAAAGACATCGTTTGATTACCAGCCAATAATGTGAGTTTTTATCAAACATGAGAGAACCACCATTAATGTCAATGGTCCTAAAGGTACTGCAGCACATTTTGTAAGGCGTGAATAGATGATTTGATGTCAAACGCCAAACAAAATATTTCGGTCAAAAGTCCAGAAGCGAGGATCTTGTCGATGCTGTAACAAGCCTCATGGTACTAGAATCTGATGTTTCTAAGTGAGCTTCCTGGATGTTGATTTGTTGTCGACAGGAAGTCAACTTATTGCAAAACTGGAGTTACTGATTTCAGAGACAAGGGTATGATTTTATATAGCAATTTTTCTAGGATGATGATCATGAAAATGAAGGTTTACAAGTATTGCAGAAGGATGATTTTTTAATCACTGGATGACTTCTCTTGAACATATTGGCGACACTGTGATGAGTTGGCAGCATTGACCCAAAACCGAAGTGAAGGTATGATGAACCATAGGTGTGAATGAACCGTCAAGATGATTACCCAACCCAAACATTCATAGACATGGAGTGAAAAAAGTGTCTTGTTCAAGAGCGACTTGCTACCAGAAAGAAACTTTTATTACTTTTCCCAAATTTCCATGGTCATTTTTCGACCAGTACCTCTTTATTTTTTAACAAGCTTGAGGAGGATAACATTTTCTTGATCTATAATTCAACCCTTCGGGTGAATAAAGTATCGCTATTTAATAATTTAACGAGTCTAGCAATGAATGAAACTCGATTCTTGCCATGATCGACAAGCCCGTCACTATTTTATGTTTTAACGAGCTTAACGACAGTGATAGCCTGGTCCTTTTTCATATTTAGAGAGTCTGAAAAAGAGGAAGAAAGAGAACTCCAAAAGTAATTTTTTGAAAATTTGTCTCTCAGATCCGAAAAAGTGTAAAATAATATCTGAAAGAACCCTTTGGTCATGTTTAACCAAGGTATTCCTTTTTTGTAAATAATCCATCTCAGTCTAGAAAAGGGTTAAACTTATATTGAGTAGATATCAATTCATTTACTTTAACGAGCTCGAAGTGACAAGTGCTCAACAAATTTTTCACATTATCGAAGTCTGAAAAGAGTTGAAAGAAGACTCCAAGGGTTCCTTTTTCGCTGTTATCGAAGCTATAAAAAGAGATAAAAGTGCGCTTCAAATCCTTTTTCGTTTTTAACAAAGCTCGAAAAATAAGGAGAAAAATTATGCTTTATGGTCAAGTCATTCTTTGAAATAAATCTACATGACTAATTTGTTCATCAGTTGCATTTCCTATTCAAAACAACATGAAATGGATTAAAAATACTTGTTTCATGATAAAAACATAATAAAACTATATTCATAGCAATAAATTTAACTTGCAAATAATTAAATGACTATTTAAAAGTAGTTTCACTATTCATTTTTACCATTCCATAGTTACCATTTGCATTTTGGAGCTCTGAACCTGATTTTTTCCATGAACTTCAGCGGTCGATTGCGTGCAATTAGTAATAATGTTTTGAATTCCCCCTTCAAGAGCACATGTCAATTGCCTCCTGCAAGAGAAGATGCCCCCCAAGCTTCATTTCATTCACCTAAGTATATTACTGGTTACTAATAGTTGGAAGGAATGAAGGTTCATTTACGAGATCAGATGGAAGAATCATCGTAATTAGGAGAGGATTTGTTTCATTTTTTAACGAGCTTGACACAGGAAAAGAACTATGGTCATGACCTGCTTAATTTTTTAATGAGGTTGACACATTAAAAAAACTTTCCTCAAAGGCACTTGTTTCATTTTTTTAATGAGGTTGACACAAGAAAAAAGAAGTATCTTCAAGGTACTTGTTTCATTTTTTAAACGAGGTTGAAACAAGAAAAAAGAACTATCCTTGTGAATATTTTTCATTTTTTAATGAGGTTGACACATAAAAAGAACCATCCTCATCATGCAATTGGACTAGTGAGTGTGCTCTCGAAAAGACGTAGTCTAATGGAGTCATCATTTAAGGAGTTTGATGAGCACCATAAATGATAATTTATAACATGCGTTGACGAGTCTTCTCTAGGGTTTTCATTGAATTTAGGAATGAATGAGGGTAACATATGTGGTATCACTAGCCACCAAGGAGAGGAACCAGATAGGATTCCAGATGATGACATGGGTGAAGTCAATGGACAAAACATCGAAGATGAAGCAACAACAGATGTTGTTGCAGCTGAAATAGATGGTTTAGTCTGTGATGTTATCTCAGCCATGGTCAAATGACCCAATGTATACCCTATAGAATCTACGGGAACTCGAAGTGAAACAAGATCAACAAAATTAAAGAAAGGTGATTCAGGAAAAGACTTGTACAGGTAAAGCTCCTACTGAAAATGAGTTGGAGTTAAAGATGTCTCGTCTTGTGATATTTCTTCAATAAAAAACAAACCAGGTGGAAGAACTTCACCGTCAGGCCCAAAGTATATTTCAGGTGGTTGAATGCGTGATATGGGAGACTCAATGACTACAATAGATTATGGAGTGACCAATACAGAAACAACTTCCAGTTGTTAGACTTCGGGATCAAGATTTTCTTCACTTAGGGAAGATAGAAACTGAAATATAAGGGGATGATAGACCCTATTTCATTGGTCCTGGGGATTATGTCCAGTTTGACCAATAACAGTTGCCCCCTAAAACACAGTGGGATCTGGATCGACTTCTAGTTAAACAACATCAGGTTCGAGAGGTATGGTCTCACAGATTGAATGGATCGTGACCATGGGTAGTTGTGAAGACTCCGTTTCGACATCAGTAAATGAACCGGGATGTGTGGAAACAATTTGAGTTAACTCTGGGTTAAAAGATGATGTTTCGCCAGAGGTATGAATTGTACTTGATTCAGCAGATCGTGATCGCCTTCGCCTACCAGAAGTAACTTCCGGTGGTAAAGGTGGTTTTGAAGCTAATCTATGTGAACGACGGGGGATAGGATTGTGCTCTTCCACAGTTACTGATTTATTTTATCCAAAAACAAATAAACAAAAAGAGGGTAATGCTAGGCAGAAGTGTTTACCAAGAAACTGTGAACTATAGAATACCTCTTGGCGAACCAAGAAGTACGGGCAGGTAATCTCCCCGAATGTTGTGTTCGGTGTATCACAATTTCAAGGCGGCCGAATCGGTTCACTATGGATGGATAGCACCTAAAATTTTTCCTCCCAACTATACCCGAAGGTACGTGGAGGCCAAAGTCCGTATTAGCGCTATCTGATGTGAAACTGCACAATGAGAGCACCCCTTTATACTTATCATACTGTAACACTGCCCGATATACCTGAGAGTACGTGGACGAGCTATGATATAATTACATACATGGAGTGAGGTATCACACTTGGAATGTATCACAGAAAAGTTAACGATAGCTACCATGTTTTATGACGCAGGAACACGTCTCTAGCCTAGACCTTCTAAATGTCATTGTTAATGTTCCAAAGCGTTGTTAAGTAAATTGATATTTATTTTATGTTGATCTTGCTTAACAATTTTCCTTTCAGGTTCACCACGATGATGTATATGAAATTCCTAAAATGCAGGTAATAATGATAAACAAACTTTCACTTTCAGATTTTTCAATGAAGAACCTAGCTAATAAGGGAAGAGAGCAAAATAATTTGAGAGAAAACAAATCAATGAGAAAAAACAAAATCAATGAATCTCAAACTAAATGCAGATTTCCTAATGTTCCGTTTGCAAAACACATACAATCCTATATGCAAATGCAAGTTTTTCTTTTCAGTTTCCTTAATGTTATGAATGCAAAAAAGAAACTAGGTGCACTAGATCAATAATTCAAATGCTTTTTACTTTTGAGAAACGAAGAATACAAACAACAATTTCTCTTTTGAAGGAAAAATGAGGATTTCAACAACAATTTCTCCTATCAAGGAAATGAATATTTTACGAAAATTTCCTATTTTCAAAGCAAATGATTCTTAATACGACCATAAAAATAATTTGAAATCAACCTATCAATGATAAAGAAAAAATTTTCTAAACAAACATCGAACAAATTTTCAGCCAAAGGAGGAAGAAGTATATAGATTCACTGGTCAACTGAGCATCAAACTTTTCAGAACACAACAACAAACAAAACTAAAGAAATTTGCAAAGTCAAATTCAAGCGAATTTGGTCACTTTTAGGAGTCAACGCAGTCTCCAAGGGGAGACAGTGCTCTGCAACACATCTTGGAAGGGAGGCAGTGCTTTGCAAAGCACTGTGTCTAGTCTAAGGGTGCGTTGGGCGCAGTAAAAAAAGAAAAAGCTATTTTTTAACTCACTGTCTTTGCAAATTAAGTTCTGAAAAAGTCTAATCTTTATGTGAAATAGCTACTGGGTGGATTTAGAAAGCAAATCAGAGACTAAAACACCTAAAATTAAGAGAAATTCTCCCCAGTGGAATCGCCAGTTTGTTGGGCTAGAATTGTAATCTACGGATAAACTACGCTTCCCTAGATAGGTGCTAGTCTAGAACAACAGGTGAAAGACTTTACTACCATTTCTCCTAACTCAAAATAGATACACAGAGAGGATTGGAGGCTTAATTTTTCAGTCGCTTCCAAATGGCTCCTTCTGTCACTTCCACTATAGCTTCAAATTCAAGCAGTTTGTGAGCTGAATGCTTCCTGCAAGAAAGAACACTAAAACAGCAGAAGATGCAATAATATAGATATCTATTCAAGCTAGTTAGCTAAATCAGTAAAGCATAAACTACATTCATCAACCAAGATATTACAATATGGAAAATCAAAATTAACATAGATGCATGTAGGGAAAAATAAGAAGTACTCTTTATTGATGATAGAAGGAGAGGTTACAACCTAGTGACTGATTTGAAGTGACCTTCCAGCATAATTCCCAAGTCTCATCACAGCATAAATCTCTCCAGCAGTAGTTCCACAAATCAAACTCTCAATTGAAAATTCTCCAGCATTTCTCTACTCAAATTCTTCCCTTTCAAATACTTGGATATGTGTTCAATTTATAAATGAAATGTAGGTTGTTTTGCAATCAATAGCTTTCCAAAAATAGGCAAGACATGTTTCCATTCATGTAGATGTCAAATGGACACTTGGATCTGAAGCTTGACACATGTGAACTCTTCTAGAAGGCAGTGGCCAAGTGGAGATTCTGGAACAATGATAATTTCGCTCCCAATGTGACCAACACACCTTTGAATGTTGGGAAGTGCTTTGAAGAGTAGCGTTGCATGGGGCTACCTGCATATGCAATGCACTTAGGCCCCTTAGAGCCTGCGTTGGGGAGCTCTCATATGCTATACAATAAGCTTCAAACCATGGAAACCTTTGCTTGATGAAAGTCTTGATTGATTTGTCTTGCTTTCTGTCTTAGAGCATATAGCATTTGAAATGATAGGGAATGATAGACCCTTGATCATTGGTCCTGGATATGATGCCCAGTTAACTAGGTCATTGGGAATGGCACCCAAATTGACCTATAACAACACAACTCGAGAGCCAACATATAAGATGCTGCTGTGATGAAACTGCAACATATAAGGGTGGATGGTGTCACTGGCAGAAAATTGAAGGAGCTGTCAAAGTGAACCAAAGAATGCTAATGCAAACTCGAGGTCTTCACCAATCACCATGGCACAATTCTAGACAATGTGAATAAATGAGTTGAAATCGACCATGTGAGAAATCGTTTGATTGCCGGTCATTGATGTATATCGTTAACAAACGTGAGACAACCCACCAATAATGATAATGAGTGTCAAAGTGCCCCAGTACAATCTAGCAAGTGCGAATGAATGAGTGGAAGTCAAACACTTGAAAGAATCTATCGATCAAGAGGCAGTGATGTATCCTCATTATCGACAGCGAAGAGTCTGCCACTAATGACTACAAACCCTAAGGTACTGACAAAAGGACTCTAGACCTTATTCCTAGAGCAATGAGTCGGATTCGATGGGAAAATATCTTCTGGAAGGAAGGCATTAAGGCATCCCACATGAGTCTAGCGCAAGTGTAACCCGCAAGCCAAGATTTGGAAGGAATCAGATGAAGTAGAGTGAAGTAACCAACTCGAGGTACGTTTTCGGCATACACAAGATGAAGCTAGCACACATTAGAAACCCTATGAACCAACCAATAATGAAAGCTGACAAAGAGGCAAGGTATCCACCGATAGGGTCAAATTGAAATCAAGGTACTACATGAAGCCCAGGTGTGATAATGTAAGCTGATGTCGAACAAAAGGGAAACCACTCTGTTAAAGACCCATGATGATGATCAAATGTTGAGTACAAGGTCACATATCAATGATGTAAATAGGGCTAGGGTGTAGCTCTAGGCTTACTCTCAGATAAATATGTCGTAGTCGGTAAGTGACAAACCTGCCGGTAAGAAGTCAGTGGAGACCTTCTCAAACCAGCATGAGCAAAGGACCAAATATCTGATATGATAGAACAAGATACTGACAAGACCAGGAAGGCTAACTGAAAAATGAGTCAAGAGACACCGCAGAAAGGCCGACTCAGGTTAACTTCCCTTGAACAAAAGCATGACTCATATTTTACTATGGAAGCAAATGATAACTTTGTATAAGTTTTTTATGCAGGAGGCATAAACAAACCCTCCATATGATTGGAAGAGATAACCAACCGGGGGAGTATTGACTCATGAAACAAGGTTATGGCTTCTCCTAAATAAAAAACTAAAACCATCCCAAAAGGAGAAAAGACTTAGTTTTTTTTTGTGCTTTGGTGAAGGGCGACATAACTAGCACTATAGCTGCTATCAAATATGGAAGAAATATATCGTTCCTGCTCTTTTTCAAATATTTATTTTTTTTGTATTTTTCATATTCAAAGCTTGAAAAGGAATAAAAGAATGCTATAGTACAATGGATAGAACGAGTGTCATGATACAAATTCTCTAGTTCTTGGGATAGGAGCAATCCTATGCTTAATGCAAGGTGCAAAAACTGGTAAGTGACACTCAGAGGAATGTTCCATCCATGGGTAAAGGTGTCAAGTTGGGGAAGCTAAGTGATTGCATGGTTATCTTGTATAGAGAAGACATGGTCAAAGATGGCTTAAGCACGAGTCCATATGAAGCCAGCTAAAGGTCAAGATAAACAAGTAGTCAATATGCAATGCAGTAATACAACTCGACAACATAAGGGAGCCTCTAGGGTAATAGCCAGAAAAATCATAGCGAAGAATAAGAATAATGAAGCTTCAACACACAAGGCATGGCAGAAATAAAGAGGACTCCCGAGCCTACAGAAATTGCAGCATGGGTGACAAATACTAGCGAGGAACTAACTAGGAAGCCCATGTAAATGAAGGTTCTACCACCAAGTCATGATTAAAAAATCAGCGAGTGAAATGGGTTAAGTACTCATGACATGATGGGATCGACCCTATGGAAAGTGATCAGAATGAAAGCTAGTATGCAAAAAGCAATGGAAAGTGAATTTCCTAACCTATATACCAGTTCGAAATCAGATACCTACCATGACAGGTCAGCGGTCATGGATCTGAATGAAAAACCAGGAAAATCTTGAATTCAGCAACATGTACTTGAAAAAAAACCTTGCCCAACACTTACAAGCCAAACAGTTATATAGCCTTAGTCAAATTCAAAAAATAAGCACAAAGGAAATTTGCAAAAAAAATTCAAATTATGGGCATAAATACACCATTTGACTCAGATTTGGATCATTTTCACATTGCAAAAGTGGAGAAGGAGCTTTTGGGAAAAAATTCCTCTTCTCAAATACGAAGCAATCAGCCATAAAATCATGCCAAATTAGCCAAGTAAGCTCTAAAATCATCCTTTTCATCAATTTTTTTCTTTTTTAAGGAAATTTTTTGAAAACATTGACTGTAGAAAATAGATTTTTTGATGAAACCTTCTATGCATACATGGGTTCGTTTGGATGGACCTGCATATCAAATGCAACAGTGTACAAGCGAGGTCGCGTATGCACAAAGCTAAAATTTAAAAATTGAATCTAATCAATCATTTAATGATTTTGCTTAGGATTTCCATCAGCTGGAGAGAGCGTGAGCATATTGAAATTGACAATGAGGTGATGGAAGATCAAGCTTCGCTAGATGTTCTCCGAAATTCCAGATTGCTCAAATTTTTCAAAATGCCCAATATGAAAAGCAATGTATGTTTGCTTCAAATTTTGGTTGATCATTGGGAGCCAAAAGAAG
The DNA here is from genome assembly GCA_034641835.2 of Pinus albicaulis. Lineage (NCBI taxonomy): Eukaryota > Viridiplantae > Streptophyta > Pinopsida > Pinales > Pinaceae > Pinus > Pinus albicaulis. The sequence continues at coordinate 1,247,711,103 of CM076578.1, read as the reverse complement.
ACTGTTTCATAATTGATCAGATGCCACTATGCATAGAAGTGCAGGATATATACTTCATTATTGGACTCTCTTGGAGAGGAGACCCAGTAGAATTGCACGGAAAGCCTGTTGGAGTGCTTATTGTAGAGGATTATGTCCAAGTCTACTACGTAGAGGATGCAAAAAGGTAGGAAATTAGATTCCTATTATAGATCTAAAGGATTTATACATGAAGATCCTTCTCTTTACCATTATCAGAATAGAAAGGTCTGCCTCTCTGCATCAGGCTTCACGGACACAAATGAGCATAGCAGTGGAATGCCTGATTCATCTCTTTGATTGGTGCACAGCCTTGCTAAGCAATATGAAAAAATAGTTGACTTCAATCCGGAAATAAAAGACTAAACATTATGGGTATGGTACAATAATTCTGACATTCTTCTTCGAGAGGGTCCCAAGGCTTCGACCCAAGGTCATCTCAACTATCAGCAGCCCAAGAGATCCAAGAACAGCCCGATGGGAAGATCTGATGAAGAGATTAGGGGAAGTGAAGTTCCCCGAACCACTTGGGATAAGGAGTTCTTCCAATGGTGGGAAGAACAAGTCATCAAAGTGGAAGATTATCCCAATGCTGGAATGGAATTTCGTGCAGATCAAGATCTAGTCCTACCACTCGGTGCAGCATGGGGCGCAATCGGTGAGATTTCATTTTTCGATTTTTGATTATGTGATTTTTTTATGATTTTTTCAAAGTATGAAAATAAAAAAATATTTTTTTTTGGACTAAAAGACTTACAAAATTATGATGATCATGATGCAGACTTGGGACTAGCCAAGCCTGAGGGGTACCCAAGGCATAAGCGCTGCAGAGGTGAGACAGATGCTGAAGACCTGGGTAGGACAATCCATGCAGTTCAGAGGAAATTGGAGAGCTTGACTCACCAGTTTCCTATGGTCGCTATAGAGGACCTACTAGAGGCTATTCAAAGACGAGTGGTAGGAGTACCACGAGACTAGGTGCAGTTATTCCTCTATGTAGTGACTGCCATTGTGTTCTATAGGAACAAAAATGTTGGGCAGGGACCTCAAGAGTAGATTTATAGATATGATCGGATGACTGTAATATCTTTTTTTGATGATAAAAATGATCGGGCAAAAGCCCTAATTTTGTAGGACATGATGGTCCAAATTTTGTATATTTTTGAACACTCTGACTATATATATATATATATATATATCTATATATACAACGATTTTTATGATGTGATGACTCAAATGTATGATAATGAATCATGTATTTGATATATTTTTTAAAGTATTGAATGATTAATATGCCAATCAATTTCTTGATTAGCCAATAAGTTTGCCATCCAATTGTCAGCTTGAGGAATATGAATTAATGTTATAAATTGAAATGATATTTGTAACAAACTTACCCTAAGAAAAAATCGATGTAAATATGGGTCTCAGACCTGATATGTGTTGTTCAACTGCGCAACCACTAGCTGCGAATCCAAGAAAACTGCTAACGAATCAACACCGAAGGATATTGCCTCCGAGAGTAGATTAACCAATGCAGTGTATTCTACTACGTTGTTCGAAGTAGGAACAATTTAGACACCTCTTGAAACTAACAACTGATCGGAGGATAATGGAGTACCCCAGCCACGAAGGCCAAGTTCCGGGTATGTCTACTAGCACCATCGGTGAAACCAAAGTGACTCATGTCATCCAATATTACCTACCGAAGTAGATCAAATTCATCAAAATCACACCAAAAATCGGAAACCCCAATATGTATAAAAGCAAAATATATACAAAAAATCAGGATGCTAGGCCAAATCCTAGGCATAATAATTTTTCAAATATAGCCCATTTCTGGGCTTCGCCAACTCATTTCCATCAAAATCAATCAAGGCATAAGCTCCTTTCTTCAGAACCTTTTTAACAATGAAGGGGCCATACCACATAGATTTGAACTTGCCTACCCCCAAGGCATCCTTCTCTTGGGCATAAACCAAGACAAGGTCACCTTCAAAGAAAACCCAAGGTTTGAATGCCTTATTGTGTTGAACCTTTACCCATTTCTTATATGCCTCATTCATCGTAGCTACATCTCGACGCTGCTCACCGAGATGTTCGAGATGAAGGAGGCATTTTTTGAGACTAGAAGTGTTAGGAAGAAGCTCAACAGCTAATTTAAGAGAGGGAATTTTGCACTCAATAGGAAATATAGATTCCAACCCATAAGCTAGTTGAACAGAGTAAAAACGGTTGCAGTTTTGACTAACATCCATTATGCCCAAAGTGCAGGATACATCATAATATGCCAATTGGATATGGCTTTATGAATCGTCCGTTGAAGAATTGTCTTCAAGGATTTTTTTCATGGCTTCAACTTGCCCATTGGCTTGAGGATAATAAGGAGATGAATGCTCCTGCAGAAAACCTAATTTCATAGCCAATTCAGCCACCATGTTGTTCTAAAAGTGACTGCCATGATCAGTGACAATCTCTTTGGGAATACCAAAGCGAGAAATGACTTGATTGAAGAGGAAAATAGTTGTTGTCTCACCATCATTCCCAAAAGTAGGCATAGCCTCAACTCACTTCGTGAAGTAGTCTATGGCTACTATAATGTACTTGTGACCTTTAGCCGAAGGCGGGTTACAAGAAGTATAATCAATACCCCACTTTGTAAAGGGTCCGACAATAACGAAAACAAAGAGAAGAGATGGATGAGCGCGCATATTTCTAGTATAAACTTGACACAGATGACACCTTTTGACTGATTCCATATAATCTTTGAAAATCGAAGGCCAAAAGTATCCTATACGCAAGATTTTTTGGGTGGTAGCAAGCCCAGATAAATGACCACCACAAGCTTGACTGTGGCAATCATTCAGCACAACCTCAACTTCTTCGATATTTAAGCAGCATCTAAGGATTGAATCGACCCCGTGATGATATAAAGTGTCACCAATAATAAAATAGCTTTTGGCTAAGTGACGTAACTTTTGATGCTCATCTTTCGAAAAATTTGAGGGAAACTTCGTAGTCTAGATATAAACTATGAGATCCCCATACCAAGGATCCTGTGAAGAAATGAGAAAAAGATGTTCATTAGGAAATGATGCATCATAATCAATCTCTTCTCCACAGGGAAACTCAGAAATCAATTCCGCAAAAAATAATGATTTCTTGGACTTGGCACACATAAACTCAAGATCAAATTCCTACAAAATCACAATCCATCGATTGTATTTTCCCCCAATCACTCGCCTACTGAGAACAAATTGAAATGGATTGACTGCTGCCAAAACATAAGTTTTACGAACAAGAATATAATGTCTAAGCCGCTTAACAACATGAATAGCTGCTAAAGCAAGTATCTCTATCAGAGAATACCGGAGTTCAAGTCCTACCAAGCCTCGACTAATCTAGTATATAACATGCTCGAAAAGAGCATTGTCCTCCTGAACCAGAACCATACCAATGGTAGATTTTGCTGCTACGAGATACAAGAGGAAATCCCTGCTATAATCAGGTGGACTCAGTAAAGGATCAGAGGTCAATGCTTTTTTCAAAGCATCGAATGAGTATTAAGAAAATTCATCCCAAAAAAATGGAACTCCTTTCTTTAATAATCTCATAAATCCTTTCGTAATCTCGGCATAATTTACGATAAATCTCCACAGAAAATTAGCTTTTCCTTGCAGACTTTGAAGTAGACGAATTGAAGACGGGGGAGGTAATTGAACTATTGCCTCAACCTTCAAGGGATCTACCCAAATCCCTTCCGTAGACATGTTGAATCTTAACAACCAACTGGATGTGATAGGGAAAACACACTTGTTCAGGTTCAACTGGATTTTATAATGCCGACATCGTTCAAAAACTTGACGAAGGTGAGAAGGATGATCAATTATCTTACGAGAACGAATAGCTAAATCATTGAAATATGCCTCGATAATATGTTTGATGTCATGGAAGGCATAAGACATGGCTCACTAAAAAGTCGTTCCAACATTTTTTAGGCCAAAAGAAATTTTATTGTAAGCAAAGGTACCCCAGGGAAAAATAAATGCAGTCTTATGCTGATCTTCAAGACGGATAGTAATTTGATTATATCTAGAGAAACTGTCCATGAAGGAGAAAATCTCATTCCCCGCACACTCATCAATAATCTAATCTATAAATGGTGTGGGGTAGTTAGCTTTAGGACATGCTTTATTTAGGTCCCTGAAATCGATCCAAACTCGAATTGTTCCTTTTTTCTTGTCCACAAGAACTGGATTTGAAACCCACTCAATTAAAGGAACGTGGTAAATGAACCTTGACTTAAGCAGCTTCTCCACCTCAGCTTTGATAGTTGTTGCCTTCCTAGGGTTGACCGGACGAAGATTTTTCTTGATACGCTTAGCATTTTTGTATACCTTGATCTCATGCTCGACAGTAGATGGAACTATTCCAAGAATTTCCTCATAAGACCAAGCAAGCACATCACAAAACTCTCGAAAGAGATCGATGTAAGTCTGAATCTCTTCAAGGGAACACTTGGCTCCAATGAATTCTCTATGATGTTGGGATCTCTCGAGATGTTCACCGGGGCAGTCAGATAAGTAACAACCATATTCCCTTCAGCAAAAACCTGTGCTGGTGCTAAAGGGTTCAGGACTAGGTGAACAGGACCAGAAGACTGAGGGCTAGAAAAACTTGATTCAACTTCGTACAAGTCCGGGAGAAAGTAAGACCGATGATGCAAATCATCCCACGATCTCTCTACACTAGTCATTGCTTCGAGGATGGCCTCTTCAGATGGAAGAGTGGTATCAAGGCAATCCCGAGCTGAAGATGAACTGAGAGTCCATGTCAGAGCCACATCTCCATACAATTCCTTCGGTGAAAGAGAAATTGGAATGGAATTTGTGGAGTCAACAATAGAGCTATAAGAAATCTCATCTGCAGACATAGGAAATGCCATTCCACCCACTTGACCTTCTTCTAATGTGGAAATAGGAGAAGGTAAGGTCCAGGGGTCTCAAAAAAAATGAGTTCTGAAGAATTCTCTTTGAATAGGATCCCTAGAGGATGAAATAGCATTTATATGAACCAAAGGAGGTAGAAGATCAAAATTACCCATCAAGAAAGTGTACATTCCAACCCTGAGATTCTCAGCAGGTGGCTTGGTATCCTTCACCAGAGGAATGGTTGAGTCAAAATATGCATTCGGATCTACAGGAGAACAATCCAGTTGGTCACCTGTGACAATTGTCCCTTCATGAGGGAAACAAACAATATGAAATAATGAGGATGCAATAGCATGCATCTCATAAATCTAGTTTCGCCCCAACAAAAGGTTATAGTCTAAGCTTGAATCGAATATCTCAACTTCGATATTAATAGTCTTTCCCCCGACACAGATAGGCAAATTTGGAACAATACCATGCACCCTGTAAGAATGACCATCAAACGCATTCAAATGAGTGGCTGAAGGAATAGTTGTAGGATATCCAATACCCTTCCAGCATGCAAGAGACATTACACACATGGAAGCACCCTCATCTATGACTATTCGAAAGATATTGAATTTCTGATCAGTCAATATAATATGGAAGGCCATATGATGAGGAAGTATCTTTTTAAAATTCAACATATTAATTGTGATCATAAGAGAATTCTTTGGATCAACAACCCCAATAGCAGTGAGCAAAGAACTCCGCTAAGCTGGACAAGACTGGAGCACCTCAAACACAGACATGGCACAAGGACTTTGAGCCTGATCTTCTACAATTGAGTAGTTTTGGGTAGCCTTGGCATTAGGATTGATCGTCATACACTTTGAGGATACTTTCAGCATATGAGGTATAGGATCAATTGTAGGCCTCGTAAGATGAAGTGGCTCGGTACTATCAGGAGCATCCTTGGCTTTTGAAGACTCAACTTTGCCATAGTCACGAGATCTTGTAGCAATATATACGTGAGCACTCATCATGTATATGTTTGATGTATTTTCCCCTTCCTGGCTACTCCCAGAGGGAGCTCAAGTATTTGGATCTGTGCCAGAAAGTAATTGCTACCCTTGGGGAAAAGGGTTTGTCAGCATAGCCTGGGAACTAGAAAGACCATGTTGAGCTAAAAAGTGTTGCACATCTTGAATTTTAGGGCAAAGGAGCATAAGATGGTCTCCAAAGCACAACTTGTATGGAAATTTAACTTTCTTTTTACTATCCTTTTTACCCTCTCCAACATGATCGTTGGATTTTTTTGCGTTCCCCTTCGCATCCTTGTCATTTTTCTTGTTATTTCATTCCTTATTCTTCCCATTGGATTTTTGATTTCCTTCAGGGTTCGAAGTTTGGACAAAATTAATTGGCAAGGACTAGGAAGGAGTTGACATTGAAGGCGCAGCCTAACCAGAAGAAGCAGATTGTATGGACAACTGCTGCAATTGACTTAGCAGGTTAGCCGTACCGCTATCAATCGAACTGATAAGCCCATCACCATGAGGATCGAGTTTGGTTTCGGCTAAGTCTAATTTGGAGTGAGGAGCATCTGGAAATTTTTTATTAAGTACTCCAGACTAAGAATAAATCAGTTCTAACTGTTGAGCCCTAAAAATAGTCTGCTCTCCAAAAAATACCCCTGAAATGGGTACATCTTTAGAAATTTCTATTTGTAAAGATTTCAAAAACCATTCAATAGGGAATTCATTCAGGATTTGGGCTTTAATGAGCCTCTTCCTTCTTCACCATTCCTGAATATGATCAGAAATGTGAGTTTCCTTATCCTTTGAAAATTGGCCAGGAGGTTAGTCTCGACGTCATAACGGACAGGTGACAGAAAATGATTTAAGAACATGGTAGCTAACTCTCCAAAAGTAGAAAAACTGCCCCTAGTTAACTCAATGTACCATTTGGCTGCATTTCCAGTTAAGGTTCTTTGAAATAATCTCAACCTAATCGAATCGTCAATCAGGGAGTTCGAGGAACACCATAAATGGAAAGTGGTGATATGATCTGTCAGATCCTCACCAGTCTTCCCTTCAGACATTGGAATGTATGAGGAGAGCTTGGTTGGGACCAGGGGCTAACCTGGACTATACCGAATAGGATCGTTAGTCAATTTCGATAGATCTGGCAAGACTTGTTTAACGTTGCCATAAATGGTAAGCGAGGAGGGGCCTGGGAATTCCATCCTCAATTGGAAGGATTCCCCAAATTTTGAAAAGAATAACCTGGATATCTTGAGGCACCAGGTTGCCAGATGCTGTTCGTAGAGAATTTTGGGCCATAAGAAAATCCTTGTGACGCAACATTTGATGAAGGACCACCCCCCCCCCAACACAGAGTTACTATACATAGGACCATTCTCTCCAACTGACGTATTGAATGAAGAAGAAACCCCTTGGTAAGGGTTCCAAGAATTTGCAAATGGAAAAAAATCCTGAGAAGTACTTGATGAAGGTAAAGGAACATTCCCTTGTTGACTCACGAGAAACTGACTCCCCGCTCCTGATGCTATAAAAACAGGGTTCCATCCGGAAAAGACATTAGAACTTTGACCTCTCGAAAAAGGATTGAAACCTTGACTTTGAGAGGTAAAAGGTAAATATCCTAAGGAAGGGGTTTAATGAGGGATGTGCCCACTTTTGAAGGGGAACCCTTCAAACGAAGCTGATCCACTAGCCATAGAAGGTATGGCCGTGGCGACAGCTGAAGCAGCAGAAAAGGAGAAAGAAGGAATTCCACTAGTGGGCATTCCATAAGAAAAGGGACTAGATTGAGAAGCATGTGCTTGGGTGTTTCTAGAGCCAAACACAGTAGCACTAGAAGTGATTTTGATATAGCAATAGTGCCCCCTCCTTCAACTGAAAGAGGAGTCTGAACACTTGCAGTGTTCATAGTTGAAACTGTGTTCCCAGTCATGGCCATTGAAAGAAAGGAATATAACGGAAAAGGACTAGCCGGCCTTTGAGACTCAGGCCTAATGTATTGAATAACGTGAGGATAACTAGCAGGAAGAGGAACTGGAAGAGACTCAGCAAGCTCAGGGACTTCCTCTATTTTTTCTTCTTCTGCTAGAAATAAAACTCTAGAGATGAGAGGAGCACTCCTCTCTATACTGAAATCGACACCAGAACCACCCATAGAAACAAAAATCCCCAACGGAGGATCTCTCTCCACTGTGTTTGAAACAACTGGGTGAAAATCACCCACCGAATTACTCCTACATCTTCTTGAAGAAGGCTCGGCACTCACAGGAGATCACTTACGAAGCCTCCTTGATCGACGAGGCAATCGGTTAGCCACTTTAAGAGATTAATTTTAGGCTCAAAAAAATATATGAAGCTAAGAAATAAAGGAGAAAAGAGCACTCTAAAAAGTTCCTTATATACAGCCATACTAGTAGCTCTAAGGTATTTCCGCTCTGGGTGATGAGGGCTGGACACCAAAATACAAGAAAGTGAAAAAATAGGACCTTCCAAAAATAGTCGGGGTAATTACACCCCAGGCCTACTAGCGAAGGTAACAGAAACAGTTACGCTAACCTCCTAACAACAACCTTTGCCAGTGCAAGTCCCCAAGCTTCGCAAGGCCACCCTCCAGAAGTACTAATGGAAGTGATGCTACGTTTGTCTCAGGTACCACAGGTATTCCCCCCCGAAATCACCTGTGTGGTGCCTAGGATAAGCAACTAAGGGCACCAATCCATATTGGCAGCCAGGCAGAACACTCTTAGGTCAAGATTCAACAAATAGGAGAGGGGGTATCTCTCTTCTCTGCCTACACTATCCCTAGCGCTTGATTCTCTAGAGGAGAGCTTTCTTGGTCCACTTAACGGTGTTGGATTTCACTCGTTAATAAACTTTATATATTTAAAAATTTGAGCGGCCTTGGAGAGTTAACTCTCCACTCACCTAATCCAAGGCCCTACAACCTAGCTAGTTGGTGTATGATTAATGACAATGATACAAAAACTTCTAGTTGCTTTTAATTATATCACTTGTTTTAAATTGGTTGTTACTTAAGTCAAGCTATATGGTAATGAAACTGATGGTGTTTTATGACAAAAAATAAATCAATGAAAACCTAGTTACATGCAAATGCAACAATTTCCTTTCGATGAAAAGCGATCTCTACATGGGTTCTATGAAACTAATAAGCAAAAAATTTGTTTTTTCTTTTCAGACACTCACACTTCACATGATCCAGAAAGCTATGAAAAAGACTTAAATGCTCAAATCCACTTAATGCAAACTACCAATGATATGAAAATCCTAAGATAATAACTCTAAAGAAGCAAAAAAAGAGTCTCTAGAAAGACAATGTTCAATCACTTTTTGAAAGAAAAACAAGGCAAGTTCCAAATAGAACTCCTATGCATAAGAACACCAAAACGAACTTGACAAAAAAGAGAGAAATCAAGAGAAGAATTCCTTCAAAATCAAGCCAAGAACCAAATACTAGAAACTAACAAAAAGCTTCTAAAGATATAATGAAATCGTAAAAACAAACTCAAAGAAAAAGCTATAGAAAACACAATATGTTTTTGGGCTTTTAACTTATAAAGGAAGAAAATAGATTTCAAGAAGACAATAAAAAACTACCCAAGAACCGGACTGAAGAAAAATGAGTCTCAACAAAGGATTCAAAGTGCTCAATCCAACTATGCTACTTTCGCAGTGGGACTTAAATCAGCAAAAAGAATCACAAAGCTCAATCAATTGATTCAGCACAGTAGCACAATCTTGCAATGAAAAACAACTCAAAAAACCAAAAAGAGATACTTCAAGATTCGCAACAAGACAAGTCCAAGAAATCAAGAAAACCAAGATAGACCAAGGAAAAAAACCCACAAGTGAAGCAATGCATAGGGCCAAAAAGAGAAAACAAGTAGAGGCTCATTGTTCTGAATAGTCAGAACACCCAAGAACTTTAAGAAAATATCTTGGTGCTTCAGTCACAATTGCAAACACACAAAATAGAAAATTCACCAAATGGCTAGGTTTTCACAAAAACAAGAGAGAAATGGATATGAAATCACCATAAACACAGTCCAGATACCTTAAAGACAACATAGGAATGTTCCACCATAGACAGAAAATAATACATAGGCTGAAAACTCAAAATTTCAAAATTTTCCAGCCATACGCAGTTTTACACTGTGCAACTAGTGTGTATACATGACTGTAACCAAGGAAACTCGCATATACGCGGGTCCCCTTGGAAAATACATGAGGTATACATGACTATGCAGAGACTAAGTTGCGTATGGAAATAAAGATAAGGAAAAAGAAAAAAGTCAAGCTTGATCAAGGGACTAGGCCTTCTGTCTGATTGGAAAAAGACTTGCTAGACTGTAAAAAGTGATAAAACCTGCCAGGAACCTACAAGACAGATAAAACAACCCAAACGGGAAATCAAAAGAATGTGATCCCCAGTGGAGTCACCATTTCTATTCCGGGAAATGTTACCCTAAAGGTCTTGGGTTGATTAACATTCACAGATCAGGGGCATGTCATTACAAGAAGGACTCACTTAACCAAATTTTATGCTAATAACTAGAATCTACAGGTTGCAAACCTTACCCGAATATCCCTCGGTTGTAGTAAATCCCATTGGTGCAAACCCCCTGCAACTCTTTGTGCTCCGTAATATGTAAATCAACAAAGAACGAACACAAAATCCTAGTTTTATAGCATATGTATGTTCTAGATGTTAGAGAAAAGCATGCATAATCTCATAAAAACAATATTAAATGAACAACTTATGATCATTTAACATGTATAAAATATTATTGATATGTAAACATCAGGATTGTACTTCTGTTATTAATGACATGTATAGTAAACAAACGTGGATAGGTCACCTGAAGTCTACCACGGCCATTGCGAATACCGTCCTCTGGATCAGTCCAGCCCTAGCTTCTTAAGGTTTCTTCCAAGAATAGTGCACAATAGATTTCACATAGGGTGGTGAGGATCTGAAGGAAACAAGGGTTTCCTGCAAATATCTGGGAAGTGCAGGAGGCATGCACTACAAGGAAAAGGCCCTCTAGTAGATGTTTTTGAGGAACCCCATAGAAAAATACCCCATACATTCGTTTCTAGTGGAGGTTACTAGAGGAGGTTGGTGGGTGGAGGGTTTTGCGGATGTTTTCCGCTCAGTGCGCTTATCATTAAACATCGCACTGGTGCTCTTGAAACTTGAAAGCACCAGTGTGCATAAAACATTGGCACACCGAACACCATGCACTCCATACACACTTTCCTAGTGCGTCGTATTATTGTAGAGCACCAGTGCTTCACAACTCTTCCACGCCGGTGCATTATAAAACACCGTGCAAAAAATGAAACCGCCCAATGTGGTATTAAGAAACCGCACCAGTGCATCATAAAAAAATGTGCCAAAACAAAAACCAACCAATGCGTTCATAAGAAATAGAACCGATGCACTTATAAACCACGTGCACTGGAAAAGGGTAAAATAAAGAAAAAAATTATGGCAAAAAACTCAAATTTTTCAATTTTTCAGTGCTCCCGAGCTCTCAATTACCGGTGCGCTCTATCATAGAAAGCCCCAGTGTGCACAAAACATTGGCACAGAAAACACTGTGCACGACGTACACACCCGCCCGAGGTGTCTTATTATGGTAACACACCGGTGCTTCACATATCTTCCGTCCTGGTGCATCATAAAATACTGTGCTAAAATAGAAACGTGGCGATGCGTTCTTATCCAAGAGCACCGGTGCACCTATAAAACGTGTTGGGGTCTTGTGATTTGGCAGATTGGTATACCAAATGATAGGGAAACATGAAACCAGTCTTTGGAGTCCTAGGACCTAGCCTTCCTGGACTCAAAGAGGGATCTCTCTAATAGATGCAAAGGATGTGTTCTTGTTTGCGTTAGATGGTTTATTTTAGGCTAGTTGTTAAGTGTAGGGTTTGTTGAATTTGTTCGGTTGGGTAAGATGAATAGGTAGAATAGGTGGAGTGAGAGGTCTTTAAATCATTGAGCTATGGAGTCAATAAAAGTCACGAGTATGTCAAAAATGAATCAGAATGTGTTGCAGGGCCAATCTAGTGTGGTCAATGGATCCTTAAGGTCATGAGGGAAGTGAAGTGGAAATTAAGTTTGGGAAAAACAAGGTAAGGCAAAGGGAAGTGAGGTATCCTTTGTCATATACCCATAAAATAGAAGGTCTTAAATATGATAAGAAAAATATACCAATCATGAGATAAGGCAAACCATTTGGTCAATGACAATACTTAAACAAATAAATATCCAAGATAAACATTCCATTGAAACATAGAAAGCATAAGAACTTATATAACTTTAGTAAATTCACCTTTAGAATTATAAAACATATAATATGACACAATAAGTTTCATTAATCAAAGAGGGAACTCCTAAACATTGTTGACTAAGCTACAAAGAACTCTGAGGCAAACTTATAAGCATGGATAAAGGGCAAGATCAGAACAAGACCTCTTTGACTTAACCTAGCAAGCAGTACTTCAAAGAGAGGTTTCAAGACAGAGTTTAGATAGTTTCAAACAAGCAGGGTTTACCATGAGTCATATTTTTAAACTAGTGTATTAATCCATAGATGAAACAAACAAGCATAAAGAGGTCTGAAGAGCAGCTAAGAATTCTTCAAGCACACCCAGTTGAGGAAAACATCAAGGCCATAGAAAACAAGAGGACTAAGGTGCTTCAAGGAGCATTTATCAACCTATACTTTTCTATTCTATAGCAACAAAGAAGAATGAAACATAGTGATAACAAGAAAACATAAACAAATTAAGAAGACATCACCATTAACCAAGCTTAGGAATCCTGCAAACAAGCTTCTCTATCATCAATCCAAGCAAGCCATTCATCAACTTCACAAAACCAATTTCTTCTCCAAGCTCGTAAAAACCATGTATTTCTCTCTAAGTTCATCAAATGCCAACATTTACAATGAAGCCCTCATGCTCTATTTAACTCAGCAAAGGGGGGAAAAAACCCTAGATAGGGTTGGAAAATGTCAAAATAACTCATAAATGTCATTTATGCCTAAGAGACCATGCAAGGCCCAAGGCACAAAATATCTCATGAAATAAATGATAAAATAAATTTTTCACCTAATTCTAGAGTGACTTGCTTCAAAAAGCACTAAAAAATTATTTTTCAATAAATGAGTGTGTTTTGTTGGCTTTTGTCCAAAACACACTAAACAATCCATTTGCGCAACGCCACTTTTAGCAGAAAATAGAGTCTTTTGAAACCGAGTTTTGGACCCCTTCCCGATGTCGGCTTTAGCTCCGTGATGGCTCGTTGGCAAGCCTGGCAAGTCTACTTTCCAAAAAGGCTTGTATTTTCCACATCCAAATCTTGTATCCTAGTCAAAAATTCAAAAATACCAACACTATCATTTGCGCAACGCCAGGCCCAAAATAGTGGTAGAAAGGTGAAAAAAGTGAGGTTTTTTGACCTTTTGAGGGGTCAAACCTATTCCAAATCATCTTAAACTTGGTGAGAATAATTTAATAGGTATGAGAAGCCAAAAAATGTCAAGTTTTCCTCCTAAAGATGCTCCATGCGTTAGCTTAGCGCCAGTGGAACTGCGCTAATGAGGCTCAAAAATCTCAAAAACCCAAAATTGCTCCAAATTTGCTCAAAATTTGTGGAGAGCTCCCTTAAGGGGTCTTGGAAAATTGTTGAGAAGCCTCAGCCAAAATTCCAAGGCTTTCATGCTCTTTTTCCTCCTTTAGGGTTTGTACTTCAAGTAGGGTTTCCTTTAGTTTGGCACAAACAAGCTTGTGTTTCTTTGCATAATACTTTGTCATGTTTTTCTGGAGGGCCAGACCCCTTTTTATCTTCTTAAAGTGTTTGTGCTCATTCTTATAATACTGAATGATGTATTGGCCCATACCAAAATCCCTCTCCCACTCCTTGATTTGTGCATCCTTGCTCTGGATTAGCAATCTAGTGGCCATTTCCTTATCTTCAGTGTCACTGTCTAGGTCAATAAATTGAGGTTTTTGAGTAGATAGCTTGCCTTTATTACCTTTCTTAACCTGGTCCATCTTCTCTTTTCCTTTGTCAAGTCTTGGAATGCATGCAGATGGAAAGGCCCCTTGCCTTTTGAAGGTAGCAAACACTTGACTTGGCCCCCTGTGGGATGTGCATGTGACATGAGTGATGGTAGTTTTAGTAGTGTCTTCATCATGGCTGAGATCCTTGGTTTTGTCACTAGCTCCTTCACCTTCACTATGATTCCCATCAGTCATCTCATTTTCTATTTGATCACTACCTTTTTGACCTTCTAAACCATCATCATCACTAACTTCTTTACTGCCTTTAGTGCTATCATCTTGGTCTTAGATCTGATCATTAGCCTCTGCACTTTCCGCACTTTCGTTTTGTTCATCCCCGGGGTCCTTTTCTTTATCATCTTCTACACTGCTGTCATTTTCATGTTCACTAGGAGGCTTATTAGTGTCATGATTGTCATGACTGTCATGAATTTCTCCCTAGCTATATTTTTCCTTAGTGTCTTTCCTATCAGTGTCATTTTATTTGTCACTGTCCTATTCATCAAACTTTGTTTCTGCCTCATTTCCTCCAACATCCTCTTCCATGGTGGCAAAGTTTTTTTCACTGTCTTTTTGACTGTCACCCTCCTCTTTTTCATCAATATCCTCTTGGTCATCACTTTGTTTAATTTGGGCTGAATCATTGGTATCATTACCGTCATTGTCTCCCTCCAAATGATCACTATTTTTTTCTTCATCACTGTTATGTTCATTCCCATCCTCTTCAACATAATTTCCCTCTTGCTCTTCCTCATTAATTTCTACCTTTGCGTGACTAATTTCATCACCTTCACCCTGATCTTCATGTGACTCTTCATTTCCACTTCCTGCTTCACCTGATGTAGCAAGAGAAGGAGAGGAAGGGAGGTTTGCCTATGGTGAGGGTACTTGTGCAGACGAGGAAGGAAAATTTGGTTGATGACGAGGTTGTGGGTTTGTAAAGGCTTCATGGTTTATGAAAAAATCCCAAGGTATACCCTGCTGCTCCAACTGATGTAAGACCACCATCTTGATCAGGGAATGGTGGAGCAAGCTATGTATTTTTTGTGTGGGATTCCTCCTCCAGACGACAGAAGACATTTTCTTAAATCTCCTATAGAGATAGTAAGGCAAGTTTAGCACCTTAACCCTTGTGAAATGCATGAGGAGTCTGACATGGTAGGTATAGAGCCTGGAGTACCTCCCCTCACAGGTGAAGTACTTCATGATAACCAAAATCAAGGAGGAAAATCTATGTTTGAGGTGTGAGAAAGGGAAAAACATTTTGCTGCCTCCTCTATACCTTGTTGTGATAAATGGCTCTAAAAAGTCTTTGTCCAACTTGCCCTTTTTAAACTACTTTTCACCCACAACTGGGATACCTATAACCTTAAAGATGGCACCTGCTGAGATCTCAAAATCCACTCCTGCAAGGTTTGAGTGCTTGTTGTGTAAATTGAGAATGAGGAGCCTTGTAAGCTCAGGGTAGCTCTTCACTTATTTGATCCTCTCAAAAAATTGAAAACATCTTACATTCTGAAAACATGACATGATCCTAGGAGAGGAGGTAACGGCCAATGTGCTTTGAGGTTCCAATATATTCACTTTTCCTCCCTTATTTTTTGGTCTCAAAGGCCTTTGACCTTTATCACTACCACTGTTGTTCTCAGCTCCTGACATGGTGATGGGAGACACTGGTTTACAAATTAGGGCTTGATGGAACAAGGTGAAAAGGTGATGGAGTCAATATTTGGAGAATGAGTGGTGTGGAGGCTAGGGTTCTTGGGGTTTAGTTTCCTTGCAGCTTAAGGAGGCCCTCTCAAAGGTGTATTGCAGTCACCTTAATTCACTCACCCTTATATGACATCAAAATTGGTTTTAAGGAGGTTTTTCTTAAAAAAAAAAGGCTTGTTTTGTATGAAGGCCCTAGGTTTTACCCACTTAGGATTTGAATTTCAAAGCCACAAAATACTTAAAATTTATTGAGAATTAATTTGGAGACAAGGTAAAGAGGTAACTTACCAATTTTTGGTCTTTTTGTAAACTTTGGAGGCGAATGGAGGACGAAAAATTGAACTAGGGAAAGAGATTTAGCCCTTTGAAGGTTTCTGGCATTTGCATAGTGCCCTACCCGTGTTTTCAGGTTGTTTACGCAGCGCCAGCAAGGCCTGCACGGTAGTTAGCGCAGTGCCGGACGGGAGGCAGTGTCTGCCAATCTCCTGTGCGAATCAGGTGGCATTTGTGCAATGCCGGGGCAATTGTGCAGGGTGTCGGGTGGCCCGTTAGCATAGCACCAGAGCTGTCATGTAGAGGTGATGGGTGGAGGCAGCGTTTTCCGGTCTCTTGGCGAGTCGGGTGGCCCATTAGCACAGCGCCCGATATTTGCATAGTGCCCAGGCTTATTAGCGCATCACAGTGTAAATTTGAATAGGCGAAGGGCCAGTTAGAACAACGTCGACCTGTATTTGCGCAACATCGGTGGTTTTTGTAGCGCCAGAACCACTTTGCCCAGAAACATCCCGAAACTGTTTTTTCTCCTTAAGCCTCTTTCTTCTTACCAAGTGCTCAATAATTTTTAAATGAAACAAAAACACCTTTATACCATTTGAGGGAAATGAATCAAACTTGTAGACCCACTTTTACCATGTTTTCCAATCTTTTTTGTCATTTGACTGATACTCTTTTATATCTTTTTCAGGGGTTTCTTGAAGGCCTTTTTCAAGGCATATTTTGTTCTTCTTTGGTGGTGATAGCTGTCTAAAAAGATATATATGTCCTTTTTGTCTCTTTTACCTTTGAAAGCCTGGGCACTTACTCAAACTGTCTTTGGCATATATTCATCAAACTGAGAACCCTGTTTTTATCTCCTCGAGCATTTTTTATTGTAGGTGACCTAAAATATTTCCTTTAATTTTTTGCAGATTTGACAGTGATATATTTTTTTGACAAAGAGGTGTGCATCAAGATTATCATGTTTTGCCCTTGGCTACTTCTGATTTTTGCAAGTACCACAACATAGGGTTTTTTGGTGTGCTTGTCATTGTTTGTACTTTGACACCTCATCCTCTCAACAGTGAAATTTATGCTCAGCATGATTTTCTCCTTTGGCACTTTACTTTATGCTTTCTTGGTCTTGAACATTTTAAATACCTTTGGTTGTACCTTTGAAAACTAAGCTCCATCATACTAATATTCTCTGCCATTCCTCCCTTTGATGCAGGTGAAGCAGTGTTGTCTTTGACAAGCCTTAAAAGTCACCTTGAGAATCCTTTGAATGCATTCTGCTGTTATGAAGGAGGATTTATCATCTTATTTTAACCTGTTATGTCCATATTTTCAAACTCTTAGGTTTTAGGGCCGTTAGAGAAAAATAAGCAGTGTTGTCTTCTAATTTCTCTATAACCCTTCCAAGTTTATTTATTATTTCTGAAAATCTTCAATGTGTTCCTGGTTGTGTTGCTTTGCCTTTTGTGACAGTGGTTGTTGAGCGTTGGAAAAGGTATGAATTCACCATGTATTTTCTCATTATTTTCCTTTAAACATAACTCTTTTTATTCTAGAAAGGTGATTTATTATAGAATTATGATAGAATTGCAAAGACTTATGTTTATTGTAAAAAGTAACTAAAAACTGCCTTTTATTGTCAAAAATAGGAATCAAACGAGGTGAACAACTATACCAAAGACGAGGCTAAAGCAGGAGTAATTGTTGTTCCTCCAGTAATAGGCCATATCCTGTCAAAGAGAATAAAATTAGAACGCATTGCTAAGAGAAGGCAGGGAACAACACGGCTTCAGCTGAAGAAGATCAAGTGATAGCTAAATAAAGAAAGGAAGTGAATCCCTCAGGATCCTTTGATCCTGAGGGATCGCTGTTCAAGTCTTATCTTGTTCCTTGTCTTATCCGTCGAAGTTGTTATATAAGGCAATGCCTTTAGAGATTGAAGGAGTGGAATCATTGATTAAAACATTTCTCTTGTAATTCTGCACTTTATTGACTCTCGTGATCAGAGAGCGGTTGCTGTAAACACTTTTTTACTTAATTAATACAAAGACGCATTTTCGTTCCATTTCTCAAGCTCTGAAGTAACCCAGCAGTGTTTCACTGGTGCTACAGGCCCGACCCTAGTGGAATCGATATGCTATTTATATTTCTATCCTTTAATTATCGTGGTGTGATTATTGTATTAGGTTTTATTACGTTTGCAAAGTTAATTAGTTGTGGTTGAATTGCTTAGTGGTATTGCTGTGTTGCGTTAACGAATTTCATTGTTGTTCCAGTTCAACAAGGATCTTAATTCCTGTATTATTCATCTTGTTATTGCTTATAAAGCTTTTTTGTTCCGTTGGATTGCTGTTCATTTCGATTATTGTTTAATAATGTTGTTGTCGACAAGGTTTGGTGTTTAACATAATTTGCTATTTGATTTATTTAAGTTCAGATTTGCTGTTTAGATTCATTAGTTAGTACCTGCTGTTCAATTCCTTTAGTTACAATTCGTTGCTTATTTACATTGTTATTTGATTACAAGTTGTTGTTCATTTCCAATTCATTAGTTTCCAGATTGCAGAAAGCTTGCTTTTAAAGAGTTCTTCCTAGTTTACTTTCAATAGCAGTTAGTTCAATTTCTATTTCCCTTTGATTGCTTGAAATCATGATTGTCAACTATAGAGAATGCTGGTTATTGCTTCCAAGTTCCCAGATTGATTGCCTTGTTCTAGTTTGATTTCCATTACATCAATTTCTAGAGGAATGATTTATTGCTACTGTATCCTTGATTGATGTTTGCAGAGTGAATAATTGAGTTTTAGAGTACTTGAGTTCATGTTATTGTAATTAGATTTCTTTTCCAGCATCCGTTTACTCTTGTATTTAGAATAGTGTACTGCATCTCACACAGCATTGCTCTTAGCTCAAATTGTAGCCTCAAACAGAGTACACTCTTGAAACAAAAAGTCGTTCTCGGATTGATGATTAATGTAGGATAAATAGGTGTTAAAAAGATACCATTTATACCTGAAAATTTTGGCGTCGTTTCCGGGTAGATTATATGTCATTTAGAAGGAGTGATGCACATTTGACCTTTTTTTCTGCTTGGGAAGAATTGGATATTAAATATGGGAGGTAAGAACCTACGCACCGAGCAAGGAACATACTTGCTCACAGCCTGCTTCACAGCAAAATTGGGTAAATTTATTTCTTTAGGTAGAAATGAAGGCTTGTTTTTTTGAATGAATAGAAAAGCTAAACAGAACAAAATTCCTCCTAAACCCAAAAAACCTAAGGGACCGGTGACCCTTGGGCGAACAACTTTCATTGACGAAATCCTTAAGAAAACTAAATCTCAGCCATTAGTAGGACCTAGGAAAGTTATTTCTAGACAACCTACTAGTTCCCTTCAGGCCACAGGGTCACCATCTGTAGCCTTTGTTGAGATACATAGTCAAACGAAGGGAATTGAGCAAAATTCCCAAGAAATTGAGAATTATCGCCTAATTTCTCCACAAGAAGCACTAGTAGAAAATGATGAAATTAGTGACTAGGTGACTAAAAAATTTAGTCACCACAACTATTTTAAGTGAATTACTACTAAATTTGAACAATTTTAAGTGACCCAACTGAGAACGACTAACTTAAATGACTAATTTAGTCTAGGGATAAAATAAACGACTAGATAATAAGTGACCCAACTAAAAACAACTAACTTAAATGACTAATTTAGTCTAGGGATAAAATAAACAACTAGATAATAAGTGACCCAACTAAAAACGACTAACTTAAATGACTAATTTTGTCCATGACTAAAATATATGACTAGATAATAAGTGACAAAATTAGAAATAATTAATGTAAATGAATACTGTAGTCCAAGAATAAAAATATGACCAACTAGCAAGTACAAGAAGTATATGATTTAGTCATTTATGTTAGTAATTTTAATTGTGTCACTATAGAAATGGAACATTGCAATTTTGATATTAAAATGTTACATTTCACTAAATTTTGACGTTGCAAATGGATTCAGAGATAAAGGGGGTCTCTGAATCCATCTGCAGCGTTAAAATTTAGAGACAAAGGGGTTGCTTCCCCACATTCATGGATGACATCCACAATAAATTTGTTAGTGTGGACTGGCAGTACACCTTACTCAAGAGATTTGTCGATCTAGGCATTTGATAGTGTAAAACTAGCCAAATACCCATCAACACTAATAACAAATTGTTTAGCTAACCCTTATTTTCTATGCAAAAATACTCAAGAGATATTTTTCCAGATTCGTGAATACATGTTAAAAAGAATTATAACCAACATAATTAAAAATTAATTATAAATATATTTCTATATTTTCTTATGCTTTGATATAAAAGTGCAAGTTTAAAAATCTTTTCAATGAAACTAATGTTTAAAAATTTAATCATAATGCTATTCATTGTGAAAAGCTTCTATAAAATTTATGCAAACATTATATATCTTAAAAATAGCTTAAAAGATGAATTAATATAATTTTTTCATTTTCTTATTTTAAAAAACATATTTTTTTTTCTTATTTTGCAAGAAAAATAAGAAATTCTCTTCAATTGACAAATTCATAAATATTAAAAAAATTAAATACTATTCAATAATCTAAACCCAAATCAAAGTAAAGTGGTGGAGGGAAAAATTCAAAATGATAGTGGGAAAAATAAAAAAAAAGGTTTAAAAAATGAAAAATAATTGGTATATTGCACAACATTTCCAAATGCAGTTTTCCTCTGACCGCGGCACAATTCGATTATTGGAAACCAAGAAGAAGCGGGAAAGAAACCAAATAGAGAGCGGAGCATATTTTAGATGTCAATGTAAATATACAGCGTAAAAAAATCCACGCGTTCCCTGGGATTTGGAGCCATTTTATCCCTGTCTTTGGTTTTTGAACTAAAATTAAATCGAATTTGCTGAGGTTTTGAGGGTGTTTGTCCAGAGTTCTGTAGTAGAACGATGGACTTGCAGATCTATCCCCATGGCTTCGCGAAGCTCTGGTGTAGCAGGGTTTGAAGGGTTTGGCCTGGCTTCTGGTAGAGGGTTTGAATCAAATCAGTGAATGAACATCCACCTACATCATTCATTTATGCAATGGAAGAGTATTCACGAAGCTCTGGTGCAGCAAGGTTTGAAGGGTTTGGCCTGGCTTCTGGCCCAACTTTTGGCAGAGGGTTGGAATCAAATTACTAAATGAACATCCACAAGCATCATTCATTTCTGCAATGGAAGAGTTTGTTAGATATGCCCCAAGAGCATCATCAATCATCAGTCCGGAGGGAGTTGGTATGAACATCTATCTCAGGAGATTATACAGTTTATTTAAGACATCGAAATTTCATTTTGTTTGTTATTTCCAAAGCTCTAGTGAAATTTTCTAATAATTGTTCCTTTTTAAAGAAATATTCATTAATATGATAGTGTTTCTCTAATAGAATATTGAGTCTTCTCCAAAGGTTTTATCTTTGGAGTACAAGAAAAAATCAAAACCCCAGGATGATGCACCACTGGTTTCTTCCTTAGTTCCATTCGAATAGAAAACGGAGTCTGCTCCAAAGGTTTTATCTCTGGAGTTCAAGAAAAAATTAAAACACCAGGATGATGCACCACTAGTTTCTTCCTTAGTCCCATTCGACCTCTAGTTTTCTTCTAGACAACTACTATCAAGGATACCGCTACACATATTAATTTCATAGAAGACTTGAGACCTGCAACAACAGAATGAATATTCTTGTTATCTAAACCCCTAGTACATAGAAAACACAGTTGCAGCGAAGCCAACATCTTTTTTGTATGCTACCCAAAAGAGATAATGGTAAGAAAAATCGTCTTAGAATTTACACTTCCTTCAGAGAGTATAACAACAAGTATACATACATTAAAAATATAAACCAATAAATCTAATACAGAGATTGTGCTTTGCAGAAACAAAGGTACAAACCTAGATTAACTATCACAGTATCCTTGTGGCTTTCCTCATGGCCAAGTGGTGTCAAAGCTTCCTTCTCTGGAACTACCATGCCTATAAGACCACCTTTCATCGCAGTCTTCCAAGTATGCACTCAACCACCATCTGTAATTCTAGCACACATACCAGCCCCAATATATACCTGCCTCAACTTATCACCATGTGGAATGCAAGGACCATGTCCATACAATGGGGTAGATGGTACATTATATACTCCAACCGCAGGATTTGGTACAGCATGATTCCACTAATGAACATCTCCATCATTAGTTAAAGCAATGAAGTCTTCTTGTGGGAGTAAAAATATTAAAATAGTATAAAAATCACTGCACTCAACATAAATGAGTATCCATCCTTTCCCTAGAAACAGTCTACATAAATCGACACTTGCATTTCTAAAATGTATTTTTTTGCACACATGTACGTGGGCATGAATATACAGTAGAATGAGAAAGAGTGGATTCATTAATTCATTAGATGATGCGATGTCTCATTGAGTCATTACATAGTAGGAGAAGAGGAGCACACTGCATATCTCCCAAATACCTAACTAATAGCAACCACATTTAATACTATATTAAATGCCTAATAAGTGAATCTTCTATTTGGCAGCGTTGGCAGCTCAATTTCACAAATTTTCTAGGTGGTTACTAGTTAAAATTTGTATGGTAGCTATCAATGCTCTTCGTTATCCTCTACTACAGGTTGGCTTCTCTTTTGGTGGCTTAATCACTTTGATTCAGAGGCTCTACCAAGAACATAAGCTATACCTTTTGACATTTATGTTGGCAGCTACCCACTCACTCATGACATCTCTGACTTGATTCTTTGGTTATTCAGCAGATAATATCTACCCATGTGATTCTTTGGTGATCCATCATTACTTTTTCCCAAAAAAAAATGCTTCAAAATGAGACAGCTGAGGCTATGGTTCATGACCTAGATTTTCTTATGTTTCTTTGGGTACAGGCATGTGGTACAATTGTCTACATCCTAAACAGGTTTTCTCTCTATATATTGAAGGAAAAAACACCAAAGGAAGCTTTCATCAGTGACAAATACTAGGTATCACACTTTTTGTGTTGTTTTCCTATATATATTAATATTTTTGAGGAGAAATGAACTAAATTTAAACACTTCAATTTGAAGGGTGTTTTTGTTGGATATAATGAGTCCTGCAAGGCCTATGGAGTCTACATTCTATCACAATGGAAAATAATAGTGGATTGAGATGTGAACCTTGTGATGATGCATGGTCCCTCAAGGTCTTAGGAGCCTCTTAGTAGAGGTTTAGGAGGGAGAAACCTTTTCTGTCCTAATGATGATTAGCAAGGTTTTGGAGGTGGAAGTGATGATTTAGTATTTTTTGGTTCAACAAGGCAGCCTAGGTGGTACTAAACATGGTAGGATGCATAGGAGAATGTTGGATCTCCAAAGCCATCCTTTGTAGCAAGTTTTCTTTCTAAAAAGTTTCTGAATTATGTTGCACCGATGTCTTCCATCATTTTTGTAGAGCCTTTTAGTTATAGGGAGGTAGTTGGTTAGCAGGGATGACAGAATGTTGTGGTGGACGTGGACAACTCTATATTAAAGAATGATGTTTGGGAGATTGTGCCAACACAAATGGGGCAGTTTGTGATTTATTCTAGGTGGATGTTTGAGGTGAAGCTTGGAGCAGATAAAAAGGTACAAAGGTTCAATTCATAGTGAGAGTATTCTCTAGAGAGGAGTTGACTATAAGGACACATTTACTCTAGTTGCTAGTGCACTTGCATCAGGTTCATTAATGTCTTTAGCACCAATTCTTGGTTGGCATTGATATCAAATGGATGTAAGAACATTGTTTCTTATTGGTCTAATCAAGGAGGAAATATAGATCAATCACAACTCTATAATGAAGAATTTTGTTTGGGAGATTGTGCCAACACAAGGGGGGAAGTTTGTGATTTATTCTACGGGGGTTTTTGAGGTGAAGCTTGTAGTAGATACCATAAAAATGTACTAAGGTTCAGTTCATAGTGAGACTATTCTCTAGAGAGGAGTTGACTATGAGGATACCTTTAGGATTTACTTTAGTTTCTAGGGTACTTGCATCAGGTTCGTCATATCTTTAGCATCAATTTTTGGTTGGAATTTATATCAAATGGATGTAAAAACATTGTTTCTTAATGGTCTAATCGAGGAGGCAATATACATTAATCAGTTGAGAGGCTTTCAGGTGTGTGGGTGAGAGATCCATGTATGCAAATTGAAGGAGAACTTTTATGGGATGAAGTTGGCATCACATGCTCAGTACTCTAGGATTAAAGAATAATTGGTAGGTTCAAGATTTACTATAGCTATTGCAGATCCTGATCTTGATTATTTATTTGGTAAATTTGATTTGCTTGTTTTTGTGAGATCCTAGGGAAAATTTCACCCTAGGATTTCAACAAATTATTTTTTGGACAATGACACCAAGACTCGTCCAATACAAATGAAGTATTCAATAAATAACATTGCTATCTCAACATTACAGTAAACAATACGATAGTTCAACCATGCAATAGAATTTCATAGTACCACTATATTCTCCAGATTTAATAGTTTAGTATAGTTTCTAACAGTTACAGTATAATTTCGTATTGGACAAAGTTGTATTCTAACCAGAAATCCATAGACCTGAATAAACCTTTGCGAATTCTAATTAGGGCTAATATCCGAATGGTTTCAAGGGTCATGACAGAGGATAAAACTCTTCTTCTTCCTTGGAATTCCTTCAGAAAATTCTCCGAGAATCTATCCAATACCACTGCATCGTATTAGAGGGTCTTGGATCTGCTTTGGTCCTAAATCAATTCCTCTATGCTTGCCTCAGATAGCCACTCCGAGCTCTATATAGGAGTAGGAAAATTCTTCAGAAGTTAAGACCTATTGCAGAGCACAAATAATCCCTGAGTGGCCTGAGGAAGGGGGTTGGTTAGGATTAGCCTCCTTTGATGCTAAAAAAATTCATATTAATTTGCCTCAGAATAATTACGTAACTAACCAGTCTTAGGGTTTTGTTTCAGTCTCAGGGTTTTGTTTTCTTGGGAATTGTGATAATATCTTGCCTCAGATAGTTCTGCTTCTGGGATGGGAAAACTTTCCACAATCATCTTTTATAGATTCATTGGATGTTTGTTTGGCACCATCTACATGCAACTGAATGTTGTTTTCAGTTATTTCCTTTTCACTAGCCAGTGACTTTTTTGCATCCTTAAGCCAGGCTGATATTGAGAATGGATCAAGTGTTCCACATACACATCTTCGCTTCTTCTTTGATTCTACATCATATGAGACACAGATTTATTGGGTGATCCTTCATATTACTACACATTTATTCTTGGTCTCTGCATTTGTCCAGTAGTACCATGTTTTTTTATACACCTTCCTTTTAGTAATTTTTTCCATAAAATATTAGTAGGTATCTTCTTTGCTGTCAATTGGTTGTCTAACTCACCAAGCAGTGGGACACCTTTTCCATACCTACCTTCCCGTGGTAATTTTTCAATAATACCATTCTCTCGTGTATTATCAATCTCAGATATGTCACTTACATGGGTTAACATGTCTTGAGATAAAGACTTCAAGTTTTTATTTCTAGAAACATATGTCAATTTGAAATCAAGATCATTCACATCATGAAGCTTCTCATACTTCTCAAAAAGATGTGCAACACCCCACCTTAGGAGAAAATGGCAAACTGTTGCACTGAAATTTTCCAAACTGTTATCTAGTAAATAGTCTTGCTTGGCATAAATCAGGACTCTCTCCTCCACTATGTATGGGCAATAGAACCGAAAAATTTTCAAGTACTCAACTTGGTTATCGATATGTATCTTCTGTAAGGCCCATAAGTCACTTATTGGGTTCCAGTCACTGTCAAATATTATTACAGTGTCAATTGAAAAAAATATTTATGCTTGTTCCATAAGCACATTTTTTGAGTAAAAACACAAACCGCCCAGAATCCTTACTATTAAACTTCTGCAAGGCTGCCTGTTTCTTGGTAGCAAGTAAGCAACCATCAATACGCTCATAGGAGTCAATCCAAAAACATTGGCTGATATGATCATCCAGAATATCACCAATGGAAATTGGCCCAGATAGTCCAATCATCTGGAAAATAATCAACACCCTTTGGCCTTCTAGCCTTAGCTCTGATAGTATATTGTCCAACAGTTGCAACTTGTTGCTGGCATTTATATCAGCATCAAGGAATTCAACTTCTGAAAGGACCTTTCGATGCAAACTTTGCAATGAACCATCCACAAGATAAGGATGATTGCAACACTTCCTTAATGAAAGAAGGATGTCCCTGAGAGCTCCAAAATTATTTTTCTTCGCCACTGAACACAAAAAATCTATATTTGTCATAAAAATGTTGCAGTACTGCTCCACCCGTACATATGCCAAGTTTACAGGAACCCAATACTCTTTTAAATTGGCACTTGTCAAAGGGTCTGATTTTCTCTCATATACAATGTTTTCTGACAACTTGCTCTTCAATAAACCAAGATGTTCACTACTATTATGTTGCTGCTCTTAAAAATCATCAACATGTTGACTCTCTTTTTTAGTATCGAGGAAGTCAAGAAGACGAGAAACTTCGGGGGAATTATCCTTCAACTACTCATGGAAAATCACAAGTCGAAAATCAGCAAGTAGTTGCTCCAGATGCTGGAAAAATTTTGAAAGTTTAAGGCATTTCCCTTCATCTACAATCACTGCTTCCCAATCTAAGCATATTAAAGAGTCTAGATCCGTGGTGACAACATCGGAGGTGGATAACATAATCTGAACAAGAAAACATCCACATTCTTCTGAAAATTAAAGCTTCTGGATAATATATCTTGACTCTCTATTACCACAGTAAGCCACCATATTTATAGAAGAAACCCACCTAAAAAATTCTGACTCCCAGCTATATATTCGACAATAGGTTTGTTTATGTGAAAATACTTGATTAAGGATAGGTTAAAGGCAATCATTATAGAAATGTGTTCCTGATTAACTTCATCAATGACAAGAGCATTCTTGTGGTTTTTCCAGAACTCTCGAAGTTTATTGACAGATGTAAGAAGAGAAGAATCCAGTAGCCCTTTCATCCAGTCTGGAGGTATTTTCAACCTTGAAAAAATGACTGTTCTACAGCTCTTTTGCCTTAACTTCTTGAGTAGGACTAGCTTGCTGGTGTGCCTCATGATAGCAAAGTTCGTATGATTTCATTAGTTCCCTAGTTGAAGTTAGGTTAAGAAAAGTTCTATCTTCTAACTCCCATGTACATTGATCGTAGTCTAACCCTTTCCATTTGACGAACCATTCTTGCCAGCCCAATTCACTCACTGCATCTATGCACTCTTTATCAGGATGCTTAGGAAATATCAGTGCTCTCTTCTGAATAAGTCGTTGTGGTTCAGCCCATTCAGAGTTCCATTTAAGAGCCTTTCCTTGCTGCAATTTTTTCTTGAAATTAGCCAACTGCTTGGGAGCTTCCTTGACAAGCAGAATTTCACTGACCCAAAAATTATGAAGATGAGAGAGTCCTATATACTTAACAAAATATATCCTTTGTTTTTTCTTGAGTCTTCCTACTACTTGATCTGATTTCACTTGGTATGCAGTCTTCATAGTCATTTCACGATCTCTAGCATTATTAGATTTAAACAATGTTTTTTTCTTTTAGCCCATCGTGATCTCTTTGAGTTGAATCTGACATTGAACAACCCATAAGAGGATGAACACCATATTCACTCTCAAAAATGTTGTTCACTTTCTCTTTTTTTTTCCACAAAGACATCCTATTCAGCAAATTGTTTAGGTTCAACATGCTTGACGTCCCATATCGATTCGACTCCTTTGCAGATAGAGTGTACACCAAATGACATTCTCATGTAAGTACAAGTTGGGCAGTACCAGTCACTAGGAGGAACTTGAACCAAGGGTGGGTCAAGGAAACCTATATGGTAAGTTACGAGGCAGTATTTTCCATCACAACACAGCAGCTCCCTGCCTTCTTTAGAGACTTGGGACACATTATTATAAAAATCTGTAGAAGACTTCACAACAGAACCAATTATATGCAAAGCAGATGGTTCCTCAATGTTAGCATCTTCTATGCTTAGCTCTGTTCCACCAACCATTCTCTTAAGGTCCAAAGTGTCCTCATCTTCATAATCCTATAAACAGATTTGATGACTATCAAACCCTGGAACATTCTTACTAAACCTTTTTTCCCCCTTTTGAGTTACAACAGAGTCATCTCCTCCATCTTTATCTGAATTTACAATAGCTTTGTCCTCCTGCAGAGAACTAAATGTTTCCTCAACTTGTCCTGATGACTCCAAATAGCTTCTTTGTTGTCAATTGATTGTTTGACTCACCAAGCAGTGGGACACCTTTTCCATACCTGCCTTCCCGTGGTACTTTTGCAATAATACCATTCTCTGGTGTATTATCAATCTCAGATATGTAACTTGCACGGGTTAACATGTCTTGAGATAAAGACTTCAAGTTTTCATTTCTAGAAATAGATGTCAATTTGAAATCAAGATCATTCACATCATGAAGCTTCTCATAATTCTCAAAAAGATGTGCAATGCCCCACCTGAGGAGAAAATGGCAAACTGTTGCACTGAAATTTTCCAAATTTTTATCTAGTAAATAGTCTTGCTTGGCATAAATCAGGGCTCTCTCCTCCACTATGTATGGGAAATAGAACCGAAAATTTTTCAAGTACTCAACTTGGTTATCGATATGTATCTTCTGTAAGGCCCATAAGTCACTAATTGGGTTCCAGTCATTGTCAAATATTATTACAGTGTCAATTGAAAAAATATTTATGCTTGTTCCACAAGCACATTTTTTGAGTAAAAACACAAACCACCCATAATCCTTACTATTAAACATCTACTAGGCTGCCTGTTTTTTGGTAGTAGGTAAGCAACCATCAACACGCTCATAGGAGTCAATCCCAAAATGTTGGATGATATTATCATCCAAAATATCACCAATGGAAATTGACCCAGATCGTCCAATCATCTAGAAGAGAATCAACACCCTTTGGCCTTCTAGCTTTAGCTCTGATAGTATATTGTCCAACAGTTGCAACTTGTTGCTGGCATTTATATCAGCATCAAGGAATTCAATTTCTGAAAGGACCTTTCGATGCAAACTTTGCAATGAACCTTCCACAAGATAAGGATGATTGCAACACTTCCTTAATGAAAGAAGGATGTCCCTGAGAGCTCCAAAATTATTTTTCTTCGCCACTGAACACAAAAAATCTATATTTGTCATAAAAATGTTGTAGTACTGCTCCACCTATACATATGCCAGGTCTACAGGAACCGAATACTCTTTTAAATTGGCACTTGTCAAAGGGTCTGATTTTCGCTCATATACAATGTTTTCTGACAACTTGCTCTTCAATAAACCAAGATGTTCATTACTATTATGTTGTTGCTTCAAAATCATGAACATGTTGACTTTGTTTTTTAGTATCGAGGAAGGCAAGAAGATGAGAAACGCCAGGGGCATTATCCTTCAACTGCTCATGGAAAATCACAAGTCGAAAATCAACAGGTAGTTGCTCCAGATGCTGGAAATATTTTGAAATTTTAAGGCATTTCTGTTCATCTACAATCACTACTTCCCAATCTAGGCATATTAAAGAATCCAGATCTGTGGTGACAACATCAGAGATTGATAAGACAATCTGAACAAGCACACATCCACTTTCTTCTGAAAATTCAAGCTTCCGGATAATATCTCTTGACTCTCTATTACCACAATAAGCCACCATATTTATAGAAGAATCCCACCTCAAAAATTCTGACTCCCAGCTATATATTCAACAATAGGTCTGTTTATGTGAAAATACTTGATTAAGGATAGGTTAAAGGCAATCATTATAGCAATGCATTCCTGATTAACTTCATCAATGACAAGAGAATTCTTGTGGTTTTGCTAGAACTTTCAAATTTTATTGACAGATGTAAGAAGAGAAGAATCCAGTAGCCCTTTCATCCAGTCTAGAGGTCTTTTCAACCTTGAAAAAAGGACTGTTCTACAGCTCTTTTGCCTTAACTGTTTGAGTAGGACTAGCTTGCTGGTGTGCCTCATCATAGAAAAGTTTGTATGCTCTCATTAGTTCCCTAGTTGAAGTTAGGTTAAGAGAAATTCTATCTTCTAACTCCCATGTACATTGATCATAGCCTAACCCTTTCCATTTGATGAACCATTCTTGCCAGCCCAATTCATTGATTGCATCTGTGCACTCTTTATCAGGATGCTTAGGAAAGATTAGTGCTCTCTTCTGAATAAGACATTGTGGTTCAGCCCATTCAGAGTTCCATTTAAGAGTTTTTCCTTGCTGCAGTTTTTTCTTGAAATTAGCCATCTGCTTGGGAGCTTCCTTGACAAGCAGAATTTCACTGACCCAGAAATTATGAAGATGAAGGAGTCCTCTAAACTTAACAAAATATATCATTCGTTTTTTCTTGAGTCGTCCTACTACTTTATCTGATTTCACTTGGCATGCAGTCTTCACTGTAATTTCACGTTCTCCGATATTATTAGATTTAAACAATGTTTTTTCTTTTAGCCCATCGTGATCTCTCTGAGTTGAAGCTGACATTGAACAACCTATAATAGGATGAACACCATATTCGCTCTCAAAAATGTTGTTCACTTTTTCTTTTTTTTCCACAAAGACATCCAATTCAACAAATTGTTTAGGTTCAACATGCTTGATGTCCCATATCGGTTCGACTACTTTGCAGACAGAGTGTACACTACATGATATTCTCATGTAAGTACAAGTTGGGCAGTACCAGTCACCAGGAGGAACTTGAACCAAGGGTGGGTCAAGGCAACCTATATGGTAAGTTATGAGGCAATCTTTTCCATCACAACACATCAGCTCCCCACCTTCTTTACAGACTTGGCGCACATTATTATAAAAATCTGTAGAAGACTTCACAACAGAACCACTTATATGCACAACAGATGGTTCCTAAAAGTTATAATCTTCTCTGCTTACCTCTGTTCCACCAACCATTCTCTTAAGTTCCAAACTGTCCTCATCTTCATAATTCTCTAAATAGATTTGACGACTATCAAACCCTGGAACATTCTTACTCAACCTTTTTGCCCCCTTTTGAGTTACAGTAGAGTCATCTCCTCCATCTTTATTTGAATTTACAATAGCTTTGTCCTCCTGCAGAGAACTAAATGGTTCCTTAACTTGTCCTGATGACTCCAAATAGCTTCTTTGCAAGCCGACTGAATGAATAGGTGGGTCCTTTGGCAAACAATTATGATACAACTGATGAGTTTTGGTAACAACATCTAAAAATTTCTTATATTTACACATATTTTTAATTTCTTTTTAATTCTCCCAAAATGGATGAAAAGACCTTGCCTCAATAAATTCGGGTTCCTCCCTTGAATCCACAGAGTAAATGATTTGAGTTAATGCCAACCCATAATGTGTAGATGAACTTTTTTTCTGCATACTATCAGACTTTAGCACAATGAAAGCAGGCCACCATCTGCCCTTTTCTATCTCACCCCAAACAATCATATTTGGTTCAGAATCATTGCTTATGTTATTCTCATCTGAGTCAGAATCTCCATTAGCAGATTATTTCCCCATTCCTACATTTCCACATATATTAGAAGAAGATTCATTTCTTTGAAAACAAGCACATGATTCCACATGGTCATCAGCATTTGCATTTGGTTCAATGTGCACACAAGAATCAGAAAGAATCTGTTTAGTTTCCTCTTGTGAATCAACACAATTAGAATTCAAAGCATGACATGCACTGTCATCACAACACCAAGATTGTCTACATACTTGAATATTCTCTATCCTCTTCCACTTTTTGCATTGATACATTGTGCCCATTCCCTGGTATGCTAAACCTCACTCATCCCATGCTGCTACACTCATCATAAATGAGTATCCATCCTTTCCCTAGAAACAGTCTGCATAAATCCACACTTGCATTTATAAAATGTATTTTTTTGCACACATGTACGTGGGCATGAATACACAGTAGAATGAGAAAGAGTGGATTCATTAATTCATTAGATGATGCGATGTCTCATTGAGTCATTACATAGTAGGAAAATAGGAGCACATTGCATATCTCCCAAATACTTAACTAATAACAACCAAATTTAATAGTATATTAAATGCCTAATAAGTGAATCTTCTATTTGGCAGCTCAATTTCACAAATTTTCTAGGTGGTGACTAGTTAAAATTTGTATGGCAGCTACTAATGCTCTTCATTATCCGCTGCTACAGGTTGGCTTCTATTTTGGTGGCTTAATCACTTTAATTCAGAGGCTCTACCATGAACGTAAGCTATACATTTTGACATCTCTGTTTGTAGCTACCCACTCACTTACGACATATTTGACTTGATTCTTTTGTTATTCAGCATACAATATCTACCCATGTGATTTTTTGGTGATCCAGCATTACTTTCTTCCAAAAACAAATGCTTCAGACTGAGATAGCTGAGGCTATGGTTCATGACCTAGATTTTCTTATGTTCCTTTAGGTAGAGGCATGTGGTACAATTGTCTACATCCTAAACAGTTTTCCTCTCTAGATATTGAAGGAAAAAACATCGAAGGAAGCTTTCATTGGTGAGAAATCCTAGGTATCACACTTTTTGTGTTGTTGTCCTGTATATATTCATATTTTTTAGGAGAAATGAACTAAATTGAAACACTTCAATTTTAAGGGTGTTTTTTTTGGATATAATGAGTCCTGTAAGGCCTATGGAGTCTACATTCTGTCACAATGAAAAATAATAGTGAACTGAGATGTGAACCTTGTGATGATTCCTGGTCCCTCAAGGTCTCAGGAGCCTTTTAGTAGTGTTTTAGGAGTGAGAAACCTTTTCTGTCCTAATGATGATTAGCAAGGTTTTGGAGGTGGAAGTGATGCTTTAGTATTTTTTTGGCTCAACAAGGCAGCCTAGGTGGTACTAAACATAGTAGGATGCATACGAGCATGTTGGATCTCCAAAACCATCCTTTGTAGCGATTTATCTTTCTAAAAAGTTTCTGAATTATGTTGTACTGATGTCTTCCATCATTTTTGTAGAGCCTTTTAGTTATGGGGAGGTAGTTGGCTAGCAGGTATGGCAGAATGTTGTGGTGGACGTGGACAAATATATACTGAAGAATGATGTTTGGGAGATTGTGCCAACACAAGTGGGGCAGTTTCTAATTTATTCTAGGTGGATGTTTGAGGTGAAGCTTGCAGCAGATAAAAAACTACAAAGGTTCAGTTCATAGTGAGAGTATTCTCTAGAGAGGACTTGACTATAAGGACACATTTACTTTAGTTGCTAGTGTACTTGCATGAGGTTCGTTAATTTATTTAGTGTCAATTCTTGGTTGGCATTGATATCAAATGGATGTAAGAACATTGTTTCTTAATGGTATAATCAAGGAGGAAATATAGATCAATCACAACTCTATAATGAAGAATGTTGTTTGCTATATTGTGCCAACACAAGTGGGGAAGTTTTTGATTTATTCTAGGGGGGTTTTTGAGGTGAAGCTTGCAGTAGATACCATAAAAATGTACTAAGGTTCAGTTCACAGTGAGACTATTCTCTAGAGAGGAGTTGACTATGAGGACACCTTTAGGATTTACTCTAGTTGCTAGTGTACTTGCATTAGGTTCGTCATATCTTTAGCATCAATTTTTTGTTGGAATTTATATCAAATGGATGTAAAAAAAAATGTTTCTTAATGGTCTAATCGAGGAGGAAATATACATCAATCGATTGAGAGGCTTTCAGGTGCGTGGGTGAGAGATCCATGTATGCAAATTGAAGGAGGACTTTTATGGGATGAATTTGGAATCACATGCTCAGTACTCTAGGATTGAAGAATAACCGGTAGTTTCAAGCTTTACTATAGCTATTGCAGATCCTGATCTTTATTTTTTACTTGGTAAATTTTATTTTCTTATTTTTGTGAGATCCTAGGGAAAATTTCACCCTAGGATTTCAACAAATTATTTTTTGGACAATGACACCAAGATTCATCCAATACAAATGAATGAAGTCTTCAGTAAATACCATTGCTATCTCAACATTAAAGTAAACAATACGATAGTTCAACCATGCAACAAAATTTCATAGTACCACTATATTCTCCATATTTAATAGTTTAGTATAGTTTCAAACAGTTGCAGTATAATTTCATACTAGACAAAGTTGTATTCTAACCATAAATACATAGACCTGAATAAACCTTTGTGAATTCTGATCAGGGCTAGTATCCGAATGGTTTCAGGGGTCAAGACGGAGGATAAAATTCTTCTTCTTCCTTGGAATTCCTTCAGAAAATTCTTCGAGAATCTATCCAATACCACTGCATCATATTGGAGAGTCTTGGATCTGCTTCGGTCCCAAATCAATTCCTCTATACTTGCCTCAGATAGCCACTCTAAGCTCTATATAGGAGTAGGAAATTTCTTCAGAAGTTAAGACCTATTGCAGAGCACAAATAATCCCTGGGTGGCCCGAGGAATGGGGTTGGTTGGGATTAGCCTCCTTTGATGCTAAAAAAATTCAGATTAATTTTCCTCAAAATAATTATGTAAATAACCAGTCTCAGGGTTTTGTTTATGTCTCAGGGTTTTTTTGTTTTTTCCTAGGAATTGTGATAATATCCTGCCTCAGATCATTCTACTTCTGGGATGGGAAAAATTTCCACAATCATCTTTTACAGATTCATTGGATGTTTGTTTGGCACCATCTGCATGCAACTGAATGTTGTTTTTAATTATTTACTTTTCACTAGCCAATGAATTTTTTGCATCCTTAAGCCAGGAGGATATTGAGATTGGATTAAGTGTTCCACATACACGTCTTCACTTCTTCTTTGATTCTACATCATCAGAATGAGACACAGATTTATTGGGTGATCCTCCATAGTACTACACCTTTCTTCTTGGTCTCTCCATCTGTCCAGTATTACCATGTTTTTTTATACACCTTCCTTTTAGTAACTTTTTCCAAAAAATATTAGCAAGTATCTTCTTTGCTGTCAATTGGCCGTCTGACTCACCAAGTAGTGGGACACCTTTTCCATACATGCCTTCCCGTGGTAATTTTGAAATAATACCATTCTCTGGTGTATTATCAATCTCAGATATGTCACAT
Organism: Pinus albicaulis; assembly: GCA_034641835.2. Lineage (NCBI taxonomy): Eukaryota > Viridiplantae > Streptophyta > Pinopsida > Pinales > Pinaceae > Pinus > Pinus albicaulis. The sequence continues at coordinate 1,247,675,844 of CM076578.1, read as the reverse complement.
GCATAGGTTAACATGTCTTGAGATAAAGACTTGAAGTTTTCATTTCTAGAAATAGATGTCAATTTAAATCAAGATCATTCACATCATGAAGCTTCTCATACTTCTCAAAAAGATGTGCAACACCCCAACTGAGGAGAAAATGGAAAACTGTTGTACTGAAATTTTCCAAACTATTATCTAGTAAATAGTCTTGCTTGGCATAAATCATGACTCTCTCCTCCACTGTGTATGGGCAATAGAACTGAGATATTTTTCAAGTACTCAACTTGGTTATCGATATGTATCTTCTGTAAGGCTCGTAAGTCACTAATTGGGTTCCAGTCACTGTCAAATATTATTATAGTGTCAATTGAAAAAAGCTTTATGCTTGTTCCACAAGCATGTTTTTGGAGTAAAAACACAAACCGCCCAGAATCCTTACTATTAAACTTCTGTAACGCTGCATGTTTCTTGGTAGCAAGTAAGCAACCATCAATACACTCATAGGAGTCAATCCCAAAATGTTGCCTGATATGATCATCCAAAATATCACCAATGGAAATTGACCCAGATCGTTCAATCATCTGGAAAAGAATCAACACCCTTTGGCCTTCTAGCCTTAGATCTAATAGTATATTGTCCAACAGTTGCAACTTGTTGCTGGCATTTATATCAGCGTCAAGGAATTCAACTTTTGAAAGGACCTTTCGATGCAAACTTTGCAATGAACCATTTACAAGATAAGGATAATTGCAAAACTTCCTTAATGAAAGAAGGATGTCCCTGAGAGCTCCAAAATCATTTCTCTTCGCCATTGAACACAAAAAATCTATATTTTTCATAAAAATGTTGTAGTAATGCTTCACCTATACATATGCCAGGTCTACAGGGACCCAATACTCTTTGAAATTGGCACTCGTCAAAGGGTCCGATTTTCGCTCATATATAATGTTTTCTGACAACTTTCTCTTCAATAAACCAAGATGTTCACTACTGTTATGTTGTTTATCTTCAAACTCATCAACATGTTGACTCTCTTTTTCAGTATAGAGGAAGGCAAGAAGATGAGAAACATCAGGGGCATTATCCTTCAACTTCTCATGGAAAAGCACAAGTTGAAAATCAGTAGGTTGTTGCTCCAGATGCTGGAAATTTTTTGAAAGTTTAAGGCATTGCCCTTCATCTACAATCACTGCTTCCCAATCAAGGCATATTAAAGTGTCCAAATCTGTGGTGACAACATCAGAGGTTGATAATACAATATGAACAAGCACACATCCACTTTCTTCTAAAAATTCAAGCTTCCGGATAACATCTCTTGAATCTCTATTACCACAATAAGCCACCATATTTATAGAAGAAGCCCACCTCAAAAATTCAGACTCGGAGCTATATATTCCAGCAGTTGATGTGATAATGAAAATAGGTCTGTTTATTTTAAAATAATTGATTAAGGATAGAATAAAGGAAATCATTATTGCAATGCATTCTTGATTAACTTCATCAATGACAAGAGCATTCTTGTGGTTTTGCTAGAACTCTCGAATTTTAGTGACAGATCTAAGAAGAGAAGAATCCAGTAGCACTTTCATCCAGTCTGGAGGTATTTTAAACCTTGAAAAAGGACTATTCTGCAGCTCTTTTTCCTTACCTTCTTGAGTAGGACTAGCTCGCTGGTGTGCCTCATCATAGCAAAGTTCGTATGCTTTCATTAGTTCCTCAGTTGAAGTTAGGTTAAGAAAAATTCTATCTTCTAACGCCCATATACATTGATTGTAGCCTAACCATTTCCATTTTACAAACCATTCTTTCTAGCCCAATTCACTAATTGAATCCATGCACTCTTTATCAAGATGCTTAGGAAATATCAGTGCTCTCTTATGAATAAGCCATTGTGGTTCAACCCATTCAGAGTTCCATTTTAGAGCCTTTCCTTGCTGCAGTTTTTTATTGAAATTAGCCAGCTGCTTGGGAGCTTCATGGACAAGTAGAATTTCATTGACCCAACAATTATGAAGATGAGAAAGTCCTCTATACTTAACAAAATATATCATTTGTTTTTTCTTGAGTCGTCCTACTACTTTATTTGATTTCACTTGGTATGCATTATTCACAGTAATTTCACGATCTTCGGAATTATTAGATTTAAACAATGTTTTTTCTTTTAGATCATCGTGATCTCTCTGAGTTGAAGCCGACATTGAACAACCTATAACAAGATGAACATCATATTTTCTCTAAAAAATGTTGTTCACTTTCTCTCTTTTTTTCCACAAAGGCATCCAATTCAGCAAATTGTTCAGGTTCAACATGCTTGACGTCCCATATTGATTCGACTTCTTTGCAGATAGAGTGTACACCACATGATATTCTCATGTAAGTACAAGTTGGGAAGTAGCAGTAACCGAGAGGAACTTGAACCAAGGGTGGGTCAAGGCAACCTATATGGTAAGTTACGAGGCAGTGTTTTCAATCACAACACAGCAGCTCCCCGCCTTCTTTACAGACTTGGCACACATTATTATTGCAATCTGTAGAAGACTTCGCAACAAAACCACTTATATGCACAGCAGATGGTTCCTCAATGTTAGCATATTCTCTGCTTACCTCTGTTCCACCAACCATTCTCTTAAGGTCCAAAGTGCCCTCATCTTCATAATCCTCTAAACAGATCTGACGATTGTCAAACTCTGGAACATTCTTTCTCAGCCTTTTTGCCCCCTTTTGAGTTATAGCAGAGTCATCTCCTCCATATTTATCTCAATTTACAATAGCTTTTTCCTCCTGCAAAGAACTAAATGGTTCCTCAACTTGTCCTGACGATTCCAAATAGCTTCTTTGCAAGCCGACTGAACGTATAGGTTGGTCCTTTGGCAAACAATTATGATACAACTGATGATTTTTGGTAACAACATCTAAAAATTTCTTTTCTTTACACATTTTTTTAATTTCTTCATATTTCTCCCAAAACAGACAAAAAGACCTTGCCTTAATAAAATTCAGGTTCCTCCCTTGAATCCACAGGGTAAATGAGCTGAGTTAATGCCAACCCATCATGTGTAGATGAAATTTTTTTCTGCATACTATCAGACTTTAGCACAGTGAAAGCAGGCCACCATTTGCCCTTTTCTGTCTTAGCCCAAACAATCGTCTTTGGTTCCGAATCATTGCTTATGTTATTCTCATCTGAGTCAGAATCTCCATTAGCAGATTCTTGCCCCACTCCTACATTTCCACATATTAGCAGAAGATTCATTTCTTTGAAAAAAAGCATGTGATTCCACATGGTCATCAACATTTGTATTTGGTTCAATGTGCATGCAAGAATCAAAAAGACCCTATTTAGTTTACTCCTGTGAAGCAGCACAAGTAGCATTCAAAGCATGACATGCACTGTCATCACAATACCAATACTGCCTACATACTTGAATATTCTCTATCCTCTTCCACTTTTTTCATTTGATATATTGAGCCCATTCCTTGGTATGCTGATCCTCACTCATCCCATGCTGTTTCATTTCACCTTTGTCCCCAATAGGAACAAAAACAACAAGATCCATGCCAGAATCATCAAGAAAATCTCCTTCTTTATTTTCCTTGTCAACATCTCCTTTCTGTCATATGCTCCTTTTTCTCTTCTTTTTATAACTCTTTTCTCCAGATGTTTCTTCAAGAAATTCACGTGAACCACCTTCTTGACTGCTAGTTATATATTGGATACATCCTTTAACCTGATTCTATACAACATCATGTTGTCCTTTTCTTGAAACCTTTAGACTTGTCAAATTTATTTCATGGTCTCTAACAACATCTGTGAAACCTCTAGTTTGAATATCATCATCTGTACTTGTGCCATTTGTGTCCTTCAGAACTTTAAACTTGTACATTTTCCCAGATCTTCTCTCAGGCGCTGAGTAACTCTCTTTAACTAAATCTTGTTGTATATCTTTCTTGTTATGAATCCTATTGCTTCTGGGAACTTTCTCTTTTTTATGTTGACCATTCTCAACCTCTTTTTGATCCTCCAGACCTTCTAATTCAGTGATGTTAAGCCCTGAAGTTTGATTGTGAGCACCAACAACTTTAGCTGGGGATTTGACAGTTGTTGGAGTAAGCACATAATCCTATGGAAATTCAGCTTGATGCTTTTACTTTCTATTTATTTGAGTGAATTCCCTCTGTTCGCTACTTTTCTCAAACATAGTCAAACTATTATCAGCACTATCTTGTCCTGAAACATTGAGCCCACTTTCCGTGTTTTGTTCCAAATCTTGCAACCTTCCATCATTGTATAGCGACTCTAGCTGCAGTGTCACATGCTCCCCAATTTCTATATTCTTATTTATTATTGCACTTCTATCAATGGCAGTGGAAGCATCACTTACCTGATTCTTTGTGCTTTCTCCTTCTTGTGGTTCCCTTATGATAACCTTAAACTTTGCTGACATAGATTGTCTGTACCTACGTGCATCTAATCTTTTTGATGCAGAGATTATTTTTGTCACCATCCACTACAACGTCTGTCATCTTAGTAATATTTAATTTTTCAACTTCTTCTATTGGAGGAACCTTACATGGTTTTTTAGAGATCCCTGTCTTCCCATTCCCTGCATATGTAATACCAGGAGAACAGTTCCTGGCCACATGCTCTCTTTTTTATCTCCTCATGGTTGGTACCGAAATTATAACACAATCACCATATCAGTCCAACTTGGAAGATATTCCAGGAACCTTTTTATCATTCCTTTCATTTAAATTCTACACAGATTTTCAACTCTCCTTCCAAGCTATGCCCAAAAGGAATGTTTGGGTGTTCTGAAAAATGAAATTTTATAACAGTGAAACTTGAGGATCCAAGTCTCCAATTTATTTTCTTCAATAGATGGCATTGAAAGTAAATCTACTTGAGTCAACCTCTCTTCCCCCGAGCATTCAGTGGCACCAAACCCTTCGATACTATGCGTCCATACAACGTGATAGTATCACATACGAAATGCTTGCCAGTTGCCCGAAAGAGAAATGTTGACAACGACCTCATAAACAATAGAGCCACACATTCACAACACTTATTTATGGCCCCTGGAATCAAACTCAGCACTTTAAAAATTTTCTGGATTTTGAGATCCCCCTCCCTCTTTCAGCGAAATACCATGGAAGTCTGAAGAATCGAACCTTGGACCTTCCCGTTTCTGCGCTGGCTCGAAGCCACATAATCTTCTTATTTTTAGCTTTTTAACGGAAAATTCCTGTGGTGAAAGAACAATCACTTTTATTTTTGGTTCGCGGGCGCCAAGAGAGGAAATTCAAATGGGAAAGAAATTTTTTTAGGAATGTCAGACATGACATTGGTGGACAGGTAAACAATTTTTTTTATAATTGCAATTTCCATTCCATGATATTCTCTCTTTATTGTTTAATTGTATTTTTGAGGCTTCTTTTGATTTTGTTTTGTAGTTTAACTGTGAAATTGAAAATACTTGGTATCATCTCCATCTAAACAACAACCAAAACTTGAAGATGAAATTAGTATTACACGATATTTATTGGAATCCTTATAGCTATTTTGTGTTAAAATATTTTCATGAATATCAGAAAAGTTGACTTTCATGTTGTTATTTGAGTACATTTTGTTTATATACTTGACCAAGTTCATGCGTTAGAAAATGAATTTTTTTTGCGAATAAAATGACAAGGATTAAACATCACACCTCATATTATTTGTTTTCACAAGTTATCTACAACTTGAGCTTTTTAGCATATAACTTAGTTGACATGATTGTTTTTAAGCTTTCCCTAATGGTTGAATACTAAGTTACTAAGGTGTTCTTTTCTATATATGGTGACATTTTATTTTCTTTGTTTATACAGGTCATCTGGCCACATTATTGTTGCCACTATCGTGCAACTGAAGAAAATTTGTTCGAGTTTCTTACTTGTATGGGGAAAAATGGCTTTGACATTGCTGATGTTGAGGTATATGTCATATAAACTATTTAATGTCAAATTCACTGTATATTATAGTGCTTATTTTCGTTCATGTCTTACACTCTACATTGTATCTTTTTTTTTTCAGAAAATGAACTCAATATTGATGGTAAGAAGCATAAATTGAAGAAAGAGGAGAGCAATAACATTGTAGTGACAAATGCAAGAAAAGAGAGAAAAGAAATGGTCTTGTGATACCCTTAGAGCCAATATCTCGCATAAGACACACATATAAATACTGATGGTCAGGTCTTCAGAGTTGGTGAATTCACTTGCAATGCCTTGGCAACACAATGATAATGTTTTGAAGTGATGAAACATCATTTCATGTATAAATTGTAGTCGAACCAATATTAAGTTGGAAACTCATTGTAATGCTTTAACATTTCATATAATATCATTTGTGGTTGAAATTATTTATAATTGCACTTGATATTGTTTAGTATAATAATTAACATATGCAACTTTATGTTTTCATATTAGATGAATATGCACATTGTATGATATTTTTTAAAATATACAAATTAATTTATGTTGATTAATAGTGAACACATAAAATCAATTTAAAACTACTAAATTAGTAGTTTATATTGATTAATGATGAACACAAATAACATAAATATATGACTAAATTCGTAATTTATAATGATTATTAATAAAAGTAAATGTAATGAATATAAACTACTAAATTAGCCATTTATATAATGAATATGAAACTATCAAAAAAGATAAATGACCACTGCAAATGATAAATTTTTGATTACAAATAATGACTAAATTTTGCATATATACGACTATTAGTAGCTAATTTACAGTATCTTATAATACGACCAAAAATTTAGTCATATTTCTTTGGTCATTAATTAGTTTCAAGCAATGACTAAAATTTGCATATATATGACTATTAGTAGCTAATTTAGAGTATCTTATAACAAGACCAACATTTTGGTCATATTTTTTTGGTCATTAATTGGTTTTCTCAGGTGATTATATAGTAATATATTTTGTGGTATATTTGGTCATTAATTGTGACAATTAACGACCAAATCAATGATTAAATTAATGACCAAATCAATGACTAAATTAATGAACAAATATACTACTTGACAACAAAATTAAGATAACCAATTAATGACTAAGTTAAAAATGACTAAAAGTTAGTCGCATTATAAGATACTGTAAATTAGCTACTATTGGTCACCGATCAAAAAATAGTCGTTTATATGCAAATTTTAGTCATTTTTTTAGTAACTAATTAGCTATTTTGTACTAGTGAAGGGAACTCTAGTAATCTCCACGAAGGAGAAGGGGAAACATGGGAAACAAAAGAACCATAATCTCCTTTTGATGTAATCCAAATAGTGAGCAACCTAGATAAGGGAAGTGCTGTCAACATCATTCAAAACAAAGGACCTGAATCTCCTCAGATAGTAGGCCAGCAGGGAACACTTACTCTGGATCAAGGGAGTGTTGTCAAGGTAATTCCTATTCCTTCTAGTCAGCCTAGGAATTCCCTTGAGATCCCAGAAGGATATTGGCACATATTTAATCAAATGGCCCAGAACCAGAACCAGAACCAGCAAACACCTCCACAAACTTCCACACTGTAATATCCTATTGTGGACACTGTAGTTAATGCACCTATGAAAGCCATTCCTCTTCAACATATTCCTACATTTCATGGCCTGACATCAGAAGATCCAGATGCATTTCTGTTTGAATTTGATGTATTATGCAGGGGGTATGACTATGCCACTGATCCCCAAAAATTAAAGTTATTTCCTTCCACATTAAAAGGATCAGCTTTACGATGGTTTATGGGATTAGGTGGAGGTGTTATAAATGATTGGGATTAGATGAAAGATGCATTTATAAAGAAATATCAGGATTATTGCAGGTCCCGGGAACTAAAAGTGGAACGATTTCAATACAACCTCTAGAGATCGCCTTATGCATCTTTACCCTTACCTAATAATGTGCTGAAAACTACATTAATTAGGGGGGTGAAGGATCAATCGGTTGAAACATTAAATATTATGGGAAAAGGTGATATATATCAGGAAAGCTATGCTAACATTATTGATTTGTGTATCAGGAGTTCGAGAGGCAGCGCAAGGCTAAAATCAGCAGAACGAGACATGATCACAATGGATAATAATACCTCCAGTGAAGGTGTAACTCGTGCAAAGATTGGAAATCTGCTGGAAGATTTTAAAACATATATTCTAGGGACTCTAACAACGCAGTTCGAAATTATGCAAGCCAAACAAAAGCAAGCAGAAGCCAAACAAAACTTTGCAATATTCTGTCCTAAGTGCAGGAAGAAACACAACCACAAAGAGTGCCCGCTGGATATAATCAAATTTTGTGCCATCTGCACAAAAGATCACCCCACAGAAGGATGTCCCTCGCTTCCTGGGTTAAAAGCAGTCTATAAAGAGGCAGAAGAAGAATCAGAAGTGGTATTCTTACGTAATCAGTGCCGACAATGGCAACCACGACAATCAGGTATGCCAACTGATCCATTCTCTTCTTTTTAGCCTCCTCAATATAATTCTCAACAATATAATGGAATGTGGAAAAATCAGCCACTTTTTCCCAATTGGTCACACCAGCCATTTCCTACATCATCAAGGCCAAATCAAACAAACCAAACTAATTGGCCAAATTTTCCCTTCTGCCCACCATTTTGGAAAAACAATGCCTATCCAACACAAAGGACCCCCTCCACTTCGTAGAGTCAAGCCTGGCAGTCAAACTGGAAAATACCTACAAATCAGCCAGCTGGAACAATTCCCCTCTCTCAACCTACACTGCCAGCTCCCTATCCATTGCCACAAAATCTTGAGACCAATTTAAGACCATAAATCCCAGCCCAACCCAACCCAAACCCAAAAAATAGGCCAGTTCAGTCTGTCCAAATAGTAGAACCACCAGAATTAGAAACTGAACTGAGGGAGTGTAATGACCTTCAATTGAGATCTAGGCGCATAATAGAAACAGAGGGAGATAAAAATGTTCACACTGAAAATCCGTTACCTGTAGAACAAACATTTCAAAAAGAGAAGGTGGTTCAACAACAAACTCATCATCAAACTCCACAACAAGCAACCACCTCTTCTCCATCATTCCCAGAACGATTAATCATACCTCGCCTAATAGAATATCCTGATTTTGATCTTCTGGGAGAATTAAAAAATTTGTGTATAAAAATCCCTCTCCTCTAAGCTGTCCAAGACATTCCCATTTATGCAAAAACCATTAAGGAATGTGTATAAAGAAGCCAAAGAGGAGAACAACAACCAACCCAACTGTCCAAGTAGTTGGTACTCTATCTCACTTGTTATCAGGAATGGAAACACCTGTAAAATATGAAGACCCAGGCAATCCTACAGTGACGATGCAAATCAATGGGCAATCATTTCCAAATTCCTTAGTTGATTTGGGAGCTGCAATTAATATCCTAACAACCACCACTTGTCAAAAACTTGGTATTACATCATTAGATCCAACAACAACCTTACTAGAATTGGCTGACCGATCGGTAGTCAAACCAGAAGGTACACTACAAGATTTAATGGTATCTGTAGATTCCTGGGAGTACCCTGCTGACTTCCTGGTTATCAACCCAAAAAACCGGCTAGATGGACACCCGCTAATCTTAGGTAGACCTTGGTTGGCAACTGTCGATGCTTATATTGGCTGCTGACAAGGAAAAATGACAATAGCAAGGGGAAACTATGTCAAGAATTTAGCCTTATATCCCCCAGCCCAACCAAGCCTATCAATAATCAAAACAAGGAAGCAACCTGTATCATATCTTATGGAAAATATGAGATCACCACTAACCGTAGAAGATGCCCTCGATTTTAAAGATCAAACAGAGGATGATATCATTAATAGTTTCGTTAACAAACCACAAATCAGATCCCATCTACAATGTCACATGATCAAGGTAGCATTTGATAATAAAGAAGAAGAAGATCCCCTGAAAGACATTCATGATCAAATAATACCCACTACTTCTGTGTACAATAGTAAGATTATCGAAATTGAACCACGCAAAACTTTAAACATTAACAAAAACCTGACTACTGAACAAGAAAAGAAGTTGGTCCAATTACTACGAAAATATAAGGGAGCTTTTGCATGGGATTATCCAAACATGAAGGGAATTGACCCCCAGTTATGTACACACCACATTTATACCGAAAACGATGCGAGACCTATTCGCCAACCCCAACGAAGACTAAACCCTCACCTTAAAGATATTGTGAAAGCTAAGTTACAAAAGCTGTTGGATGTTAATTTCATTTACCCAATATCTGATAGCAAGTGGGTCTCCCCATTAGTAGTGGTACCAAAGAAGAATGGAAAGTGGAGAATATGCGTAGATTACCGAGAACTCAACAAAGCAACCAAGAAAGACCACTTTCCCCTTCCTTTCATTGACCAGGTATTAGATACATTGGCAGGAAAGAAATTCTTTTCTTTCCTAGACAGCTTCAGTGGGTACAATCAAATCCAGATTACCCCTGAGGACCAAGACAAAACCATTTTTACCTGTCCTTGGGGGACATTTTCCTATCAAGTCTTACCCTTTGGCCTATGCAATGCCCCTGCTACATTTTAGAGGGCCATTCTCAGCATCTTTTCGGACTTAATAAACGAAGGGATCGAAGTGTGTATGGATGACTTCACACCTTACGAAGATGATTTTGAGCCAACATTAGAAAACTTAGAAAAGGTGTTGCAAATATGTATTGACACTAGGCCTTTTTTAAGCCATGAAAAGTGTCATATGATGATGAATGAAGGACTTATCTTAGGACATTATATTTTAGCAGCTGGAATTCAGGTAGATCCAGCCAAAATTCAGATAATTTTGTTAATACCTACTCCCACCACACAAACAGAGGTAAGTAGCTTTCTTGGATTTTCTGGTTATTATAGAAGATTCATAGAGAATTATTCTCGAATAGCTCAACCTTCATATGCACTATCAGGAAATGTTGATTTCATTTGGACAGATAAATGTGACCAGGCTTTCGAGGATCTGAAAAATCTTGTATCAACAGCCCCAGTGCTGAGGGGCCCAAACTGGGATTTGCCATTCCAAATTTCATCTGATGCCTCAAACACAGCCATTGGAGCAGTGCTCAGGTAGGAAGAGGATAAGAAACCATATTCAATCTATTACATTAGAAAAAATATATCTCCTGCTGAATTAAATTATACTGTGACTGAGAAGGAATTTTTAGCTGTAGTTCATGCTGTAAATAAGTTTAGACATTATATAACTGGGTATCCTGTAGTTTTATATACCGATCACTCTGCCATTAAATTTTTAGCAAATAAACCTGTTACAAATGGAAGAGTGACAAGATGGTTGATTTTATTGCAGGAATTCGATATCAAAATTAAAGATCGACCTGGAAAAGAGAACCCTGTAGCTGATTTCCTGTCACGAATGCCAAATCCAACAGATGCAATAGTAGTCGAAGATCACTTCCCAGATGAACATTTGTTCGTTGTTAGTATTAGAACCCCATGGTATGCTGATATAGCAAATTACTTAGAAATAGGTAAATTACCAAAACATCTAATGCCTAATGAACGAAAACAAATAATACAACGTAGTACTCAATTCTCTTGGATTGGGGGTTACCTGTTTCATACAGGGTCAGATATGCAAATCAGGAGATGCGTCCGAGAGGACGAAGTATTTGATATTCTGAAAGCATGCCATGACAGGCCATGTGGTAGAAATTTTGCAAATCGTAGAACTGCCCACAAGGTTTTACAGACAGGCTACTATTGGCCTACAATTTTTAAAGACGCTAAAAAATTTGCGTAGGCCTGTGATAGCTACTAAAGGGCGGGTCGCCCTGGACAGTCCGAAAAAATGCCTTTGAACCCACAATTAGTAATTGAACCATTTGAATGTTGGGTGCTCGATTTTGTTGGTCCCATTAACCCCCCATCGAACCAAAGAACATGCATCCTAGTTACAACCAAGTATGTCACTAAATGCGTTGAAGCAGAGGCACTTTCGAAAGCTAGAGAGGACTCTGTAATAAAATTCCTTTTCCAAATCTTTGTGCGATACGGTCTCCAAAGGGACATAATCACAGATGAAGGACCGCAGTTTGCAGGTAATAAAATCGCTGAAACATTACATAATTACCACATTCAACACAAAATTACAACCCCATACCACCCACAGGAAAATGGCCAGGTAGAGAGCAGGAATAAAGTGATCGAATATATACTGAAAAAAATAATTTCCTTACACAGATGAGACTGGGCTTATAGATTACCCGAAGCCTTGTGGGCGTACCGGACAACATGGAGAAGTACCATGGGGTATTCATCGTATTAATTGGTATTTGGAAAAGAACCCATCTTCCCGATAGAGTTTGAAATTCAGACATTAAGAACAGCCTAGGAGGTGGGTTTAGACTTAAATGAAGCCCAGGTCAGAATATTACAACAAATCAATGAGTTGGATGAAATTAGGCTCTCTGCTCTTCATCACACTGCATTAATTCAACAATAGAGAGCAAAATGGCACGACGCCCTCATTAAAGATAAAATCTTCCACGAAGGAGATTGGGCACTCCTATATGATTCCAGGTTTCAGGATTTCCCAGGGAAACTCCAGACACAATGGCTGGGACCATACGAGATACAAGAGCTGCATGATAATGGCACCATCACATTAACCACCATTGATGGATCCAGGCATTCCTTTAAAGTAAACGGTCATCGAGTGCGACTTTACCATAAACCGCTTAATCAGGAATCCTTTTACAAACAATTACGGGAAGATTCCACCATGCAGATTCTTGGTAAGGGAGAAAACTCCTCCTCAGCACCCATTCTCTAAATCATTTCTTTATTTTGAAATTTGTACATAATGTTTCTTTTCTTTATTTTTCTTGTTTTTTGTGTGCAAAATTTATTTCTTAAGCTGTTCCTTTCTAAGGAATAGCAACGGTTTCTCTCAAGAAGCAACGTATTTGAGTGTTTCTTTTTGCTATTCCTTTCGAAAGGAACATCAGTTTCTTGCTACGTTTTTTTTGTTCCTTCAAAAGGAACAGTAGTTTGATTGTGATTATTTTTGCTGTCCCTTTCCAAAGGAACAATATTTCTTGGCCGGGCATTGTTGCTGTTCCTTTCCAAAGGAACATCAATTTTTTTGTTGTTCCTGTCCAAAGGAACAACAGTTTTTCTGCCTGTTTTTTTGCTATTCCTTTCCAAAGGAACAACATTTTCGTAGATTGTTTTTGTTGTTCCTTTCGAAAGGAACATCACTTTTTGAATATATTTTTTTGATTTTGAACAACATTTTGAGGATTTTAATGAATTCTTCAATGACTCTCTTGATGGCAAACACACAATTTATGTAAGGATACACAAATTAGAAATTACTGAAATCAGAAAATCAAGAGAAATTGTTATTTTTAAGAAATAATTTTGCAATGATAAGGAAAAGGAAAGGACACAACCATTTATATTGCTTTGTTGTACTTATTCTCATTTAAATTAATATGATCATGTATTTTTATCATGTTGGCTCCTCCCTAAACTATCTCTCTTTGATCTTTATTTATTAAATAATAATAAAGGCATATCTTATTCCATTGAGATGTCCAGAATTCATCCAACATCCCTACTCTTAAGGAGTGTTGAGCCATCCTCTATATATAAGTAGGGAAGTGCTATATATGAAAAAAAAGGATAAAAGAAAAAAAATTATGTAATCATTAACAATTCTATGATATGGAAGATGGAGGATAGGGGGTCTCATCAAGAGCCAGCCTACCATGATCATAAGGAAGCAGTGAAGTGGAATTCCCATTATGGCCACCACACCAGGGACATGGTCCAATGGGCAACTCAGAAAATAATAAAAATTCCATGGAACAGGAGGTCTCATCACGTGCGGAACTGTCCACCTTTCACTTCTTCCTAGTGAATGGCATTGTGGTTCATCTGGTTCCCAAGCCACACAGTGGCCTCCATCATGACATTACAAAGCACTTCCCTAGGCATAAATAAAGGATAATGGTTCCAAGGGTGAAAAAGAAACTTTGTCAAGGTTATAGACACCTGTGGGCAACAGAGCTCTGTTGATGGTATTGGAGTCACACTTTTCAAATCAATAGTAAGGATGAACCTTCTTATTATATCTTTACATAAGATCAAATGAGAGGATACCTTTAAACCCTTCATTTTGAACCTATTTTACATGAAAATTATTCATAACCCGATCATAATAGTTTATGAGAGCAATGACCGCATAAGTACTTGTTTTTACATCAGCTATCCCTTCCATTATCTTCGAATCATTGTATGAACGTTTCCATATTCTATTCGTAATTTAATATTATGCATCGATTTCAATAATGTAATCATTTGTGATCGTATCATAAGTGTGTATGTTGTTCAAATATTGTACGACTGTTGTGCAGTCCTTTACTCTCTTATTTGACGGCCGAGGATGACCTATCACCCTTCCGGGGGGTGCGGGTGCCTTTTAATGTCTGCATGTGAGTTAAATGTGTATATTATTAGTAATAGTGAAGGCTTAATGGTATTATTCCAATATTAACTAAATACTTTGCTGTGCTGTTCCATTGCATTTCTGTGCATTTGTAAGGAATTAACAGTGTGCAGGTAAAATGGGAGGACGACCAATTTGTAGTGAGCCGCAGGTGCTTGTTGTTTCAAGCGTTGCACGAGAAATTCTGGAAAAATTGGGATGGATTACATACCTCACAAGGCTACAACAACCTCATGAAATAGTAGCTATCGAGTTTTTACAAAATTTGTAGGAAGGTTACTCCATGGTTAGAGGTAGACAGATAGCAGTAACAGATGAAATAATTGAAGAGGTGTCTGGTCTACTAGCGAAAGGAGCCATATGGACCCATAAGAAGGTGAAAATCCAAGATGCCATTAACCTTTTCCAAGATGAAGGGTAGAACCTGGTTGTCAAAGGGAAAGGAGTTCAGCCAACGTCGTTGGGAGAACCATGGACAGAGTTGGCAAAAGTAGTCTAGGCCTACATAACATGCGATGGGAGGAAAGATGTGGTAAGACCTCGCCACCTTAAGCTATTATCAGTGTTAAAAAATAAATGTACCATAAACTTTCCTACATTTTTAAATTCTTTACTACATTATGCTGCCCGTAGTATAAGAAAATCTCGTCATACAGACATGGTGGTAAGCCACCATTGCTTAATCAGATTGATTGTAAGTTACAGCCTTGCCCAGCAACAGACCAGTTGGGAAGAACTGATATTTTCGATTGATGGAGGATTAGCCCTACCTGCCCCAAAACGCAAAAGAATGGATAGCACAGCAGCAGATCCATCAAAACGTAGACAATCCTCTCGGTTAAAAAGAAGTAGGGGGATGATAGAAGGCCTTCAGGGTAGCAATAGTCAGCCCTTGGAATTTCCCAGCTCGGAGGATGAACAGCCTCCACAACTTGAAGGAGGGAGTCACCATGCTAATGAGAACGCTGAGGAACAAAGTCACCACACCAGTGGTGAGGAACAAATCAGCGCAGGAGAAGGGAATGATGAAGAAGAGGGAATTGAGGAAGAAGAAGGAAGTCTTCATACTAGTGTAGAGGAAGAGATTCACTACTCTGATGAGGAAGAATGTAGTTACCATAACTGTGAAGAGGAAGAAGATAATCACAACAGTGAGAATGAAAGAGAGGGAGCAGAGCCTCCTGAAACCACCACTGCAAATTCACCACAAAGCCCTTTGCAAGAGGACCAATTGGCCCAAATTTTGGCCAATATGAGCGAATATGTGCAGCCCCACAGCCCACAGAACCTTAATGCTGATATCAAAAAATTGTAGGAGAAAGATGTTACCAATAAAGAGATGGCTGAGGGAATGCCAGATGAAATAGAAAAAGGAAACCCTGACAGAACAGTAGAATCAGCTAGGGTTACTTCCCCTCAGAAGTGTGGATAGGAAGAGGTGAACACTAAAGTAGTGTTCCAAACTGAAACTTCTCAAGGAACAACAGAGCCAATTGGGGTTATTACCCTTGAAGAATGAAGCCGAGAGCATATGAATACTGAAGAAGTTCTCCACATAGAAAATGGAGAAGCAAGCCCAACCGAAGGCACGGCTGCTGAGAAGCAAACCCCAGCTGAGAAATTGGGTTCAGAAAAAGGAACAGCTGTTCCAACAAGGAGGAGAAAGAAAGTAACTGAAATTGAGAAACTTCGTAGGGAACAGCAGAAGCTTCAAAAGCTAGTGGAATAACTTAGGCAGACTATTAGGGTTCTTAAAATGAAGAAAATGCCCAAACAAACCCCAAATAAAAGAAGCATAGTCACCAAACGAGCCTTGAAAAAGAGGAAAGTGGCCACTAAAACAAAGCCCCAAGTTGTAGAGACTATGGAAACCTAGGCTAAGCCTAATCATGAAGATATGGAACAACAGGCAGTTGTTCCAGATACAATTGTTCCAAATGAAGCAACCTCAAATGAAAGTGCACAAGCCTGTAGTCAAAACATTTTTAGTGATCCTACTATAGCCAAACTCAAAGAGGAGTTGGCACAGGCTCGGCAGGAAAGGGAAAAACTTGAAGAGGATATTGTCCCTAGAAGGAAATACCAGGAGTTGCAGCAGCAGATGAAGAGCAGCCATGCAACAGAGGCTGAAGCCTATGAGAAGTATCGGAAGGTAGAGGAGAAGGTTGAAGAGGTAATGAATAAATTAAAAATAGCTTGGAATTGAATGGATACTCTCTGCTCATTATACACAGATGTTTTAGCTTGTAGATGCCCTGCCAAGAATTATGCCTTATTTTTATTAGAGAGATATTTACAATTAAAAATTAAAGCAGTTAGGGAAGGAAAGTCTATAGAGTTAAACACTGTAGAGGATTTTGTAAAACGCTGTAAACTCTATGGGGTTAAGGTACAATGTCTCCTTTGTGAGTTTTATTTGCATAATATTATATTGGAGAATGAAATTGAGATAAATCCCAACCATTTTATGGGTGACATTCAATACCAAGCATTTATTTCATTTGTTGTTAATTAGTTAAAATGGCTCAAAGCCTATAATGTTTTCCAAAGGCAAGAAAATGAGTTATACTTGTGTGTTAGGAGTGAACCAAAACACCCATTACAATTATGGGCTAGGAAGAAGAGCCTCATGACAAGAGAGGGTGTTATCCAAGCATTGGGGCCTGTCCATAAAGAAATTGTCTTGAATGGGGTAGAATATTGTATATCTATTAGAGACCAAGCCTATATAGCAGCTAAGGTCCGATGGGGGATTTCCAATCAGAATGTTCAAAATAGAGAGCCATTTAAATATAAAATTTTTGGATTAGCTGCTGGCCGATTGGTTCTCTATAGCAACCTCATTTTGAGGGAAGGCCCATTCTGGCTAGGGTGTAGGTTTCGAACTCCCATTGCATGGTATCCTGCAACAGATTATAAAGCCATTTATGAAATACCTGAAGGATAGACACGGCATGTCTTTGAAGCTTTAGCTGCAAATCATGGCTTTAGGCCTCTTGACGAAAAAAATTCTCCAGCCTATTCTTTAACTGCTTTGCATGTAAACTATGGTTTTCATGAGGACATGAAAAAGGGTAAGCAGGGGGGTATGTTGAGAATTGGAAAAGGTATGAATTTACCATGTATTTTCTCATTATTTTCCTTTAAACATAACTCTTTTTATTCTAGAAAGGTGATTTATTATAGCAATATGATAGAATTGCAAAGACTTATGTTTATTTTAAAAAGTAACTAAAAACTACCTTTTATTGTCAAAAATAGGAATCAAACGAGGTGAACAACTATACCAGAGAGGAAGCTAAAGCAGGAGTAACTGCTGTTCCTCCAGTAATAGACCATATCCTGTCAAAGAGAAGAAAATTAGAATGCATTGCTAAGAGAAGGCAGGAACAGCATGGCTTCAGCCGAAGAAGATCAAGTGATAGCTAAAGAAAGAAAGGAAGCGAATCCCTCAGGATCCTTCGATCCTGAGGGATCACTGTTCAAGTATTATCTTGTTCCTTGTATTATCTATCGAAGTTGTTATATAAGGCAATGCCTTTAGAGATTGAACGAGTGGAATCATTGATTAAAAAATTTCTCTTGTAATTCTGCACTTTATTGACTCTCGTGATCAGGGAGCGGTTGCTGTAAACACTTTTTATGCTTAATTAATACAAAGAAGCGTTTTCGTTCCATTTCTCAAGCTCTAAAGTAACCCAACAGTTTTTCACTAGTGCTACGGGCTCGACCCTAGTGGAATCGATCTGCTGTTTGTATTTCTATCCTTTAATTATCGTGGTGTGATTATTGCATTCGGTTTTATTACGTTTGCAAAGTTAATTAGTTGTTGTTGAATTGATTATTGGTATTTTTGTGTTGCATTAACGAATTGCATTGCTATTCCAGTTCAAAAAGGATATTAATTCCTGTATTATTCATATTTTTATTGCTTATAAAGTTTTGTTGTTCAATATTTAACACTATTTTTTGTTCTGTTGGATTGCTGTTCATTTCGATTACTTTTTAATAACGTTGTTGTCAACAGGGTTTGGTGTTTAACAGAATTTTCTATTTGATTTCTTTAAGTTTAGATTTGCTGTTCAGATTCATTAGTTAGTACCTGCTGTTCAATTCCTTTAGTTACAATTCACTGCTTATTTACATTGTTATTCGATTACAAGTTGCTGTTCATTTCCAATTCATTAGTTTCCAGATTGCAGAAAGCTTTCTTTTAGAGAGTTCTTCTTAGTTTACTTTCAATAGCAGTTAGTTCAATTTCTATTTCCCTTCGATTTCTTGAAAGTAGGACTGTCAAATGTAGAGAACGCTGGTTATTGCTTCCAAGTTCCCAGATTGATTGCCTTGTTCTATTTTGATTTCCATTACATCAATTTCTAGAGGAACGCGTTATTGCTACTGTATCCTTGATTGATGTTTGCAGAGTGAATAGTTGAGTTTTAGAGTACTTGAGTTCATGTTATTGTAATTAGATTTCTTTTACAGCATCCATTTACTCTTGTATTTAGAATATTGTACTGCATCTCACACAGCATTGCTCTTAGCTCAAATTTTAGCCTCAAACAGAGTACACTCTTGAAACAAAAAGTCGTTCTCGGATTGATGATTAATGTAGGATAAATAGGTGTTAAAAAGATACCTTTTATACCTCAATAGTGGTCTTTTTCATGTTCCCTTGCTTGGCAACACTGTCTTGTCAATCAACCACAAAACTCTGATTTGCGTTAAACATAGGCCTACTACCTTTCTCCTTGCTGTCGATGTTTTCTTGTGATGATTTCTTCCCATTACTTTACCTCTTTTAGGCTGATGGCCATCTTGATCATTCTTGCAGAAATGTGAACAAGGGCAGTTGTCCCTTGCAAAATTTGTTCTTTGGCCAAGGAGGCCTTTCTTGAATGGCTTTTAATCAGTCTTGGACCAAGTCACTTGACCTTTATTCTTCTTTGAATGTAGCCTCTTTATACAGGAAAAACAGAGTTTTTAGAACACCAAACAACCTTATGACCTATGAAACCCTAGGTGACCTAGTGGAGGGTTCCTTAAACTTGGCCTTTGCTTGAAAACTTAAATTGGGATCTTTAGGTGTAAAACAAAGTTTTTGATAGATTGATGTATTGAAGATCCAAAATCCAAAGTTATTGATTTATCTAAAGAGCCTACAGAGATAGTTTTGAGACCATCAGTGCTTGGGGTATTTTTGGAGATATAAGAGGGCTGGTTGATTGGTGGCCCTAGGTAGCAGTGGAGGGGTTAGGTAAAACAAAACAGAGGATTGAGGCCAAGGTGACAAAACAAAGACAAAATGAGTGACATGATCCCCTGATGGGTCTTCTAGGATTGGTGAGTTGAGCTTGACATGATGGGATGATGAAATAGTGAAAAAATTATCCTAAGGATAATGAAGGCCGTGAGATTTCTAAAACTCACAATGTTCATGAACCTTGTTTCTAGAAATCTAGGGTAAGCATTTAGTCATCTACAAAGGCAAAAATTACTGATGACTAACAAAATACATGCACCGGAATAACGTTAAATAAAAAAAAATTACGGCCAAAAAACCAGTGCTTTACGACTATTCCGCACCGGTGCCATTTCCACTTCTTTGAGCCGCCCTGACATTAGTGTTCCCATTTCACCCATTGCACGCACTGCTACTGTGCATTGGCCACCAATCTCCAGCTTGCATTTTGAAAAATGGTGGGAAAATTTTCTTTTGCAAATTCTACAGCCAATATGCCTCCTTGACGGTGAAATGTACAGATATTTTTCTAGTTTTTCCATAATTAAGCTTTTTAGCGGATTAAAATTTGAAATAACCTTAAAAATAACCATTAAAAAAGAAGAAAAAAAATATTTTGCTGTGCGGTGCGCCCGAGCTGTTCGGCTCATATCGAATAGTGGTGCTACCTGTAAAATTTACACGCCACACTGCCACAGAAGCTAACGGTATCCGCATCGTTTCCAGGGCAGTACCGAAGGGTGCCCCACATTATTTTAAATTAAAAAAATAAAATGTGGTGCACTCATTTAGCCAAGCGCACCGTTGACCATGGGAATAACAATGTGGTGTGTTGACGGAATTATCTACCCCGGTGTCTATCAGCACATAGCATTCGGCATTCCAAAAGGGTCAACGGTGCGGCCGAGTAAAAGACCGCACCGTCGACTATGTAATTGTCATGAAGTCGGTGTGCTGACACAACTAGATGCTCCGGGGCATATATTTCAGTCAGCGCACCGCTATTCTGACATCAGATATAGTCAACGATGCTTGAAGAAATTTCAGCTGCACCGAGGCCAGTGCATTGTATTTCATTTGGGGCACCACCACCGGTGTGCTACAAGCACAAGCCGCACCAGAACTGATGCGTGACTGTTTTTGTGGTGCACTGACTAGTCTATTTTTTTTTCAAATAAAAATATATATATGTATATTCCTAAATACATGTTTGTTTTAATAAAAAAAATTTATTTAATATGTCAATGATTCAGAGAGAAGAGGAGGAACAACAACAACAACAGGTGGAACAATATGACATGATTCGCCAGTGGGAGGAACGAGAGAGGGAGAGAGATGCATACCCTCGCCCTATTACAGCAGATACCCAGTGGATCCTAAGGCAGGTAGGCCTCCTCAAGTTCTATGAGGAGGCTACTTCCCTAAAGACCCATAGTGTGTTTTTGAGATATCTTATCCACAGGTGGAATGCCCACTGACAAGCTTTCTAAATTGGTCCTGACTAGTGGTACACACCTACTGAGGAGGATATTTATTTTATTACAGCACTATCGAGGAGAGGGGTGGATTTTCCATCATTCCCAGAGGTTCCATCTGGTTGTGTAGCAGGGAGTCAGTTAGTTTACTCCTAGAGATACATTGGAGCACATGTATTGTCTCCTTTAGAATTTCAGGTACCTAGAGGTCAATTACATATAGGTGCATTTGGTAGACAGGACATGCAGTGCCTCTCACTTATCATTTCAACCATTTCACACAACACCAATGGTGGGCAATGCATTCATTGCTCACTTTTATATTATGTTGATTATTTAGTACAGGAGCCACGACTTGTCAGGTGGTCTGCCACTTTTTTGCTGTAGTTTTGTACGGCCTTAGATAGATGTCGTGCTCATGCACAAGGGAGGGGCAACTTCCCTTTTGCTTCAACGTTGTTTTGTTTATTTTTTATAGGTTTCCAGAGATGAGGCCTACTTTTGTTCGACAGCCTTGTAGGCTGATGTTGGAGGCTCGGATGCACATGTGGGGGTAGATGATGCCCAAGAGGAGAGATACTATGTTTCCAGCTAGGATATTGCATGATGCACTGGAATTACAAGCCAGTGTTGACGATCAGTTGCATCCCTTCATTATGGTCCCATGTCCTTATGCTGGATTAGATTGGCGAGGGTGTGCCAACATCCTCTTCACAGATGATGAGCTGCCAAATGATAAAGGTAATATTACTGTTTTATTTATATTTATTCTAACATGTTCTTTAACTTGTTTTTATTAAATTATGTAATGAAATTGTCTAATTTTTGCTGTGTACTTGTATATATTTTGCAGAAATTGGCTCTTTTGATGGCGAGGAGATGTCGGAACCACCACATGATCCAAGTGTGGATCCTGATGACGATTAGGACATGGCCGATGTCGAGGATCATGATAAGGATGAGGCCGATGTAGAGAGACATCCTCCTGCTAGTGCACCGGTACCGCCTTTTGCTAGGCGCGATCGACCTGAGACTAGATATAGGATGGAGTTGGGAAACCAACTCAGTGCATTGATTGTTGAGGCGGGCATCTGGCCTGCTCATTACAATGACATACAGGCCAATGATAAGCTATTACGAATGTGGAGAGGCATGCCGCGTGACATGTACTACCTGATGCGGCATGTCGTAGGAGCTACGACAGCTGTTACGCGACTGAGGAGGAATATTGCACATTATAGGCGTAGTTGAGCCATGACACATGATGGAAAGTCCGTGAGCAGTGGCTCATCATCTCATGATCGTTCACCTCGCGTCGCACCTGATGAGCATGAGGCTCCACTAGCAGTCATCATGGAGATGAGGCTAGATCATCAGCCACATCTAGTCAGTAGCCAGTAGCATCCAACAGTACTAGTCATGATTATGAGCAGGCTGGACCATCGACCATCAAGGCTGCACTATTAACTAAGCAGGACTCCACTGCTACTGCTTATATTGATGTTGTACTACCACCAGCTGATGCATCCATCAATACTAGTCATGATCATGAGCAGGCTTGATGATCGACTGTCGAGGTTGCACTATTTACTGAGCAGGCCTACACTTGTACTTCTATTGATGTTGTACTACCATCAGCTGATCCATGAAATTTATATTACAGTTGTATATGGTCCATGTATTTTATGTTCATGTTGTAGTTGTACTTAATTGACATTTTGGTGATCATTATGATGTGCATATTGTTAGGTCATGTTAGATATGTTCATTTAATTTTTAGCTTGCAGATAGATCTGTATATGTGATAGCTAAGTTATTTGACATGAGATATATATTTGATGTTTGTATTGTGATGATGTTAATATATAATGTCAATTTGATGTTTGAATGTGTTTTTTAGTCGAATATGATGTTTGTACGATGGTTATCATGATCGTGATGATGTTTATTAATTAATTTAATATTAAATGACAATGATATTTATTAAATATTATGTCGTGATTGTAATTGAAATTGAAATTTTAATTGTATGTAAAATTGTAAAATTGTATTTATATTTGTAATTGTAATTTTAACTGTAATTGTATGTAAAATTCTAAAATTGTAATTGTAATTTTAATTGTAATTGTATGTGAATTATTTGTAAAATTTTAATTGTATTAATGTGAAAATTTTAATTGTATTAACGTGAAATGATTTTATTAAAATATTTAAGTTTGTAAATTTGCAAATAATTGTAAGATAACAAATCTAGAATAATATGAATTTTTTTAACATAATAAATTTTAGAAAATAATGAAAATAAATTCATGTACTTTAGAATTATCATTATTTTATTATGATCTTACATACAAAAAAAATAACTTTATATAGTCCGGTGCGCTTATCATCATAACACACACCGGTGCATCGTATTACTCAGACGCACCGGTGCTTCACAACTCTTCGGCACCAGTCAGGAATAAACGAAAATAAAAAAAGCGCAACTCCATTTTCCTTAAGTGAAAAAAAAGCATCAATTTGAAAAATGGGCGACAAAATATTTTTGAAAATATAATTTCATAAAATAATTCTTTAAATACTAAACACTTTTCATTATTTCATTATTTTTGCTAAAATTTTCAACCAGATATTTGTAGGAGACAGACCTAGAGCAACAGAGCATGAGGGCACTTTGGAGCAACGAAATACGTTCTAACAGAAGAATTCAGACAATAAGAAACCAAACCTCTGGTGATTCAAACCCTGTATCATAGAATTTCAAACCATCTAGTGATTAAATTTGATTATTTTTTTTACTTTTTCTGCAGTTTTATCCATTTTTATCCTAAACCCTTCATTTTTTTTTTTCCCTTTCTTCTCCATGTTTTTGTGATTTCAGAATTATGGTTTTTCATTTTAGATTGAAATCCAACCCACGAGACTACTTGCATATTCAGATCCCAATCCATTCGGTCATTGCATGAATTTTTGGAAAAAATGGGTTTTTCTTTATCGGTGCACCCTGCGTACCATAGCGCACTGGTGCGCTATATTATACAGAGCACTGGTGCACTGTATTATAAAATGCACCATGCAAGTACTGTGTAATAAAAAAATTGAAAACAATTTTTCTAAATCAGTGCGCCATATCTGAAATAGGGCACCGATGCTCCATTTTACGAGGATATCACTGTATGGTCTATTACATTATTTTTATGGTGCGTTTATAATACCCCACGCACTGTACGATCGATTATACTATTTTGCGGTGCATTTTTAATACCCCCACGCACCGGCCGCGGTGCGTACCTCATGAAAGGCGCACCAGTGTCTTGAGATTTATTTTGTACCTGAAATTTTGAGAATTTATTTATAAATATATTAATGAGTGATATGGTACAGGTTTCAGATTGATAAATAAATTAATGACAAGAGATCAAGTAACAAAAATACTGATAACACATCAAGAAAAGAAAAAAAGGCAAGTTCTTTGTAAATTATTTATAAAAAATATTATTTTTGAACTATATGTAAGTTTAACTAATATGTATTGTTTACTGTGTATCATGCAGAGCCACAAAATGACAAAGCTCGATATGATTATTTCTGATCTAGGACCAGACGAGTGTAAAAGCTTAATGGAAAAATTGCAAAAGGATGAATCAGGTGAATAAAAAAATACTATCGATTCAATATGAGTTTCTTTTTTTAATTATCATTAATAATATACTTAAAATTATTAGATAACATGTGTCAAACAGTCTATTAATTCACATGTGTTTAATGTTCTACAGGGACCAACAACTTAGAAAAGGGATGTTTTTCTAAGAAAAGAAAAAAAATAGAACATGCAAATGAAAATGAATTACTCCTTAGCTCATCTGAGTGATGTTGGAAGTTAACAAAAGGGGTAAAAACTTTTACAAAATTTTGAGAGATCTAGTGGAACGAATGTATAGACGTTATTTCCACTTATAATACAAAAATCAATCCAATGGTTCCAAGAACCAAATTTTTTTTAAACTACAGGAAGAGTTTCCAGAGAATTGGTTAATAAGACATGTCAAAATTTTAATAGAAAAAATGTACAACAACAAAAAAGAAGGAATGAAAAAGTAATATTCCTTTAAATGTTTGTCTAGAATTATTTATAAATATCACTTCTTTTATATTTACTTTTCATATATAAGTATAAAAATTAAATATTTGTTGTCATGTTACATTTTCAAGAAGTTTATAAAAATCTCAAAAGATGAACGAGTTGATATAAAAAATATGCCAGCAGGAATGTCCAAAAAGGTGTACAAAGAGATGGTCAAAGAAATGGACAAAATTGCATCGCAGGAGGAGTCATCTAAAAAACAACGTGCTTCAAATGTAATATGTAATAATTGAACTTTTTGATCATTAGGTACAATAAATAAACAATTTAGCATTAAATATTAATTTTCAAGAATTTTCTTGTAGAAAAGAAAAGAAAATGGAACCCATTTAGCACATAAAACAGGACGACAAGGAAGAAAAGGGTTGATCTCTAAGTTTGTGAGTAATTGTTACTTCCTTATAACAACTTAAATAGATTTCATTTTTGTATTTTTTAAGTTTTTTTACAAAAATCATCATTGAATGTCTTCAAACAGGTGCTAACATACAAAGAAAAACAATCAGACGAATGGATTGAAATTGGGTTAAATATGGGTTGTGAGTATATGTTGGCATATCAAAAATTAATTGTCGAATTTGTAAGCATATATCAATATTGTTTTACTTAGCTCTGTCTATAAATAATAGAACAAAAACATCTTTTATATTAAATATATGATTTGTTATTGGGTATAAAACTTGCAGGAAACAAAGTATGGAACTGCGCCAACAGATGAAATTTTGAAAGATGGCATGGTACATGGTTTTGAAAGAATGTGCATAGTTTATGAGTCAATTGTTTCTATAGTACGCCATTTTTCTTTTCGATTTACATTGATGTATATTATTTAATATTGCAATTTTCATTATTCTCACCAATGTATATACACTCATTTCAGTTTATTTTTATGTTTGTAGATGGAAGGTTAAGAAGAAGAAAACAATCAACGCCATGAAAAAAACATTCCTGAAAAATAACCAAAGTCATGGAAGTAGCTCTAGTAGTGACAGCAATTCAAGCGAAGAATGATGATCACTATGTTCAAATATCAAAGCAAGGCGTTTTATTTTTTGAAATATATATGTCTGTGAAATCAGACATTTTGTTTAATGTAGTGGACATAGTGTCCCAATTGAAAGACAAATGGATACCAATAACTGTCCCATTTTGTATGATAAAGACTGTCTTATATATATATATATATATATATATATATATATATAATCATAAAATATGTTTTAATTTATTCTATTCCATTCTCCATTATCGCTATTGCATCCTCCATTGTCGTTCTCAAATGCACTAATAAAAATTTAATTCATATGAATATTGTTATAAAATATATATGTGTCAACTTTTCATGAATAATGAATTTTAAAAAACCACAATAATTATGATATGATATAACAAAATAATCCAAACATCACATTCAAATGCATTAATAAAAATGTAATTAATATGAATATTGTTATAATATGTGTCAACTTTTGATGAATAATGAATTTAAAACAATCACAATAATTGGACTGCCACAGGTCGATGTTTCTAAAAAATACAAAATGAAAACCGGTGCGTGTTAGTAACTGTACACCGGTGCATTTATGTGTCTATACACACCGGTGCTGTTGTACAATCTATGGGCACTGAACAAATATCGATACCAGTTATAAATACTGGTGCGTTTGTGTGATACTGCGCATCAGGGCGTTTATGTATCTATAAGCACCGGTGCATTTTTATGATCTATGGGCACTGCACGAATACCGATACCAATTATAAATCTCGGTGCCTTTCTGTGATATGACACACTGCTACGTTTATATAAGTATACGCATTGGTGCGTTGATAAGACCTATGGGCAGCGCACAAATCCCAAGACCAATTAGAATGGCCCTATGTGTTGTATGACCAACACTACGCCCAGTGAGGTTTTACACCTAAACATCCCGGTGCGTTGGACTGAGACTGCCCCGGGGTGCTGTCTGCATGTACGTACTAGTGTGTTAAAGCTAGAGTAGCGCAATAATGAAAAAAACAGCCATAATAACCTCTGACCGCCCAATTTTTTTAATTGTGTTGAATTTCTGTTAAAAGCTCTGCCAAAACCTCCGTAACCATAAATGGATGTTGTAGCAAATTTTTTTTGGACAATTTTGGCCAATTTTATAACACTAAAAACCTCCTTTATAACCTCCACTAGAGGGTCTTTTCCTTGTAGTGACGGGAATATATTAGACTTGGATAGGGCTCCAACTATGTATAATATCTATATTTCTCTCTCTCCTCCTCCCTTAGGCCATTCCCTTGAGGGGTTTTTATACTCCCTCAAATTAGTTTTACAGTTCGAAACAGTTAGGCCATGGGCTGGGGTGGTTAAGTTACTGGAAAAACCATAAAACCTACCTCTAAAATAGGGAATATATATATATTTTTAATTTTTAAAATGGCATATGAGGTTCTCTATGTATGTCCTCGCATGTATATGCGAAAAAAGTCTGGGCAGAGTCGCATATGGGTTTTAAGATACTGTTTTTTGATAAATATGTCCAAGTCTAAAGGGAAGGGTTGCCGAAGGCCAATGCATAAGTCATCAAGTATATGATGGTGATAAATGATGCTATAACAGAAAGTGGGTTGATAGTCCCATAAAAGCGAGACACCCCTAAGTAAAAATATGCGATGGAATAAAATGTATAAAATACGTTATTTGGGGATCAAAGGGAGGTTCTTTCTTTTCTTGACTCTTAGGGGAAAGATATCTCAGCTCGAGGAGAACTGGATGATCAGTTCATGGTTGGGAGGATATCGGTTTTTCCAAGTGCAGTTCTAGCTCTAAATAATAGTTATAGATTTTATGTATACTTAAGTTCTGAATGTATAGTTTTAACTGTGTGTTCCTAAAAATTTTAATGATGGATATCCGCACACATATTACAGCTGTATAGAAAAAAAAATCATGCATGCTACAATGAATGTACAGATGTGCTTATTATCTTTTGAGTAGATTGTTGGCTGTGTATTTGAGTTCCCTAATGGATTCATGTATAGAGGTATTCTAGGATTAATAAATTCATTACAATACATTTAAATTTTTCAATTATCTTAGCATGGTTTCATTAGGAAAAATTTCGTATACAATCGTAAATAGCTAATGAGTCGGAGGAGGCTTAGGCATTGTCTGAAAGATACTATATGGTTTTATATACATGTATCTCTCAATTCGAATACGATTGAATAAGGTCACCATGGTAAATTAACTGGTAATTAAAATTATCATGAAAATACATCCATCACGATTGGGTAGGAAAGTGTGAGTTTAGAGTATAGGTAAGTTATATAAAAAAAAAATTTGAAGTAGCTGTAGAGAAGTAGAAAATTGCAACATGAGTGAGGGGTGAAGAACTTGGGTATGCATTTGAGGTATACATAATGAGAATTCAATTCAGTAGCTCCTAGTGGAACTACTGATAGGGTTTATAAAAACCATTTTATTCCAAAGCAAAGGATACACTATGATTACTTAATATCTTAATTTATGATTTTCCATAATGCTACGAGTATGGTGAATAATTCCATTCTTGATTAAACAGAGAAAAAATGTATTTCGAAACCTTGATATCCTTATTTGGTGGATACCAGAAATGTGAAAGTAATAGAAAGCCTTTACAAACATGACATATAATATACATAATAAATGTATACATTGAGTTACAATTGAAACAATGGATAACCATATCTTTATCATAAAAAACATGATTGAGAATGAGAATTGTAAAGGTGCACACTAACCAAAGAGAAAATTAACATGCATTAATACGCTCTTCACTCAGAATGTGCACTCATATTTTTAAATTCATATCACAAAAAAATATATATATATAAGATTAATATTTTCCTTATGGTTATCTTTTCATCTGTAATTACAACGTTGAAAATTCTTGGTACTGAGACCAAGGAAAATAAAAAATAAAAAAACAGTAAGATGGATAGTTAAAAATATATATATTGTAAACCACCCACAAGGGTGATAACAACCAGAGTTTAAACGGAATAGAAATGATCTCTATATCAATCCTCAGAGGGAATTTACTTTCAATCATTCTACAACTAAGTTGGAAGGAAACAAGCTCTACATGATTCACTGCATGTGTTAAAGCCTCAGGTGCATGATAGGATCGACCTAGAAGACGAACGATCCAAAATTACAGCAGCGATATTGAGCCACCAAGTACTGGAAGAGAAAAAGAGAATGAATGACACCACCCTTATACTTGGAAACCCCAAATACCAGAGGCATCATGAGTACAAATATACACTTATGGGGGAAGGTTGCTCACAAATTATAAAGAAAGGAACAAAAAACAAATATCTGGAAAAAAATAAATCAAGGTGAACCTTATGATATTCATAAATTTTGGCATCTGATTCTTTCGCATGTCAAATCTATGTACAAAAAGGAGGATAAATTAACTTAGAATAAAGTAGATACATTCAACATGACAACATTAAAGAAAATATTAATCTCAAAAAACAAATGTCCACAAGAGTATGAAGACCATTAGAGGCACCTTTAGAAAATGTAGTATGCCAACTCTCACAAAAGGAAAATAACAACAATATCTTCTTAAAAATTACATGTACATATACCCAAAGTGGTATTAAAACCCAAGTTTACCTCACATGTCATCATTGCTTCCTAGAAGGAAACCAAGACCAACTATATAATTAAAAAATTTGAGGTCATCGCAAGAAGAAAAAGAATAAAAAATAAAAAAATGGTTGATGCGTAAACCTGAGGAAGAAGCGATAGTAGTGCAAAAAAGTTTTGTTCCAGATTAGAGTGAATCATATAACCCCATCGATGTGAAGAAAAAAAAATCTTGGGACTCACTCATGGAACAAGGATTTTCAAGCATGCGAGTCACATCATCCCTCTGGTACAATGGACAAACCCTGGGATGCACATCCAGAAGGGCATTTGATAAAGAAAGGACAATACAATGGAACTTCAAGGGAGTAACTGCAATAGCCAAAATAAAGAAGCCATTTTTAAAGTAAAACAAAAAACCTTCAATATTGTAATAGACAACTGGAAGGGTAATGGAGCGTGCTGTGACACGAAATCCTGTGACATATACCAATTGTTAGACAATGGTGAAAGCTAATGTCAGGGAAGGCTATGAAAACAATAATAAATGAAACAGAGAGAACACACAATGGAAATGATGCTCCCAGGTTAATAGTTTAGGGTTTGCATTGTTGAATTTTCACCGTGGATTATCCAAAATTCATCACTACCATTCATTTATTTGGTCAGTAAGATCACCTGATAATCACGTGGTAATGAGGCACGTGGCAGTCGTAGAGTGGAGTATGAAACTCAAATAGGGCATAGTGATTGAACAAAAAGTCTTGTAAGTAATGGGACCAGCAAATTTAGGCATGAACCCATGTTTTCATCTCTACATATTAACCCTATATTGAGAATGTGCAGTAAGGGTACCATAGTAGTACCTTTGACATGAAATCCTTTCAATTGGCCTTGTATAGAATAATTTCCATAGTGATAAAATAATACAAATAAAATAATAGAGAAAGGTCAATATAGGACAAGCTATAAGTGAGTTATGGGTATGCTTTCCTAAGTAAATGAATTCTAGCTATAATGCACAATATAGGTGGAAAATTCGATCAAAACATACAGCCTTAATTCTACATAGTTGCAATGGTTAGGTATAATTCTTAACATTGCAAATAAATATGTACCCAAAACTTTATAAAGACTTAACTTGATAAGATAACAAGAAATATAGGTTGTAGTGAGAAGGGTAGGTATTAACCCATAACATAGGAAGAATAAATCACAAGGTACATATTTTACCAAATGTGTATTCCTTAAGGATGATTAGTGGTTACTTATGAAACTTAGTCACTTAAGCCATGTGTGAATAACTAACTATCATAAATGTAAGTACAATGTTTTAAAAAAATGGATAAGATTATAGCTTATGAAAATAGGTTTGTGACAGATGGTACCAGAGCCCAGGTTCAAAATGGGGCTTGAAGAATCCACCACAGTAATACTTAGAAATGTACATAATTGAAATATAATTTAGGTGATGCAATACTAATACCTGGTTGTGTTTTAATAAATGGTATTCAAGTGAAGTAGGATACTACAGAATGGCATAGGATCCCCTTCCAACTATAACAATAACAGAAGAATTATATGTTGATATGGGAAATGGGAGTACCCCACCAACATCTCAGTTTATGTATATTATCATAAATTTTTAGCAAGAGTTGGATCACCTAAAGAGAAGCAATGAACACTAGCTAAAGGCTAGTGGGGAGCAGGAAAGGATGATAAGAGAGTTGATTGAAACTTCTAGCGATAGAGCCATATAGCCAAAAGCAATGAAAATGAAAAATGTGGATAAAAAATCAGAGAAGTCTGAAAATGGAGGTGATTAAGATAGAATTTATCCAAAATATCAGAATTGAAAGAAGAAAGTGGAGCTGCAAGGGGAATTTAGAAAATAAAACCTCCTACTTTTGATTGTGAAAAGGAGGATAATGTAGAAGCATGGCTTCTCAACATGACAAAATATTTTCTAGTTTATGAGTATGAAAGTAAATTGAAGGCCAAACGAGCCATTTATCAGCTGCAAGGAAGATCTACTCTGTGGTGGGAAGAGGCCAAATGTGTGCACACATTGGAGGAAAAGGTAGTTTCCTGGGAGAAATACCAGAAATAATTTAAATCATGATAAATGAATGAACAATATTATGATGATCACACTAAGGAATTTCACTAATTAATTTTGGGACAGTTGACTATGGATGAGTTTGTGGCTAAATTCACCAATTTGTTGTGATATGTCCCTTATGTCAAATAAGAGAAATCCAAGGTATAACGATTTGTGAACTTCTTACCTACCCCTTATAAAGAAAGGATTGAGATCAAAAATCCCAAGACAATGTATGAAGCAGTAAGGAAAGCACGACTATGTTATCATAAGTTTAAGAATAGGGGTGGAGGCTAAAAACCTTTCCGAGGTAAGGAAGAAAAAAAAAAGTGCAATGTGGTCAAAGAGAAAAAATCCTCCTTATATTAAAAATTTTGGGAAAGACCATGAATGGAAGAAATTCAGTAAAGGTAATTTAAATTATCTGAAACAATCTCACACAGGCTCCAAACCCACGGACCTGAATAATAAAAAGATAAATGGCGGTAAGGAGAGAGAACCGTTGAAATTCTGGGGGTGTGGTGAAGCCCGTCTACTGAGAGAATTCTTGCATAATCTCAGATCTATTCAGAATATTTAATTTTTCCTCGAATAAATTTTTGGGTTGTATTAATCACTATTAAATGACTAAAAAAATACACATAAATTATCAATCAAGGGACATCTTTTATTTCAATGACAATCGCACTGTCTGTGCTGATACATCAAACCAGAAGCAAATCCAAATAACAGAAATCATTGTTGAATTAAATGCTGGAAGAAATCACTCATTCAGAAATAAAATGATCTACAAGACTGTGATCACACCTTAATTAATCAATACTAGCGTGCCACACAAAAAATACCTAACTGGTATCACTAATACCACATGTGTAACAACATATATAATATTGGAATTGAATCAGACCTATTCATAGCTAAAACAACATCAACAACACTTCCACTGATACATAAAGTAAATAAAAATATATATTCACAACTATCTTAACCATTGCAATCCCTGCTAAAGATGAGGGCCCTTCCTCCCTAGAAGGGCGCAAGGAGAGAAGGAACTTAATGGAAACTAAATCAGATGATACATGTGACAACAACAACATGATAACTTGTATTAATGTGACCAAAATTACAAAGCCAAAGTAATGTTGTTCTCCACTAACCTTTCGACCTCAAGGGTCGAGAACTATATAGTGGTTACATCTCAGAAAAATGAGGGATGGATCAGACATGTGAATGTTATGATTTTCATGCTAATCAAAATAGAATACATATGGTTACAACCACTTCTTAATACAAAATATGACTCAAAAATTATAGATTACAATCAAAGCCGCCTAGAGTCTGTTATCCAAAAATACAATATGTAATAACTTCTAGAACTATCATGATAAATCACAGCTGTAGTGTAACAGCTAGAGGACAGGTCAGCATCAGAAGTTGACAAGATCCTGTTAGCGGTATAGGTGTAACAGCAGTTCATCAGCGGGTCTGTAATAGCATGGTGTAACATCTCCATGGTGTAACAGCTGACTATAACATCACACCTTTAACTGACCCTGTACACCTCGTTCTCCCGATATTTTGTGCTACAAATAACATCTCGAAAGACAACAAAAGACCAGATAACTTCTCCAACTATTCATCCCCAGTTAGTCATAAAAAGACACGATACATCATAATAATTGATGAAATGGAAAGGTAATGAAAACAAGGTGAAACAACACAAGTTAAGATAGAAAGGTAGGAAAAAGAGGTAAATATAGTCCCAGTGGTTGTAGTCATGAGATAAAATGAGGGAAAGAAACGTAGGAAATAGGTAAAAAACTGGCACCCAACATCTCCCCCTAGCTGAAGCACTTGCATGTCATCATGCAAAATCTCATCTCTCATGAGAATATCTCTGGTGCAGGTCAGTTAGATCATAAGCGTCGGTTGTATCTTCATCTGCCAACCTATACCCTTGACTAGCCATCAGCTGTCGTACCAAAGACTCTGATTCATATTTGTTCAATTCATAATTACTCTAGTAATCCTCAATTGATAGCTAGATCAAAGGCAACTTGAACCTTAACCCAAGCCAGGAAGCACCAAGGGTTTGTACTATCTATGCATATGCTGGTACATGTGTAATGGCCACAACAAAATTCTGGAATGCAAATGGGTACCCCTTCAATAGCTCAACACTGCTGGCTTCTATGCATTTCAAGCACCCAGTCAAGGCTCGACTCTTCATTACTGAGAACTGATTAAGGCAGAAGTTCACAATCCTTCTTCTGTAAGCGGAAACATGTTCCCTTATCCCGGGAGTGCTCAAAATTCTTCTAAATTCCTGCCTTAATTCGACAGCCCATCTCGGTTCTTATTGGAGCCATGATACCATCTTCTCTTCATTGGCATCCATATATTTGGTGGAAAAATGCCACTCAATCTGATTCTTCAAGAAGGACACAAAAGCTCGCAACTGCAGATCCCCCATATAGGAGAATATTTTCACCAACATTTGCATAATTATGTGTTCACAAATGATATTGTGCAATAATAAATCACACAATAGGATTTTATTCAAAATTAGAACCATGAAAGACATCCAAGAATGTGCGAGTGGAAGAAAACAGATAGGGTTTTTCCTCCAGGAAAGCTTTCATCTGGAATAGGAAGTAGCATTCCCATAGAAAAATGGGGTAGGATGGGGAAGGTTGCCTGTACCCCAACAAATTAATGGCAAGGTCATGGAGTTTTTTATTATCCATGGTAAGATCCTAAACCTGTTGCTGTAATAGCAGCAACTGCTCCTACTTCTTCACAACTTCCTTCCTCTTAATATTCTCCCATCATTTCTTCAACTCTTCTTTCATCCAATTTTCCTGTAGAGTGCTTATATTCTTCTAATGTTCTTTCAATGAAATCATCCCCTCCTGAAGGGAGATTGCTTCTTGTTTCCACTTCTGCAATTCGGAAATTAACAATATTTTCTCAGAACTCCATTCCGAGACGGGACCCGACATTCTTCTGCATTCAATATCAACATCAATAATGGGTGTAACAACCTCTGTTGAATGGGTCTGCTCCACCTCTACTGTTGGTTCTTGTGTAATAACAACTTCATTAGTGGGTTCTTTTGCATCAACCCCTTTGTTTCTGCTTAGAGTAGCCTCTATTTCCATTGTTGTTTCTTTTGTAATAGGAGCAACCTCCACATGTTCTTGTGTATCAGCCTCTAGCTCAATTTATACAGGAGGCTCTGCTTTAACTGATGGTTCTTGTGCAACAACAGTATCCTTATAAGGTTCTTGTATAACAGCCTCCTGAAGTTCTGTTTATATTTCCATTGGCTAATGTTTTCCCCATAGACCTTATACCCTGATGTTGTTAGTTCTTGAAAACATGTTGTGCATACATGTACCAATATTTCCTTCCCCTCAAATGAACTTTGTTTCAAATGTTCATTTTCCTTTCTTATATTTTCAAGTTCTAAAACAGGACATTAATTTCGTCCTTACCTGATGAGGAGGGTTCCCTTTATTCTTCTGATACTTATGCTTCTTTCTGTTGTTTGGCTGTGGGAGAAGGTTCTGTGGGAAAGTTAAATTTCACCCTCCGTTTTGGCCATCTATCCCCAATTGGTTCATCAGTGGGCTCTTTCCCAACTTTGACCTTGGTAGGCCGAGTCTAGGTCTCAACTTCTACCTGACTTCCTCCCGAAGTTGCGGCCTATTTTCCCTAGCCTATCCTCGGCCTTTTTCATTTGAATTCTTCCCAATTCCTTCCTTTCTAGCGTAGGGCATCCATCACGATCAATTTGATGAGTCAATTATTGGTCACACATGCTTCCGGATGTGCTGATGTCTTCACTACCACCGCCATATGCTTAATGTTCCCCAATAAGTAGAATGGAATGTTAATCTTTTTCTGGTGCCAAATATGATTGAGTAGAGGGAAGTGATAATTAAACACAATTGTGGATCTTCCCTCACAAGTGATGCATTTGATTAAACCCAAGGCAACATTTTCCCATGGTTGAGGGAGTGATAACCTATCAATTCCTCTCCCTTTCTTCTCCAAATTTTCTTCTCCTTCTAGGAAGTCTTCCTTCAAAGAGGGGTCATTGATTTTTCTGTTAAACCACCTCCATCCCTCTACTGGAAATGTGGTTACTCAGGTGATTAATTCTTCTGTCACCTCAATTTGCAAGCCCCTGAATCGGGTCTGGTGGTTATTCAAATTCTGAACGAATCTGATTCCAACCACTTCATCCAAGCCTTCCAATTTCTAGAAATACTCAATCCATTTGATGTCTCTAAATACATCATAGGCTTCCAGACAGTTCCTCAAGGTGTCCATGGAATCTGGCTTGTGTCTAATTGTTGCTCCATCCATCTTGCTATTGTTTCTAAATTCGCTTCTTACTACTCAACCCATTGTAATGTCACTACACTGCTTACTTTATCTCGGCTCCTTACTCTACTTATCCCATATGAAAAGTTTGAGATGAGGGTACAAGGCTTCAGTCGAGGAGGGCGATGGGAGGTGACAGGATTTACGGATTACTAAATCATACTTCACACAACTCTTCATAAATGTCCCGTTATGGAAGGTAATAGGTTCTAAGTACACACACTCTTTCCGGTCGGATTTAGTCATTATTGGAAATTGTGCTATGAATTGGATGCATGTGGGGTTGATAACGGTTTATGACTACAAATTTTTTCAATGATTACAAGACATATCCCCTCTGCTTTAATGGTGATGGTCGCCCACGACCGTCATGGGAATATCATTACTTTTCCATTAATCACCAAATTATAAATGATGACATTACCTTTTGAATGATGTACCTGAAGCGACATGGAGGAGGATTTTGATTTGGTGGCATACTGCTTGCAATGATCATGGAGTTCATGCTTGGCTAGCACAATTATTGATGCATGTGACGAAAATGAGAAACAATGTTCGTGGTTGTTGGCTATTACATGTGTAACAGCCAAGACAACCTTCAGAATATTCTTCAGAAAACATGATGATTAGGAGAAATAGGTACAGAAAGAAAAAAAATTAATAACATCATATTGTAAAATGTATGAGGAAGGAGGGATGATGTTTTAGGAAGGGGAAAAAAAGGTGTGTAACAGCCGCCATAGGAGTGGTTTTCACCTGTTACAAATTGTATGACTGTGCCCCGCAAAGAGGTTTTCACAATCAAATTATATATATATATATATATATATATATATATATATATATATATATATATATATATATATATATATATAACAGGTGTAATAGCTGCCACAAAGGTGGTTTTTAGCTACTGCACTTATTGGAATTTCAAATTTCAGGCTGCACATGGAAATTTTCCCCTACTATTGTAACATGAAGATCAGAGTCCACGAAAATGTTAACAAATGATTCCTTCAAAGTAGGTTGATGATATAACCTTAAACAGTGCCCATTAACTAGTAACAATGTGTTAGTACTGTCGATGGTGACCAATTGTATAGTCCCATTGTCAAAGACCGTGTCTTCTTCGTGAGGACCTAGCCATCTATTGCAGATCTTGCCTTTGAAATCCTTGAACCTTGAATATTACAAGAGAGCCCAATATCCTTTCTGGAACTTCTTTTTCTTAATAAACCCGTCATGCCATCTAGCTCTCTGCTGCTGAATTATCTCTGTCTGCTTAATGGCACCCAACTGTTTCTCTTCCAACTCATTGAGCTGGTTAATCTTTGTTTCTGTGTTGTTCTTAAGTCCATATTTACCTACAAAGCTGTTCTTAATGTCTTTATCTTGAAATATATGGGGAATAAAGGATTCTTACCATACACCAATTCATATGGTGAGAAGCTTGTAGTATTCCTCCATGTTGTTCTGTAAGATCATAGCACCTCTGGAAGTTTCTCGGCCCAATTTCTTCGTTGTTTGGCTATTGTCTTTGTTAAGATTCCCTAAATGACTTTATTGGTGTTTTCTTGTTGTGTAACCAGCTCCAAAAAGAGAAGAAAAGAGATATAAACGCCTTAGAAATGAGCCACTTCGAGGGGGCAACCTCCAATACATTACATAAATGAACAATTCTTAGATGATACAATTCACAAAACCTCCTTTCTATATATAGGAGTCCATGGGGCCATAATGTAATCCTAGTGGGCCACAACGTAATCCTAGCCGACCAAACAATAATAATTTAAGGGCACAATAATAACAAAATGGGGGTTACAAGGGTACAATAATAACAATAAGGGGTTTACACTAATAATAATAAGGGGCTATACTAGTGATATAGGGACCTAACATGCCCCTCTCCTTCAAAAAAAGTGTTGTCCTCAACACGTGAGTAGCTCCGGGTGCTTCTGTATAAAATTCTCATCCTCCCATGTAGAATCTTCAGTGGGTAAGTTCTTCCACTTGATGAGATACTCTGAAATTGATCGATTCCATAGTTGTCGAGTTCTTTTTTCCATGACTGCTTCAGGTTCCAATATGATTTTCCCTTCCCCATCAAGTTCTGGCAATACTGTTTGAACTGGAAGATTTTCACCTATAACCTTCTTTAAGCATGAAACATGGAAAACTGGATGTACTCGCGAAGAAGCAGGAAGCTCCAATTTGTATGCCATAGTACCAATCTTTTGCAACACCTTGTAAGGACCATAGTACTTTGGCGATAATTTATTATCCTTCTTTGCTTCCTTGAGGGACATTTGTTTGTATGGTTGTAGCCGTAAAAATACCCAATCTCCTACATCAAAACTTCTCTCGCTACGATGTTGATCTGCCTGTTGTTTCATTCGATTTTGTGCCAAATTCAGGTTATCCTTTAAGAGTTTGAGAACTTCTTGTTGATGCTCGATGTGATCTTCCACTGCTTGAACCTTCAAATTTTCTCTTAAAGATGATGTGATGGATGGTGGATGATATCCATAAAGTGCCATAAATGGGGTCATTTTTGCTGCAGCATGGAAGGAAGTGTTATACCACCATTCAGCAAGAGGTAACCACTTGACCCATTGTGTTTGTTTATCAGATACAAAACAACGAAGATATCCTTCCAAACATTTATTTACTATCTCAGTTTGACCATCAGATTGTGGATGATAAGATGAGCTATGAGCTAATTGAGTACCCAAACAAGAAAATAACTCCGTCCAAAAATTTCCAGTAAAAATGGGATCTCTGTCGCTCACAATAACCCTTGGGCTTCCATGTAGCTTTTGAATTCTGTCCATAAATGTAGTAGCAATCGTACTTGCTTTAAATGGATGAGATAATGCACAAAAGTGTGCATACTTGGTAAGTCTATCAACTACCACCATGATGACACTCTTTCCTTCGGACTTAGGTAAACCCGTGATAAAATCCATTGAAATCTCCTCCCAACGTTGACTTGGAATGGATAAAGGTTGTAGAAGTCCTGGGGTCTTAATTGTCTCCACTTTATTCTGCTGGAAAACCAAACATTCCGCCACAAAATTTTGAATATCAGATTTAAGGCCATCCCAAAAAAATCTTTCTTCACCCTGTGGTAAGTTTTTAAAAATCCTGAGTGTCCTCCTAAAGGAGAAGTGTGCAATTCCATAAGAATCTTTTGTTTTAGTTGGGAATTCTTACAAAGATATAAGCGATATTTGTACCATAAGGAATCATTTTTCCAACTAAATGTATCAGATGTACTAGGATCTTGCTGCAACTTTTGAATGAGTATCCATACATCTTTTTCCTTCTTCCATTCATCTCTTGCTTTAGTTATCCAATCTGGTTGGATAATAGAAATGGCACAAAGCAATGCTTCCACCTCTTCATTATTTCTTGAGAGTGCATCTGCAACAACATTCAGCTTTCCTTTTCTGTAGATTATTTCAAAGTCATATCCCAACATCTTTGTGACCCATTTTTGCTATTCTTCTGACGACAGTCTTTGTTCCAAAAAGTGTTTAAGACTATCATGATCAGTTTTTACCTTGAAGTGTCTTCCCATTAGGTAAGTTCGCCGTTTCTTTAGTGCATGTAGTATTTCTAACATTTCCTTCTCATAAATAGGTTTATGTAAATACTTTCCTTTGATTGGACGACTTTCAAAAGCAATGGGTCTTCCTTCCTGCATTAAAACTGCACCAATTCCATTTCCTGAGGCATCACATTCCACAATAAAGGTTTTTGTGAAGTCCGGTGTAGCTAAGACCGGTGCTAGGCACATTGCCTCTTTAAGACGTTCAAAGGCCTTAGTTGCTTCAGGAGTCCATGAAAATGCATCTTTCTTCAATAATGTTGTTAGAGGTGCCGCTATTCTCCCATAATTCTTAACAAACTTGCGATAATACCCTGTTAACCCGAGAAATCCTCGCAACTGCTTTATGGTTGTGGGCACTTTCCATTCCTTAATGGCTTTAATTTTGTTAGGGTCTACTTTAACACCCTCGTGAGATACAATATGACCCAGATATTCCACCTCTTGTACTCCAAAGAAACATTTGGATTTTTTTTCATATAATTGTTTCTCCTGCAATAGTTTGAGCACCCTATCAACATGTTCAACATGATCCTTCCAAGACCTATTGTAGATTAGTATATCATCAAAAAATACTAGCACAAATTTTCTAAGGAAGGGTTTGAAAATGGAATTCATCAACCCTTGAAATGTAGAAGGTGCATCGGTAAGGCCAAAAGGCATGACCAAAAATTCATAATGACCCTCATGAGTTCGAAATGCTGTTTTTGGAATATCTTCAGTCTTCATTCTAATTTGATGATATCCTGAACGAAGATCCAACCTGGTAAAATAAATTGCTCCATGTAATTCATCCAATAATTCATCAATCACAGGAATGGGAAATTTGTCTTTAATGGTGAGCTTATTGAGCTCCCTATAATCCGGACACATTCGCCATGATCCATCCTTCTTGTGTACCAACACTACAGGAGCCGAGAAAGAACTTTGACTGGGTTGAATTATACCCGCCTCTAACATTTCTGCAATCATACGTTCAATTTCGCTCTTTTGGAAGTAAGGATATCTATAAGGCCTGATGTTTGGAGGAACACTTCCTGGAATCAAATGAATAGCATGATCATGATCACGAATAGGTGGGAGTCCTTTGGGAGTTTCAAACACCTTGGAATGATTGTCCAAGACTTGTTGGAGATCTACAGAAATAGATGATTTTTATGTTGGAACTTCTAGTGAGCATAATTGCGCAATTACGCCTCGCTGTTCTTTCTTTAGAAGCTTTGTCATGACAATAGAGCTTATTATCCTTCCTTGCTTCCCCGCAATACCCCGTAATTCGACTTCCTTTCCTTCTGAAAAAAATTTCAAGAAAAGTTCTTGAAAATTAAAAGCTACCATCCCCAAAGATTGTAACCATTGTACTCCTAGTACAACATCAGCACTTCCCATAGGAATGGCAAGCATTGGACTAGTCAATACATATTCCCCCATGGTTAGCTTGATATTATGGCATTTTCCAGAGCAATTTATAGTTCCTCCATTTGCAACCATCACTTGACATTCTGGTGCTGGGTATAGGAAAAAATTTAATTCCTTGGCTACCTTATAATGAATAAAATTATGGGTGCTACCCGAATCAATCAACACTATTACCCTTTTCTTCTTTATATGTCCTTCTATCTTGAGAGTTTGAGGAGTGGTAATTCCTGCCAGTGCATTACACGATATGGTCTGATTCATTTCTTCCTCTTCTAGGGGTGGTTCCTGGTGTATATCCTCTTCTTGTTCATTTTCTTCTTCTTCTTCACAATCTATGTAAAATAATTTCTTCTCAGCACACTTATGACCTTTAGTGTATTTGCTATCACAACCGTAGCAAAGCCCTTTTGCTCTTTTTTCTTCCAATTGTTGTGGTGTCAACCTTGTAGGTTGTGGAAATCTAGGCGTAGCAACACTTCCTTCTTTATAGAATTGAGTGGTAGGCTTCCTTGTCGCCATAATTTTACATTCAACTTTTCTTGCCAACCTGAATGCCTTCTCCAATGAATCAAGTTCCAAAACGCGAACTTCATGTTGGATGTTATCCTTTAAAGTGCCTAAGAAGAGATCAATCCTATGTTCCTCTCGAATATCAGTTACCCTTATATTCAATTTTTGGAAGTCCTCGATGTGCTGCCCCACTAAACCCTTTTGTTTGAGATTTATCAATTGGGTAAAGAAGGT
Source organism: Pinus albicaulis (assembly GCA_034641835.2). NCBI lineage: Eukaryota > Viridiplantae > Streptophyta > Pinopsida > Pinales > Pinaceae > Pinus > Pinus albicaulis. Next base: position 1,247,633,554 of record CM076578.1, on the reverse strand, counting down.
GTTGCTCTTTGTATCCTCATAATGTGCTATCATTTCCTCCGTAAAAATTGACCAAGTGACAATTTTTTTGCGGGAGCAAAGCCATTGATACCATACAAATGTATTTTGTTCTAAATGTAAAGTTGAAATGCGTACCTTTTGTGTGTTTTGCACGTTATGGAGATCAAAATATTGCTCCATCCGTAGTATCCATGTTACAGGATCTTTTCCATCAAACTTCCTCATATCCATTTTTGGAATATGGTGGTTCTTCCCGCCAACATTCGAGTTTATGAAATCATGATTAACATTTATTTTTTTCTCATCAGGAGGTTCTTCTCCTATATTTCTGCCATTAGGAATCATTTCTGGTTTTAAGCTTGTCATCAAGCCTTCCATGTATTCTTTTAGATCATTCTTCATGTTTTCCATGTTGTCTTTCATGTCATTCTTCAAACCATCCATCTTCACTTCCACGCCATCCATTTTAGCTTCCATGCCTTTCTTCAAACCGTCCATCTTCACTTCCACGCCATCCATTTTAGCTTCCATGCCTTTCTTCAAACCGTCCATCTTCACTTCCACGCCTTTCTTCAAAACTTCCATTTCATTTTTTGTTGCTTTTTGTGAGAGTGAAATTTGTTGCACTTGCTCTTGTAATTTTGATAGATCATGTTGCAATTCTTCATCTTCATGAGTCATAGTAGAGCCTTCTGAAGGCTTAATGGGTGTTGAATTCCTTTTAGGGGCCATTTTAGAATCCAATATTGATATCTATTCTACAAGATGCCCTTGGAATCAATTCAACTTGATTCTTCAAACAAGACTTATGCAATTCGGAAAAAAAATACACACCTTTTACTAGATTTTAGGAGATCGATATTGAAATTGAATTATCTCTGTAATTGAAAATCTTCGATATCTGAAATTCAGCCCTGTAGTAGCCCTCTGAAGCTTCTTTCAAATGCCACAAGTCTGACCTGATTTTGATTCTCCAAGACAAAGTTGTGTCCAATCTCCCACAATGACCTAATTCTGGACTGGTTCAGTAGAGCGAACTTGTACGACTTGCCACGTGTCACTGTTTTGTCCTTTGTCTCTGAAATTGATAGCGAAGAAACTACAGGCTGTGTACTTGTGACCAATTTTGACGGCACTCCAATCCAATCTTCAGAGAGAGAGTTATTGAAATTTTCCCACGATCACCTCTTTGAGATGAAATTCAGGAGCCTGAAAAAGCACTACCTTCCACAGATCATATCTCCAAAAATATTGCGAACCAAGCTCTGAAATTTTTTGATGAATTTCCTTAGGATTTCAGATTCGCACCATATGAATTTCAGATTCTGAACCTTCGTAGAAAAAAATTTATAGCGCAAATTCCACGATGACCTATTTAGGAGCCTGAAACAATACCTGACTTCCACAGATCATATCTCCGAAATTATTGCGAACCAAACTCTGAAATTTTTATACAGGCTTCCTCACGATTTTGGATTCGCACCCTAAAAATTTCAGCTTCTGAAACTTCGTAGAAAAAAAGTTATAGCGAAAATTCCACGATGACCTGTTTGGAGCAGCGAAACCCTAGAATCCAAACCTCTGATACCAAATGTTGTGTAACCAGCTCCAAAAAGAGAAGAAAAGAGATATAAACGCCTTAGAAATGAGCCACTTCGAGGGGGAAACCTCCAATACATTACATAGATGAACAATTCTTGGATGATACAATTCACAAAACCTCCTTTCTATATATAGGAGTCCATGGGGCCATAATGTAATCCTAGTGGGCCACAATGTAATCCTAGCCGACCTAACAATAATAATTTAAGGGCACAATAATAACAAAATGGGGGTTACAAGGGTACAATAATAACAATAAGGGGTTTACACTAATAATAATAAGGGGCTATACTAGTGATATAGGGACCTAACATTTCTACTTGACCATTTCGTTGTGGGTGATAAGGTGAAGTGATATTGTGATGAATTCCATACTTCTCAACCAACTTCTTGATGAAACGAGATGTGAACTGAGGCCCTCCATCTGTCACTATCTCCCTAGGTATCCTGAAGCGAAGAAAGATATCTTCAAACAGGAAGTCTGAAACAACTTGCTATGTAGCTCTAATTAGTGCCTTTTCTTTGACGCACTTTGTGACATAGTCGGTGTAGACCAATATGTATGATTGTTTCTGTGATGAAGGATTAATTGGGCCTACAAAGTCTAGGGCCCATTTCTAAAATGTTTCTATCATTATCCGAGGTTGTAACTGCATCTCATCTAATTTCAAAGGTTGGCCCATCCTTTAGTAGCTATCACATCCCTTCACAAACTTCTTGGCATCCTGGAATATGGTTGGCTAGTAGTACCCTGTTGAGAGTACTTTATATCCCATCCTTTTTTCAGTGAAGTAATCTCCACAGGGTTCCTCATGAAAAGCTTTCAAGGTCTCAAATACCTCATCTTCTATAACACATCGCCTAATCTGAAAGTCTGGCCCAGTGTGATAGAGATTTCCCTCTATCCAGGAGTAGGTAGCACTTTGTTGTATAATCTTCCTCTTTTCTTTGGAAGATAACTAGTGTGGAAATTTTCCTGCAGGAATATAATTGACTATATCCGCATACCATGGTGAGTGAGTAGAGATGGAAAAAAGGTATTCATCTAGAAAGGAGCCCTCAATGGGAGTGCAGTCATCACTTATAGTTAATCTAGAAATAAAATCAGCAACCACATTATATTTTTCGGGTTTATCTGAAATAGTGATATCAAATTCCTGTAACAGCAATAACCATAGTGTAACTCTACCATTAGTAACAGGTTTCTTCAATAAAAATAAAACTGCAGCATGGTCAGTGTGTCCAAGTACTTGATACCCGATGATGTAGTGCCGAAATTTGTTGATAACATGCACTACTACTAGGAATTATTTTCAGTCACTTTGTAGTTGAGATCTGCTAGAGTTATATTCATGTTGATGTAATAAATGGCATAAGGTTTCTTCTCCTCCAGTTTCCCCAAAAAAAACGCCCACAGCTATGTCAGATGCATCCATAGCGATATGGAATGGAAATCTCCAGTTTGGTCCTCGTAAAATAGGAGCCGCTGTTACAAAGTTCTTTAACTTCAAGAAGGCTTGCTCACACTTTCCTATCCACACAAATTTCGCATCTTTCATGAGCAAAGAAAACAGAGGAAATGCAATCCTTGAAAAATTCTCTATAAATCTCCTGTAGTACCATGCATGTCTCAAGAAACTATGTACCTATTTTGGAGTCTTATGAGCTGGGATTTTTGAGATTACCTCATTTTTTGCAGGATCTACCTTGATTCCATCTTATGAAATGAAATGTCCCAGCACAATTGCCTCGGTCATCATCATGTGGCATTTCTTCGTGCTCAGAGCAACAGTAGTTTGTTCACAATGTTTCAACACCTTTTCCAAATTGACTAATGTTGTCTCAAAGGCATCCCTATAGGGTGTAAAATCATCCATAAATATTTCAAGACATCCATTCAAGAGATTAGAAAAAATACCCAATATTTCCCTCTGAAAAGTTGTTGGCGCATTACATAGGTCAAAAGGAGGGACTCTGTATGTAAAAGTATCCCATGGGCAAGTGAAGGTTGTCTTTTTTTGGTCTTTCAGGGAAATCTGTATCTGATTATAGCCACTGAACCCATCCAGGAATGAATTTTTTTTTTCCCAGAGAGAGTATCCAAGACCTAGTTAATGAACGGTAAATGGAAATAGTCCTTTTGGAGTGGCCTTGCTAAGCTCTCTATAGTCTACACAAACTCTCCACTTGCCGTTATTTTTCAGAACTATGAAAAGCAGAGACACCCAATGTCTTTTAGAAATGGGGTAGATGAAATTAGCATTGAGTTCTACAATTCTTCTTTCACTATCTCCTTAATTGCAGGGTTCGTTCGACATTGCGGTTGTCTAATTGGTTTGCAGTCCTCTTTAAGATAAATGTGGGGGGTGCATAGGCCAGGGTGGATTCCTTTCATATAAGTATAGTCCCATGCAAATGCCTTTTTATATTTCTGTAACAGTTGTATCAACAATATGTTTTGTTCAGCAGTCAAGTTAGGATTAATGTTAAATATTTTGTAGGTTTGATTTCAATGGGACTGCTGGTTGTATGTGGAGTAGTTTTCAAAAGTTCAATGATTACATCATCTACCTCGTCTTCTTCCCCTAGATCTCTAATAGAGGAAAAAAAGAGTGAATTGCTAATAAAACCATTAATGATATCATCCTTCGTTTCATCCTTAAATTATTGTGCTTTTCCAACCATGAGGAGAGGTAGAGAAAGATCAAATTCAGGTTCAAATTCGTCCCACCAGGGACTACTCAAATACATATGAGGTTTTGCTAGGGGCAAGGAAAATTTTAAGGATGTAAATTTATCCTAAATATTAGAAACCTTGGCGAATATTAATAATCCGTAATATGTAAAATATAAAATGTCTAGTGATATTTTAGTAAAAATATTCAAACTTCTAATGAATTTATATAGTCTCTATAAAATTTTGGCAATTTTTAAGGTAAAATATTTTTTTCCTATAAAATTTCGACAAATCATTTTTAGGAAAAAATAGGAATTGGCGAATCTTTTTTCGGCAAAAAGCATGGAAAATTAGACCATCTACGAATATTAGCCCCTAAAAGTTTCCCTGGCTAGGGGGTAAAGATTCAAGTTCTGAGTGGCCTGCCCATCTGAGATCACCATAGACCCAGACCTACACCCGATATATGCATCTATAGTGGCTAGCCATGGTCTTCCCAAGATTAAAGGATGACCCCTAGTTTGGATTTGGTTAGTAAAATGAGAAAATCAACCAGATAATTCCAAGGAGCCACAGTGATAACGACATATTCTATCATTCCCTCGAGCTTGACGTGAGACCTATCTGCTAATTCAATCACTCTAGGTGTAGGTCTAAGTCCATGAAGTCCTAGGTAGATAAAGAGGTCTTTATTCATGACATTAATTTCTGCCCCCAAATCAATCAAAGTGTTGGTTATGTGTTGGTCATTAATATGGACAGTCAATGTTGGATTCCCTGGGTCATTATATTTGGTCAACAAAAGTTGATAAATCATAAGATCAAACAGTTTCCCCATAACATGGATAGTAGTAGGGTCTTTCGGTTTTCTTATAGGCTTTTTGACACACATATCCCTCATTTTTTTAGCATAGATAGGTACTTCCTTAAGAGCTTGTAACAGCAGAATCCGTACATACAAATTTTGCAATTCCTTGAGGAATTCAGATTCAGATTGTGAGGCTAGCCTAGTTTCAATTAATAATTGAGGGTATGGAGGAACTTCAATCTTAACATCTGAGTCAACTGTCATAGATGCACCAGCCTTTCTTGAGCTGGATGATGTAGAAACAACAGACCCTCCCGAGCTGGCTACTACAGGTGTAAAAAAACATGTTGTATTAGTTGTTACATGTGTAATAGCTGTCTCAGAATCGATCATATCTTTTCTAGGTGGCACACACTCTTCTTTAGTAATAATGGGAGTATGCTCAAGTTTGATTACTTTTCCCGACCAAGCTGGAACCTCGTTGAGTCCAATAGGAGTAATAAGATAAGTATGGAAGGTAACCAAAGTGTCTATTTTCTGGGCTACCTTATTATTTGAATTGGGGTTAGATTGCATAGGTAATTGGGGTCGGGCAGAAGGTGTAGGATTTTGAAGAGAAGGTAGTTGGAACTGCTGCTACATTGGTAGTGTAGGAGGTAGTGGAACTTGGTCATTACCTCTCCAATTCTGGCTCCAAGGATGAGGTTACGATGGAGGATATTGTATTGGTGGAGGGGAAGGCCACTGGTTCCATGGTGAAGGAAATTGTGTTGAGGAAGGAGTAGGATATGTACATGGATATTGCTGAATATTATAAAAATTATTCCAAGGATTAAAAGAGGAAAAATATGGAGGCATACTTGTAGGTCATGGATTCCATGGCCTCTTTGATCCAATGAAATAGGAAGGTTGGACATCCTCGCTTGACTCTTGAAGTACAACCTTTAGTCTGGGCAGTTCAGGACATTGATTCATGGAATGCGCCAATTCGTAGATGTTTCACAGGTTGACACTACTGAGTCCACATTCTCTTTCCAAATTTCTCTTTTGCATTCGAGATAGAATATTTCTAAGGCTTCTTCAGCTTATGCTTGCACTTTCTTAACTTGTACCGTAGTGATCTAGGTAGAGAGAGTGCTAAGAAAGTCGGTTTTAAAATCCCCAAATAGATTTATGATCTCTGCTCTAGTTACTTCTCCACTTGTGGACTTCTGTATCCAGACTGAAGGGTCCTAAACTAAACTCCTCCCTTTGACCGATCCTCTTGAGCTCCGTAGGCAAAGCTTCATTATTTCTTCAAGAGGTTCTTGTGATATGTCTCCTTTTTCCCAACATATTTAAATTCTCCATAGATTCATCTCTTATAACTCTTAAGAATATTGGTTTCAGGATTTCCGAGGCTAAGTTATCGAACTTAGACCTTTGTAAATTGTAATGGAATTGCTCCATATAGTCTTCCAAGCTCTCCTCCTCCTTTTGTGCAATTATGAAGTTCTCTTCCTTCAAATCCCTTGTTCGACAGTAATCCTGATATTTGAAGAGAAAGGCCTCCCTCATGTCATTCCAGGTTCGACTTGTGCCAACACCCAATCTCATGAACCATCTTAATGCTGCTCCTTTCAGAGTAGCAGGAAATAATTTCAGCTTCTGGGTGTCTGAAGTGTAGTCATAACCTCTACACAGCACATCAAAATAAAAATAAAAAGGTATCAGGATCTTCAAAAACCATCCCTTGACAGGATGGTAGGGATAAAAAATGAATGTTTTTTATAGGAGCCTCATCCTGTGTCACTAATATCGGGAATTAAAAATCAATAGAGATATCTATCTTGAAATTCTCATCCCCCATGGATGATTCTTCCCGATGGGATGAACTGACCTCGGAGGATGCAAGAGATTGATAAATAAAAGGATCAGTTTGTTCCAAGACCAACTGTTTGACTGCACTACCAGCGTTCAAATGATGATCAACTGAATGTTGTTCCTTAGGTCCCTGATGCTCCCCACTGGTCTCCCCTTGTCCTTCAATTCTCAAATCCTGATCAATGATTTTCCACTGCTATTTTAGATATGGAGTCTTAATATCAAGAGTGGATATGTTGTTCCAAGGGTGGTGAGGCCCAGACATGGAAGGCATCGATGCCTCAGGCTTTGATATAGTAGCCTCTTTCTGTGGTCCTGTCTTCCTATTATCTCTGTATGAAGTAGAGTGTTCCTTTTTTTCCCTTGAGATTAGATCTCCAACGAATGCCTTTCTTCCCAAGTCTGCACTCTTCTTTTCCTTCTTCCGACCCGTCTTTCCTGTAGTTAGTAGAGTGGGGGGTGTTTTTGGATTTTCCTATTGTCCTACTGGCACACATGGAACCTATGTGTATCAACTCATCCTACAAGTGCTTTAGTTTCTACAACAGTGATCCTGTCTAGGTATGTTAGAGTGATGCACAGGTTCTTACCTCTCGTACTACCGGCCAACAAATGTATAGCTGAAGATACCCTAAAGAAAACACCCAAAAATTCACACTTCTAAGTGACCCAATGAGACATTGGTGAGCCCGCTCAAGTATGTTAGAGAGATGCACAGGTTCTTACCTCTCGTTTTACCGCCCGGGAATTGTGTCGCTAGAGACACACTAAAAACACACATAAATTTCACCTCTAAGAACCCCAGTGTAACACTGGTGAGCCCGCTCAGGTATGTTAGAGTGATGTGTAGGTTCTTACCTCTCGTCTTATCGCCCGAAAATTGCAGACTGGGTACATTCTATCATCTAACAAACAAATCTGGTTGATTGGATCGTCACTGCCATCCCTGGAAATGACGCCAAAATGTTGGGTTGTATTAATCACTATTAAATGACTAAAACAATACACATAAATTATCAATCTAGGGACATCTTTTATTTCAATGATAGTCACACTATCTGTGCTGATACATCAAACTAGAGAAAATCCAAATAACATAAATCGTTGTTGAATTAAATGCTGGAATAAATCACTCATGCATAAATAAAATGATCTACAAGACTGTGATCACACCTTAATTAATCTGTCCTATCACGCCACACAACAACTACCCAACTGGTATCTCTAGTCCCACATGTGTAACAACATATGAAATATTGGAATTGAAGCAGATCTATTCACAACTAAAACAAAAACAACAACACTTCCACTGATACATAAAGTAAATAGAAATATATATACACAACTACCTTAACCATTGCAATCCCTGCTAAAGAGGAGGGCCCTTACTCCCTAGCAGGGCGCAGGGAGAGAAATAAATTAATGGAAACTAAATCAGATGATGCATGTGACAGCAACAACATGATAGCTTGTATTAATGTGACCAAAATTACAAATCCAAAGTAATGTTATTCTCCGCTAACCTTTCGACCTCAAGGGTCGAGAACTATATAATGGTTACATCTCAGAAAAACGAAGGATGGATCAGTCATGAGAATTTTATGATTCTCATGTCGATAAAAATAGAATACATATGGTTACAACCACTTCTTAATAAAAATTATGACTGGAAAATAATAGATTACAATCAAAACCGCCTAGAGGCTATTATCCAATAACACAATACATAATAACTTCTACAACTATTGTGATAAATCACAGTTGTAGCATAATAGCTAGAGGATAGGTCAACATCAGAAGTTGATGAGATCCAGTCAGTGGTACATCTGTAACAACATTTCGTCAGCAGGTCTTTAACAACATGGTGTAACAGCGCCGTGGTGTAACAACTCACTATAACAACACACCTTTAACTGCTCCTGTATGCCTCGTGCTCTAGATATTTTATGCTACAAATAGCATCTGGAAAGAAAAAAAAGACAAAATAACTTCTCCAAACATTCATCCTCATTTAGTCATAAAAAGACACGATACATCATAATAATTGATGAAATGGCAAGGTAATGAAAACAAGGTGAAACAACACAAGTTAAGATAGAAAGGTAGGAAAAAGAGGCAAAGATAGTCCGAGTGGTTGTAGTCATGAGGTAAAATAGGGAAAACAAATGTAGGAAATAAGTACAAAACTAGCACCCAACATAAACCACTGTGAATGATATTGCTAGAGGCATTCCAAGGATAAGTGTTGTGCTGGAGGACAGACAAGAAGAGCACAAATATATGATGATTGAGATTGAAGATACTATTTCAAAACAATATGTTTCTATTTTAATTGATCGAGGGGACAATTTAAGTTACATTAGTCCACAACTTGGGGAAAAATGTAAATTGAAAGTTGAAAATTTTAAGAATGCATGGATGGCACAGTTGGAAACTGGTCCCAAAAGAAGAGTAATTAGCCAAGTGAGATAGAGTCATATAAATATAAAATGTTTCCCCACAGATGTAAATCTAAACATACTCCCCTTGGGATACTATGATAAATTAATAGCTAATATATTGGTTGGAAAAACATGGAGTTGTCATAAATTGTTTAGAGAAAACAATGAGTTTCATGATTCAAGATCAAAGCGAAATAATCAAAGGCATACTGAAACCCATATCGGTCAAAAAAAATTCCATCCTTACAAATGACAAAGGCTGCACAAAAACGGTGTCATCCATTAAGGGGTTTTAGGATGTTTTTCCAAAGGAAATTTCGGGCTTACCTCCCCGCAAATATATATATTTATCCATTGATTTGGTACCAGGTGCAACCCCGATGTCTATAGTTCCTTAATAAATGAGTGTACCTGAGTTATTAGAGCTGAAAATACATCTAAAAGAATTAATCGCTAAATGCTATATTAGAAATAGCGTGTCACTATGGGGGGCTACCGTGTTATTTTGTAAGAAGATCGATGGCACATTTAGAATGTGCATCAATTATCGATAATTAAGGAAGTTAACCATTAAAAAAAAATACCCATTACCCATTATTGATGATATGTTTGATCAACTAAGGGGGGAAACTATATTTTGAAAAATTGATCTTAAGGACCAGATATCACCAACTGAGAATAAAAGAGGAAGATATTCATAAGACAACTTTTCGAGCAATATATTTTCACTATGAATTTGTAGTGTTACTATTTGGTCTTACTAATGCCCCAATAACCTTTATATTCTTAATGAACAATGTACTTAATTAGCACCTTGATTAATTTGTGTTGGTATTTATAGATGACATTCTAGCGTATTCCAAGAATGAAGAAGAACACAAGGAACATCTGAAATTAGTGTTAAAAACTTTTATTTTAACATCAAATATATGAATGTGAGCATTATAATGACATAATACAATATTTGGGCCACGTTATTTCAAAGGAGGTATTGTATGTCGATCCTGAGAAGACCACAACTATATTAAATTTGTCCATGCCTGAGGATGTGTTAGTTTCCCATTCCTTTATAGGAATTTCAAGATATTACCGAAGATTTATAGAAGGATTCTCTAAATTGACCTACCCTATTACATCCTTATATAAGAAAGGAACAAAATTTGAGTGGACAACCAAATGTGTGGAAAGTTTTGACAAGTTGAAACAATTACTTACAGTGGCCCCTATATTAAAAATTGCAAACCCAAGTAAGGAATCTATTGTTTTCACAGATGTTTGTTTTGGATGTCTAGGGGGATTTCTAATGCAAGGAAATTCAGTAGTAGCTTATGAGTGTAGGAATGTGACAATGCATGAAAGAAATTATGCAATATATGATCTAGAATTGGCTGTTGTAATACATGCCCTACAGATATCACAAACACTATTTATTAGGAAAAAAATTCAATTTGGTAATAGATCATATCCATTTAAAATATTTTTCTAGCCACCCAGATCTTAATTCCAGACAAGATAGGTGGATGACATTCCTTAATGAGTTTGGGTTTGACATTAAATACATAAAAGGAAAGGAAAACAAGATAGCATATTCTTTACGCATACATGGAAATTCCTTAATAGGGATATATGTTAGCAACATTAGTACAGATTTTGTAGAGAATATTAAAAATTCAATACCAAGAGATCCTAAATACCTAGAAATTCAACAAAAATTGTAGCAAACACAAATCTCAGGTTATGCTAAAAATTTTGAAAGCTTGTTAATTTACAAGAAAATATTATATGTCCCCAATGTGATTGCTCTAAAACAAATGGTACTAGATGAGTAGCATACGAATCCACATGCGAGACATCCTAGATATCAAAAGATGATAACGACATTAAGAAATGATTTCTTTTGGATAGGAATGAAAAATAGGTGGAAGTATATTTGTCAAAATGTTTATAATATCAGCAAGTGAAGGTGGAACACTAACACCCCGCTGGATTATTGAATCCACTATCTATCCCTAAATGGAAATGAGATGTGATTTCCTTGGATTTCATCACGAGATTACCAAGGAAAAAACAACGACAAAATTCCATTATGGTGGTAGTAGACACCTTAAGTAAATTAACTCATTTCATACTAGTACAATCCACTTATGTGAAAACACAAAATGCCAATATTTTCATGAAGGAGATTTTCCAACTACATGGAGTGCCAAAGATGGCAGTTTTGCATAGGGATGCTAAATTTACCTCTAAATTTTTGAAAGCTATATTTGGGGGCATGGAAACTCAACTAAATTTTAGCACTGCATATCACCCTCAAACGGAGGGACCGAAAAAGAGAACCAATCAGATTCTGGAGGACATGCTAAGGATGTATGTCATGGATGGACCTACGAAATGGGAGGATTTTCTACATTTATCAGAATTTTCCTATAACAACAACTACCAAACTTCAATAAAAATGAATCCTTTTGAAGCCATGTTTGGAAGAAAGTTCCATATGCCTCTCACATGGCATCACTCGGAAGATAGATTAATATTAGGAACATATGCCTTGTAGGAAAGGGAGGAGGTGGTATGGAGGATTAGACAAAACATAAATACTACATAAGATAGGCATAAAATATATGCAGATATAAAGAGAATGCACAAGTAATTTAAGATTGGAGACCATGTGTACTTAAGGGTGAAACAGAGGAAAGGTATATCTTGTAGTTACTACATCACCCTCCAAAATTTTAACCTATACCAAATTTCAGAGCCTTCCTAGTTCTTGTTCATCATTGTCGCAAACTTTGAAACATTTTATTTATTTTCTTATAATTTTGTGTTCCCTTTTGCAAGGTGGGAAAAGTGTCTTATTTTGGCATATTGGTTGTTGTAATGTGTGTATAAGCATATTTTGGTGGTTCTAGAAGGTCTCCTTTATGTAAATGAGTTTTTCTAACCTTCTAAGTACACATCACACTCATTTCCAAATTTTTCAGCACTATCGCACAAGTGTCGTCACGGTCGTCGTAAAGTCTACCTTTAGTGTCACACTTGTCATAAAGATGTCATACAAACAGATTTTTTTTTTTATGTCATTGATGATCTATGTTGTTGAGTGATCAAAATCTTCTAAGTGTGTGATCACAGTCGAAGTTTTATCACTAGTTACACTAAGCTCATCGATCCCACACAACAATTTTAGCAAAAACTTACCAACCAAGAAACTTAGCTTCATCCAGCCTACCTGAGCTATGAACTACGCACTATGGAGTTCCTACCCCTCAGGATTTCCTCACTGCGTATTTTTTATGCCCAAGCTCTCGCCTTGACCTTCATAATTATGCAATCATGGCTCTCAACCTGACTTAAACTGTGCACTTCACAATCGCAAGCCTCAAGATTATTCCTTAAGCACTTCAAATGCATATATATGGAGTATCCTAGCCTCCCTTGACTCCTAGAATTGCGCAGTATGTTCACCCGGTGTCCATTCCCTCAACATGTCCCATTGGCTCCCAAAATTGTGTTGTCTTTCTCCTTAGTCCAGCATCAACTATGCACTATGTAGTCTTAAGGCTCAAGTATTCCCTTTTCTTCCCTAAACTATGCAACTGCATAGTCACTGATCCCCTCTTCCCAACCTGCCACTTATTCAAGGCTCAGTTTATGGATCATAATGCACCATCTTAGGCTAGGGTTTTTCAGATTGATGTCATCTTGTCATGAGTGAATTGTAGGATAAAGTACCCTATCATGCCATGAAAATATGATGAATAAGGAGAAGGAGGGAAGCATATTCAAAGACACTCTTACATCTTAGCTTACAAGTTAATCGATCAGGAGAAAGAGAAGGGACACTAGTTTACAACCACTATCCAAGACTTGAGATCTTTGAAGACTCCTTATCACCAAGGCATGCAAAGGTGGAAAGAAAATCTTATTCAAGGAGACATTCACCTATTAGCAGTAATGATCCAAATGGAAAGTGCATCTACCCTTCGTATTCATTCACTCATGGCATTTATCCACCCATGGATTCATCCGCTCATGGAATCTACACATGGTATTGTAAGTGGCATCCACCCATGGTATTTATCTACCCACGGTATTCATTCACCCATGATATTTAACCGCCCATTTAGTTTAACTCTGGTATTGTAACTAAAAATAAATATAAGTAACAAGTCGCATTTTGTAAAAGGACAGATTTTCCACCATAATGTAGCTTTTATTGTTATTCATTGTTTTAATACAAAAAATTATTTGCAGTTTTTATGCAGAAATTCAGCATAGTGATTGTAGATCTAAGCTCTTCTTGAAAAATCACCCAATTTCAAAAAAACAAAATGGTCGAATCAAAGTTTGGATTAGGGGGATATCATAGATTTAAAATCAGCTATTTTTTTTTTTTCAGAATGTTTATGACAATGCAACAGTTGCATCGTGAATATGAGTTTCTAGAGTGTCCAGATAGGGATTTTAATCAAATCGAAAGATGAAAAATGGTAGTTTTGTTTCCAAAAAAAGGTTATAATAACGATTCTGAGTTATATTTACCAAGTTATTCCCATTAATTGCTTGTATATCTGGAGCAACATTCAGAGCGAGTTCCCTTGGGAGATATGCCCTCCCACCCCGCTTTAGTACAAACCTGCTTCAAATTCATTAGTTTCAGCATAGAAGCATTTGGCTTGGGTTCCTTGGAGATGTTCCCTCCCACCCCAGGATATGTATGAACATGCTACTTCATCAACAATCAACATCGCGATTATGGGTCAACCAAACAAAATCCTTATCATCAAATTCCATTGGTTAGGCCTAATATTTTTAGTATCATAGTTGGTCACAAGCATTACAAGGTATCTCTATCCTCAGATCTTCAGTTTTCATGGTTATGGGTCATCCAAAAATCAACACTTCATCGAAGTATATTTGATAGGATGCACACAGTCAGTGTTACAGTTGGTCATAAACATTATAGGGTATCTCTAGCCTCGGATCTTCGTTCATCGTGATTATGGGTTAACCACACAATACCATTCTCTTCAGTGGCTCTTCATATTCAACACAGACTTCTGAGGATGGAACTTCACACAATGGGGACCATTTCTTCTTAAGGAGGGAGGAATGATCCAAATGGAAAGTGGCATCGACCCATGGTATGCATTCATCCATGGAATTTATCCACCCATTGAATTAATTCACCCATGGAATCCACTCATGGTATTGTAAGTGGCATCCACCCATGGTATTTTAAGTGGCACCTACCCATGGTATTTAACCAGCCATGGAATTTACCCATGGTATTGTAACTAAAAAAGACTATAAGTAACAAGTCACATTTTGTAAAAGGAAACATTGTCCACCACAATGTAGATTTTATAGTTATTCTTATTTTAAAATAAAAAATGTTTCTTTGTGGATTTTTTTACTATGTGTTATCCCATTTTTTGGTCAATTTAATGTGTCCTAAATTGCTACATTAATTTTTCAATCCGGGATTCGTAAGCTGACGAAGTGTGGCGCACTATATGTGCAAGATAACCTATCTCTTACTTTTTGTCGTTTTTAGTTTTTTTATTTTTATTTTTATTTTTATCTTGATTGGTTTCCTAATGTGAGATGGAAATTTAAAAGACAAGTATGGATATAAATGTTCAAGGCAATGATGTCCTTTATAATCATTTCCCAAACTTCAAACTTCAAAAGGGCTTTAAACATGCAATTGACAAAATTAATTCTTAAAAGAAAATGAAAATGTGCCACTATACTAGTTAAACAAAGTTAAACAAACAGTGAACTATTGAGCATGAAACTCATTACCCTTGCTGCTGTCTAAATGCAAAAAGAAACTGTGCTCAAAGAAATTCAAGAATTGCAAGCAAAGTAAAGCTAAATCAAATTACATCAACTCATATTCTGACCTCTCACCATTAGTCTTGCTATGGCTTTCGAAGATAATCATAAACAACTTGAGCAATCTGATATCTAATTTGCAGAAAAATAAACTAATATCAAATCACACACTCATACTTCAATCCCTCACCATTAGTCTCGCTATGGCTTTCGGAGGTAACTGAAAATGACATGAGCAATTTAATATCTAATTTGCAGAAAAATAAACTAATACCAAACTACACACTCATACTTCAATCCCTCACCATTAGTCTCGCTATGGCTTTCGCAGGTAACTGAAAATGACATGAGCAATTTAATATTTAATCTAACTGATTAGAGCAAATGTACAAAACTGAAATAGATAAAACAGTGCTGGAATGAAAAGCTAAGAAAATAAATCAGCAGAAGGACAAGAGTGATTCCATGTCATTAGTCATCATAAAACTATGTGCAAATGCCCGGGCTGCCTATTGTAATCTGGAACAAAAACACTGGTCAGTTAACAACAGTATAAAACATGAAAAATTATAGATAGAAGTGAAACGTTAATACCATGAGAGATGCAGTATATACATGTGAATAACTATGGCATAATACACGTAAAGAAATAAAGCATGCAACTATACAATAATAAACAAAACCTCAGCGTGTGCAGGGGCCCTCTGCACAAACCTCGGACAACAGCTATCAACCATGAATTACGCTGATGAACAGAGTCTTCTCATATATTCAAAATGCAGTTACAATAATAGAAAAAAATGTTACGACACAGTGGCTTTATTTACAGCAGAATTAAATTACAAGAACTAACTATTATGCATATGAGAACGCATTATTTATAGCAGAATATGACATAACTAATTCCCTACAGTCTACGCTGATAGAAGACACGTGAACAACCACGTCCATAAATCTAGCATCATGGCTACCGTGAAGATTAAATCTATGGAGATAGGTTGTTGGATTCGGCTTATGGAGCCGTTTACAGGTGTTGATTTGTCCCCTGAGACTAAAGAACGGTCACGCAAGTCTTCACGTGGTGAAAAGCAGAGTTCTGTCACCGTAGGACTCTTACGTTGACCATCGCTTGCCTTCCTTTGACCACGGCCTTCTTTGGTGAATTCGACTGAGCCAATAGGACTCAGTCCATATCCACGTCATTTCCAACTTGCCCATGTGGCTCGATTTGCCTGAAGACACCTGCAATATAGACTTTAACAAAATGGCTGCGGAAAGTTGAAGCAGCTGCGGAAAGTGACAAGAAGCGGCTGCGAAAAGTGACAAGATTCCGCAGCTCAAATGAGAAAAAATCTAATTCAAACAGCAGACACAAAACATAGTTAAAAACCACTTTAAATGCTCTTTTTGATTAATATGCAATGATGTTGATGACTTAGGAGGTCCAGGTAAAGGGAAAAAGTCTATAGAGGTGTATAGAAAAGATGCAAGGTTGGGACTCAACATACCCCCACTGTGAAGGTGTTGCATGTCCTCATGCAACCAAAATTTTGATCATCCTCCTTTAATTCATATGCTCTGATACCTCTGCCAATACATCCAGTCCTCTTCTCCTCTTCCTTGGTGCTTCTAACATCCTGGGCTTCTTCATCAAGCATCTGAATTTGAGATTAATCAGTGCTCTACTTAACTTCTGGCATTTCTTCTTCAATTTTCTGTTCTTTTTCTGCCACAGTCCCAGATGTAGCATAGTGTTATCATGAATGATCTTGTTCAATTTACTCTGCTCCTTTAATGCTTCATTTTCATTTTTAATATGTCTATTCAAAACCTCTAGCTCAAAGACTTCTTGTTTTAACGATTGGACTAGATCTTCTTGTGCTATGTGAGGCTGAGTGGATGAAGTGTTGGGGCCCGTGGCTGTTCTTTCCAAAGATTCTATATAATCATACACCTCTTGCTGCTTTGAATCTATCTCGGGTGTCATTTTCCTTGGGCTGTCCCCAAAATGTTGTGGAGGAGAATTGGCTTCAAAATCTGGCCGAAAAGGACTCATATTAACATCTTGAGGACTAAGTTCAACATTTGGCTGAGAATGAGATGGACTATGGCTAGCTGGAATTTGTTCAGGTGTTACTTCTCCCAAATCAATAAAATGGGGTCCTTTTATTTGTGTTTTCCTCAATTTTCCTGTAAGCCTGCTGCTTCTTCTTACATACTGTGGACTACTGTCTTTTTCGTTTTGTTTTTCCTTTCCTTTCTTTTTGACCATAGCTGACTGTTCCTGAAGATGAACTAATCTCTCAGATAATACTTGATGGTCTTCTTCTGAGGAAGGGGTTTGATGCACAGCTTCAATGCTTCTTTTCTCTTTTAGTTTTGTGGGCTTTTTACCCTCAGTCTTTTCCTTCCTTCTTTTAGATAGTCTTTCTTCCTTACTAGTTTCTTCAACTGTATTAGTAGGAGTGCTTTGGGTTTTATCATCTGTTCTCTTTCTCCTACTCCTTTTTGGTGTACTGCCTTCAGGAGTTTCTTGGGGTTCTACAAAGAAATTCCTAATTAAAAATTGCTCCCAGGTATCCTTTTTCTCTTTTAATTGTTTTTCTATCAGGATTTTTACAAGACCATGGTGATACAAATGTGGTTCTACGTCCCCCAGATGCTTTTGGATGGTTACGACCATCTTTTTCAAACTATTGAGTAAAAATTATGGCAGATTGAGGGTCTGGTTTTCTAGAAAATTCATCAATAGACGGGTATGATACATGTACATTGACCCAAAACGTCCCTCACAGGTGATAAAATTTTGAATAACCAACAGTAAAGTGGCCCATTCTTCTTTCAAAGCATGAGCAAGAATTCCCTTTTTGAAAATGGTGATATCCATACCTGGGTTACGTAGGATCACTCTCCAGACTTAATCTCCAATGCTCTTGTTCTTGAACCAGCATTCACCTCCTTGAGGGAGTTCTATAGCAGCTGCTATGGATGCCTCAGTCACTGTAAATTTGAGGTCCCCAATTTCTACATCCAGACCGTTGAAAGACCTTGCAAAATCTTTCGTTACCTTCTTATTGTGACCTGTAAATTTTTGAATAAAACGAAGCCATTTTACCTTTTTCAATCTGTCTTTGACTTGCGGGTATCCTTCCATGAATTTGGGTCCCTCTGGTTCTGTCCTCAATAACTGACCCATCCTTCCTTCTGCTTTTTAAAACTCGTCTGCGTGAGGAGGGTTTAATGGAGGTAAGACGGTTGAATTAGTAGAAATGAGCACGGTTTATGAAGGATACCAGTGACTGTAAGCGGATCTCAAAGAATGGGTACACGGAATGTAGCGTAACAGAGAACAAAATGGGATGAAGCGGAATAGAGAAGGGTTATGTGAGCACGGTGGAAATGCAGCTGTGAGATCAATAGAATAGTAGGGGGAGTAAAACGTATCCGGCAGTATTCAAAATTGGGTGCATGTTTATGAAATGGCTACGGATTTTGTGCGGCTGAAAGAGGTCGTATTCAAATCAACCACGTTTCGTATCAAAGTACGAGTGAAGACCGGAGGCTTGATTATGAGACCGTTTGAAAATGAATGCAAGGATTGTGGGGGGATTGTATAGAGATCATGGAATGGTTACAGAGTTGTCAACACAATCATTGCATATAATGGAGCTATGGTTTATAACTATATAAAAATGTGCTTGAATGCCATTTGAAATAAATTTTTACTCATACCTTGGAATTCTTGCCATTTTTCATTAATCTTCAATCAGTTGCTCCTTGTAAATGCCTTTAAATGCCTCGTGTCTTCATAATATGTCTTCATACCTGCATTTGATTTCATGATTGTTGAACTAACATCTGGCTGTACATTTTTGAAAAACAGAGTGGTGGCTGCGGAAACTGCTTCTGGCTGCGGAAACTGGTGTCAGCTGCAGAAACTGACATAACAATTATTTGGGTGAATGGAGATGGATGGATGATAATTGACTGAGTGAAAATGGTCATGAAAGAAAATTTTTATTGGTGAAATGAAATGGAATAGATGAAATGGAGTGAAATGAAATGAAATGGAGTGGAATGAAATGAAATGAAGTGGAATGAAATGGAGTGGGTTGTCATAAAACTTATGAAATGAGAGAGAGAGAATTTTTTTTTTTTTGGAAAATATAGGGTGTCAGGTGTTCTTGATTTTCACCCTACATTTTCTGTATAAGACTACGAATCAGTGATTGGTTTTCAGGCTTATACAATTTTTTTTATTTTTTATTTTTTTAAATACTTGAAAAGAACAAAGGCTAGGCTGGTGGAAAAGAAGAATTCTTCTTCACTAGCCTTATTGCATAATTATCTTGAAACATTTTGACAAATTCCTCTTTTGAGAGTGGCCTATGATAGATCTTTAATCTGTGACCATTCACAATAAGAGGAGTTTGAGATTCATCAATGGTCTTGATTCTTACCGCTCCATTGCTAAAGATCTTGTCAATCTCATATGGCCCAAGCCAATGAGTCTGAAATTTTCCTTTAAAATCTTTAAACTTGGAAGCAAATAACAATGCCCAATCTCCTTCTTGAAACTTCTTCTCTTTGATGTATTTGTCATGCCATTTAGCTCTTTGATATTGAACTAGATCAGTTCTTAAAATTGCCTCTTGTCTGATCTCATCTAGCTCATTCAACTGCTCCATTCTATGCTTTTGGGCTTCTGATAGATCCATCCCCAACTGAACTACTATCTTGAAGGTTTTGACTTGGAACTAAATGGGGAGCAGGACTTATTTCCCATAAACAAGTTCATAGGGAGAATGTCCTGTTGTATTTCTCCATGTAGTTCTGTAGGCCCACAAGGCTTTAGGAAGCCTTTCTGCCCAATCTCTTCTCTGTAGATGAACAGTTTTGGTGATGATACTTTCAAGAACTTTGTTTGTAGACTCCACTTGATCATTTGCTTGCGGATGGTAGGGAGTAGATCTTTTGTGCTTGATTTTGTATTCTTCCATAAGCTTCTCCACCAGGTTGGATGTGAATTGGCTTCCCTGATCTGTCACAATTTCTCTTGGAACACCAAAGCGAGTAAAAATATCCTCATAAAGAAAATTAACAACTGAATTTTCGGTAGCAAACACTAATGCTTTGGCTTCCACCCATTTAGTAACATAATCAGTACAAACCAATATATACTTATTTTTCTTAGATGGTGGATTAATAGGTCCAATGAAATCTAAAGCCCATTTTTCAAAGGGTTCAATGAGTACCTGTGGTTGCAATGGTATTTCATTTGAAAGAGTAGGTTTCCCTACTCTTTGGCAGCTGTCACACCTTTCGACATATTGTTTTGCATCTTTGAAGAGGGAAGGCCAATAATATCCTAGAGAGAGGATTTTATAGGCTGTCCTTTTGTCAGCAAAGTGCCCGCCGCATGGTTCATCATGACATGCCTTGAGGATATCAGGCATTTCATCCTCCTTGACACATCTTCTGATCACAAGATCTGGCCCTGTTTTAAACAATTCGTTAGAAATCCATGAATATCTTGAACTTTCCTGAATAATCTTTCTTCTTTCACTTGGAAATAAATGTGGAGGTAGTTTCCCTGTAACCAAATAGTTAGCAATATCTGCATACCAAGGGGTCTTAGTAGTTACTGTAAAGAAGTATTCATCAGGAAACTTATCCTCTACAGGAGAATCTTCTTTAGTATTCTGAATCATAGACAAGAAATCAGCTACTGTATTTTGTTTCCCTGGTCTATCCAACACAGTAATATTGAATTCTTGCAAAAGTAGGAGCCATCTTGTCACTCTGCCATTAGTAACATGTTTGTTCATTAGATATCTAATTGCAGAATGATCAGTATGAATAAAAGTTTCATAGCCTGTTATATAATGTCTAACCTTATTGATTGCATGGACAACAACTAAAAACTCTTTTTCAGTTACAGTATAGTTCAACTTTGTAAAAGTCAAATTTTTACTGGTATAGTAAATGGCATAAGGGACTAAATTTTTTTGACCCAACACAGCTCCCAGAGCTGTATCTGAAGCATCTGTAGAAATATGGAAAGGGAGTTTCCAATTTGGTCCTCTCAAGATAGGTGCTTCAGATATTCTTGTTTTCAAAGTTTCAAAGGCTGATTGACAATCAGGATCCCATTTGAATTCATAGTCTTTTGTAAGCAATTTGAAGAGTGGAGATGCTATTTTAGTGAATTTTTCTATAAATATTCTATAGTATCCAGTAAATCCTAGAAAACTTCTAACATCTCTTTGACAATTTGGAATAGGCAACTTGGAGATGACTTCAACTTTTGATCTATCAACCTCAATCCCATCTCCTAAAATATGATGGCCCAAAACAATACCTTCAATAAACATCATAAAGCTTTTTTCATGGCTTAATGAAAGGTTTTTTTCTTTACATCTTATAAGGAATTTTTCCAAATTTTCTAATGCCTCTTCAAATGAATTACCATAAACTGTAAAATCATCCATATAAACCTCTACACAATCATGGATTAGATCAGAAAAAATTCCTAGTACTGCTCTTTGGAATGTTGCGGGTGCATTACATAACCCAAAAGCAAGCACTCGATAGGTAAAAGTCCCCCATGGACAGGTAAATGTGGTCTTATCTTGATCTTCAGGTGCTACCTGAATTTGATTATAGCCACTAAAACCATCCAAAAATGAAAAGTACTTTTTGCCTGCTAATGTATCTAATACCTGATCGATGAAGGGCAAAGGAAAGTGATCCTTGAAAGTTGCTTTTTTTAATTCCCTGTAATCAATGCATACCCTCCATTTACCATTATTTTTAGGTACTATAACCAAAGGAGAAACCCATCAGCTATCTGAAATTGGATAAATGAAGTTTACATTGAGTAGTTTTTTGAGCTCTTCTTTCACTATCTCCCTAAGGTTTGGATTCATCCTTCTTTGAGGTTGTCTGATTGGTCTACTGTTTTCCTCAATATAGATATGATGAATGCAAGTCTTAGGATCAATACCTTTCATATCATTATACTCCCATGCAAATGTAGTAGAATGTTTTTGCAAGATTTTGGTTAGTTCTTCTTGTTGTGATTTTTCCAAATTTTTGTTGATATCAATGTTTTTCCTGGAAAAATTTCAATGGTAGAACTACCGAACTCTTCCATAGAGTACAGAGACATTTGTCTTGATTATAAATATTCAATGTCAGATACCAACTGAAATTGTGTGGGGTCATATTCTGAAGATATCTCAAAATTTTCTAATGTGTTCAGAATTTGACTATCCTCACTAATTTCAGAAATGGTAAAGACAGGTTGTATAGTGTCCTCATCATCGTCCCATTCATTGTCTCCTACTTCTGTGATTGCTTTTGCTGGAGGATACAAATTGAATTTCTTTGTCAAATTACCATTAGAAATGTACATATCCCCAGATCTACAACTAATGAAAGCATCAGCTGTGGCTAGCCAAGGTCTTCCTAAGATAAGTGGTTGCCCTCCTAGATTACTCTTGGGAGTCAAAATCATAAAATATACTGGATATTCCCAAGAATCTAGGGAGACTGAAATATCTTCTAATACACCATCTGGTTTGATAATTGATCGATCTGCAAGTTGTAGTAAAGTAGGTGTAAAAAGAAGATTAGGAAGTTTTAACTATTCCATAGTCTGTCTACTCATAATGTTGATAGCAGCCCCTAAGTCAATCAATGTGTTTGGAATTTCTATCCCATTTATATGTGTCTTGACAATTGGATTACCTGGATCTACATACTTCTGCATGGTAATTTTTCCCATCATGATATCTGCAATTTTTCCTACCAGGTGGATTCTTCTTGTATCTCTTAGTTTCCTTCCTGGTCTTTTGAGACTCAACTCCTTTATTGTTTTCGCTAGAATAGGAATCTCTCTAATGGCTTGTAGCAAGGGAATCTTGATACAAACATTCTTTAATTCATCTAGAAAATCATAGTTAGGCAACAAGATTTGTTTTTCCACCCCTTTATCAATTTGTAATCTTTCAGGGAAAGGAGGTGTGGATGAAGATGCATGTTGCTCAACTATAGGAGTTGTGGGGGTTAACTTTTCTTTCTCTTTTTGAATGTATGCTTCCTCAGAACCTTTATTGACTTTAAGAGAGTCCTCCTCAGAGGTATCTTGCTCTTGGACATCTATAGAAGGTTTTTCTAAAACTCTACCAGACCTGAGTTGTACATCATTGAGAGGAACAATCATATAGGTAGGAAATTTTTGTCCTTCTATCATGTAAGTATTCTGAAGATTTTTATTGTTAGGATTTGGTAATGGCTGAGATGGAAGTTTATTTGTCTTTTGTTGGAATGGAAGCATGAGTTGAGGATTTGGATTTTGTTGAGAAGATTGTTGTTGTGGAAATGGCAATGAAAGTTGTGGATTTGGGTTTGGAAGTTGCGGAGCTTGTTGATTTTGAAAGGATGGAGGATATTGATAAAATTGAGCAAATCTCCCATAAGGATTTTGCATACCTTGTACCCATGACTGATATGAATTTTGAGATTGGGGCCAAGGTTGTTGCCAAGGATTCCAATTTGGTGGTGGTTGAAAATTTATAGGGTTGTTAAACCCTTGAGTTTGTTGCCCCTGCCAAGGTCTTCTTGCAACAAAACAGAGAGATTCTACTGGATTTGGATCTTCTTGAAAAACAGCTTTGAGTCCAGGAATTGAAGGACAATACTTGGTCTCATGATTCTCTGAGCAAATCATACATGTTTCGACAAATTTTGCATCCAAGGGACATTCCCTTAAAGCATGTTTCTTCCTACATTTCGGACAAAAGATGGCTAGAGCATCAGTTTCTACTTTCAGCTTGTTTTGAATTTTAAGGGTGTCTAGTTGTTCACTAAGGCTCCCTAAAATATCAGTTTTAAATTCATCAAGCATATTTCCAATCTCTGCCCTACTTACTAATCCAGTTGCAGATTTGTTTGCCCTGATAAGAGAAGGATCTCTAGGCCCTTTTCCCGTTTTAGATTTTCCCCTTGAGAGATGGACACATAGTTTTGTTATGTCACGAAGTGGAAGTTGAGAAATGTCTCCTTTCCCCATCATGTTTAAAATATCTATCCATTCATCTCTAATGGCTTTTAATATAAGGGCTTTCAAAGTTTCATCATCTAAGTTGCTCATCTTTGCTCTTTTTAAGTTGTATTGAAATATTTCAAGTAAATCTTCCAAATTTTCATCTTCTTTTTGGACCATTTTGAATACCTCATCCTTGTGATTGGTGGGCATACAATAGTCCAGATATCTATCCAAAAATGTTTGTTTCATATCATTCCAAGTCCTAATAGATTGGGTGGCTAATCCCATGAACCATTTCAAAGCGGCTCCCTTCAATGTTGAGGGAAACAGTTTGAGTTTTTGAGAGTCTTCCATATAGTCATAGGTTCGGCATACGACTTCAAACTCAAACATAAATGTTTCAGGATCCTCACTTTGAAATCCATAAAATTTTGGGAGGACAAATGGTGAGATGTTTTTCATCATTGTATGAGTTTCCTCATCAACTATAGGGAATCCAAACAAGTTGTCTCCTTCCCTATTTCTTCCATTATTACCTCCACCATTTTTGTCTCCATTATTTCCTCCTCCTCTACCTCTACCTCTACCTCCGAATCCATCTACTACTTCTTCTGTCATGATAATTTCTTCAGAGTTCTTTGGTTCTTCTATCAAGGGAGGATGAGAGGGAGTTTCTTCCTTTTCTTTTTCAGGTGAAATTACAATAAAGAAAGGGTCTCCTTCTAAATGAGATTTGGTAGATGGTGTAGGAGAATCCTCTAATTCAACTGCTTCTTGAATTCTAGGAATCTTAAGGCTAGGGGTAGATGGTGGTGAATCTTGTCTAAGCCTTGAAGAAGATGGAGTTGTGAAAATCGAACTCTTGGCTCTAGCTATAAACCTTCCCCTAGAATCTCTTGCTCTATGAATGTCATTTTTTTTATTTTTTAAGTTGGGCTAATAATTCTCTTTCTGATCTTCCAGGTCACACTAGGTGCAAGAAGAGAGCATACTTAAGAAATTATTGAACCAATAACTCTTGTTTCTGATCCTCCAGATCACACTAGGTGCAAGAGGAGAGCATACTTCAAGAAGTTACCAAATTTTCCCTTCTTTTTATTGTTTTTTTTTTTAAGAAATTGGCTACCTAGTTACACTTCCCCAGCAACGGCACCAAAATGT
The DNA here is from genome assembly GCA_034641835.2 of Pinus albicaulis. Classification (NCBI taxonomy): domain Eukaryota; kingdom Viridiplantae; phylum Streptophyta; class Pinopsida; order Pinales; family Pinaceae; genus Pinus; species Pinus albicaulis. Next base: position 1,247,608,109 of record CM076578.1, on the reverse strand, counting down.
TTGGTCAATTTAGTGTGTCCTAAATTGCTACATTAATTTTTCAATCCGGGATTCGTAAGCTGACGAAGTGTGGCGCACTATATGTGCAAGATAACCTATCTCTTACTTTTTGTCGTTTTTATTTTTTTTATTTTTATTTTTATTTTTATCTTGATTGGTTTCCTAATGTGAGATGGAAATTTAAAAGAAAAGTATGGATATTAATGTTCAAGGCAATGATGTCCTTTATAATGATTTCCCAAACTTCAAACTTCAAAAGGGCTTTAAACATGCAATTGACAAAATTAATTCTTAAAAGAAAATGAAAATGTGCCACTATTCTAGTTAAACAAAGTTAAACAAACAGTGAACTATTGAGCATGAAACTCATTACCCTTGCTGCTGTCTAAATGCAAAAAGAAATTGTGCTCAAAGAAATTCAAGAATTGCAAGCAAAGTAAAGCTAAATCAAATTACATCAACTCATATTCTGACCTCTCACCATTAGTCTCGCTATGGCTTTCAGAGATAATCATAAACAATTTGAGCAATCTGATATCTAATTTGCAGAAAAATAAACTAATATCAAATCACACTCTCATACTTCAATCCCTCACCATTAGTCTCGCTATGGCTTTCGGAGGTAACTGAAAATGACATGAGCAATTTAATATCTAATTTGCAGAAAAATAAACTAATACCAAACTACACACTCATACTTCAATCCATCACCATTAGTCTCGCTATGGCTTTCGGAGGTAACTGAAAATGACATGAGAAATTTAATAGTTAATCTAACTGATTAGAGCAAATGTACAAAATTGAAATAGATAAAACAATGCTGGAATGAAAAGTTAAGAAAATAAATCAGCAGAAGGACAAGAGTGATTCCATGTCATTAGTCATCATAAAACTATGTGCAAATGCTCGGGATGCCTATTGTAATCTGGAACAAAAACACTGGTCAGTTAACAACAGTATAAAACATGAAAAATTATAGACAGAAGTGAAACGTTAATACCATGAGAGATGCAGTATATACATGTGAATAACTATGGCATAATACACGTAAAGAAATAAAGCATGCAACTATACAATAATAAACAAAACCTCAGCGTGTGCAGGGGCCCTCTGCACAAACCTCGGACAACAGCTATCAACCACGAATTACGGTGATGAACAGAGTCTTCTCATATATTCAAAATGCAATTACAACAATGGAAAAAAATGTGACGGCACAGTGGCTTTCTTTACAGCAGAATTACATCACAAGAAATAACTATTATGCGTATGAGAACGCATTATTTATAGCAGAATATGACATAACTAATTCCCTACAGTCTGCGCTGATAGAAGACACGTGAACAACCACGTCCAGAAATCTAGCATCATGGCTGCCGTGAAGATTAAATCTATGGAGAGTGGTTGTTGGATTCGGCTTATGGAGCCGTTTACAAGTGTTGATTTGTCCGCTGAGACTAAGGAACGGTCACGCAAGTCTTCACGTGGTGAAAAACAGAGTTCTGTCACCGTAGGACTCTTACGTTGACCACCGCTTGCCTTCCTTTGACCATGGCCTTCTTTGGTGAATTCGACTGAGCCAATAGGACTCGGTCCATATCCACGTCATTTCCAACTTGCCCATGTGGCTCGATTTTCCTGAAGACACCTTCAATATAGAATTTAACAAAATGGCTGTGGAAAGTTGAAGCAGATGCGGAAAGTGACAAGAAGCGACTGCGGAAAGTGACAAGATTCCGCAGCTCAAATGAGCAAAAATATAATTCAAACAGCAGAAACAAAACATAGTTAAAAACCACTTTAAATGCTCTTTTTGATTAATATGCAATGATGTTGATGACTTAGGAGGTCCAGGTAAAGGGAAAAAGTCTAGAGAGGTGTATAGAAAAGATGCAAGTTTGGGACTCAACACCCATTTTTTTTCTGGAATTTCAAATTTTCAGATCTTGGGGGCCTCCCCCTCCAAGATCCATTTCAATTTTTTAGATCTTGGGATTCTGCCCCAAGATCCAAATCAAGTAAAAATGGCTTGAAATTTCCACATCATCAAGAATTCCATGTCAGTAGTGTCAAGTCAAGTCATGTCATGAGTGCTAATATGACACATCACTAGTATGGATCATGTAAATTGTATTCAAAATGTTTTGTAAAGTGGAAGTCCAAAGGACACACATGGAATATGAAGAGTCATGTCAGTTTAAAAGTCATATGAAATCAAATAATCATGAGGGTAGTCAAATATTCACCCTTTGGTTATATATACTCCCTCGTTGTATCAGAGAAACACTTTTCACCTTGGATTCACCAATAAACCATTAGAGAGATAACCTAGTTCTTTTATGCAACAAGGAGTGGCTCCAACGCTGCACTATTCAAGATAGTGATGTTCATTGTATACATGTGTCATGGAACTTTTACTTAATAACAGAAGCCTTCAAGGCCAACGTGTTCATCATGCATGGATTATGAATGTTTGTAAGACTATTCTTCGGATGTTTGTATTTCATGTTTTCTTTCACGTGTGTTAAGGTAGTTGACCTATTTTGGTTATTTTAGTCATTATATTATTAATAATTTGTTGTAATGGTTCTTATTGTTGTCCCATCCTTGTGGACTATTCCATTGGATATTAGGAATATATTTCTCATTTTTTGGTTGTAATGATCGTTGCATCCCTTGTGGACTATTCTCTTGGGTGTTAGACGAATCCTTCGGTTCATGTGTGTCTCTTCTCTGGTGGTACTATTATCTCTCTCTTAGAGGCTCACTTCTCTTTCTATCCCCATAGTAGAAGAACCTTGACATGGTTACAACTGAAAACTCACTAGGCACACCCCCCTTGCTTTTTGGATGTGCATATGCACTCCTCTCTCTTGCTGACAGTCAGAGCCAAGACATATCTTTAAGTATTTGGAAATTAGACCTTTATTCTAGATGAGACTCCTACAAAAAACAGTGTGAGGTATAATTTGGACCTCATATCGGGGAGATCCCCTGAATGTTGGTGTGTCCAGTACAATCAAAATTTCTAGGGCTTGAAGGAGGGAAGCCAGTTTTTTATGGCTGATAATCCCACCAATCCCAACATCACATTTTTCAAATAAGGAAGCAATGTTCAGTACACCTCCCCTACTTGTGTTTCTGAAGTTGGTGACCCTTCTCATCCAAAGCCTAAACGGACTTTTTAAATCCCATACAATTAGCTTCAGGCCATCTGTCTTACAACCAGCCAGTTTGCAAAAGAAATTAAATTCATCCTAGGTATACTCAGTCTTCCATATTCTTCAAATAAGAGCAAAAAAACCTTTATAGGTATATTGGTTTCTACCCTTGAATACTTGGTCCTTGCTACCCTTGAAGAGTTATAATATTATGTGGGGAACGCAGAAGAGCCTATAGTTTTTAGTTGTGGTGACGAAGATATCCCTGTACTTGCAGGAATAAATATTTGTGGGATAGGTAGTGAGGAAGAAGGAGAAGAGCATTCAGATTTTGACAAAGAAGAGGAGGAGAGAAAAGATGAAGGCATTACAGACCAATATCTGGATTGGATGACTCAGGGCCCACTTGAACTTCCGGGTGTTCTACATAAAATTCCAAAGCATCTAGAAACATTGTTAATGAAGTATGACCCTGAAAAAATGGTAAAGGCGGAGGACCATTTGGACAAATCATACCTACATCTCCAAATAGTTGAGGTACATTATGATGATGTTGCATGTAGAATATTTTCATGTACCTTAGATGATAGATCAGTTGTATGGTATCACAGTCTTCCTCCGAACTCTATCCAGAATTGGAGGGCATTTAAGAAAATTTTCCTAGAATTTTTTTTCGATGATAAGACCCTCGCCATGTTGTTGAAGGAATTGGGTAGTATTAATATGGATCACAAGGAAAAAGTGAGATATTTAAATCATAAGTTCAATCGCATTTTGAATAAATTTTTGAAAGACATGAAATCTCATGACTCCATCACTCTAGACTACTACACTTTTTCCTTGCCACCAAGCATTGTGCAGTTTGTTAAGAGAACTGCGAAATAAAAACTAATGGAAAATTATGAAGGGGAAATTGTAGTTGAGAAGGAATTGCATGAAATTGGATTCATTATAGATGATGGAAAAACAAAATGCTCCAAAGAGATAGGTAAAAGGTCTCAGGTAGTCGTAAGCAAGGTGAGAGAGAAAGAAACTTATGATCTTGAAATCTTGACCCTTCTTGTCAAGAATATGTCAAATGTGATGGCACAACTCAAAAAAATGTAAAGTGAGGCCACCGTGATAATCAAGCCTCCTAGATTGAACTTTCTTAGAAGGACTACAAATTCTGGTAGCAGCAGTAACCAACCAAGAAAGTTTGCGCAAAGCTCGAACGTTGTATTGAATTTCAAATTTTTGGGAATGGATACTGTTAGTATGAATCCTTCATCGAAGTGTACGAAAAAGGACCACTTTAGCTACGCATAACTAATAGCCCTAACAACAGAAATGACTGCCAATATCTTCAGATCTACAGTTAGTTTGACAAGATAATAGCTGCAAAACACCAGATCTATGAATGGAAAGACATTAAACAGTAAAAACAAGGGTTTGCTCCATATACCAGTAGACAAGACAAGAAAATTTTTTGAAAGAATTTTTGTATTAATGGGGCACCTGGGAGGAAAACAAGAAGGTGTATCCAATTCTCCTCAGTGGGATGGGTTCTTGGAAGTCCTCAGCACTTCAGATCTAAGCTTTCTCTCTCTTGTAGGTGTAGAAAACCCAATGCAAAAATGGAGCTCAATGGGAGCAAATGATGAAAATGAGACCAAGTGTATAGATCCAGAGTGATCTAGTAGGCAAAAAAAGGTGAGGAATGATGGGGAAAACCCTCCTATTTATAACAAAATATTGGGTCATTCTAGATCTTGGTGCATGATTAAAATAATGTTAACCAAATCTAGATCCACCTCTATGGAATATTTTATTATATTTTTTGGAGGGAAAGGGTGTTTGATTTGGGTCAAATCCCTTGATTAGTGAAAAATAAATAAATAAATGATTTATTTATCTTTTTAAGGAAGTGGTTGGGAGATAATCAAATAAATAATGATTTATTTGATTATTGGTGGGTGATTTGGTCATATTTAACAAGGAATATTATCTAAATAAGATTTAAATAATTATTCCTAGAAAATAATAAGATAACTAAGGGTTTATCTCATTAATTTCTTTGTTTTTGGGTTAAACATGACTCGGAATAATAATTAAATTATGGTTTAATTAATTATTCCATGAGGAAAATCAAACAAATATAGGTTTGTTTAATATTTCCTTTTGGGGTTTCCTGTTTGGACCATAAACAACCTAATAAATATGGTTTATTAAGTTATTTAACATAGTAAAGGCAACTTTACTTAGGTAAAATTGGTCTTACATGGTGTACTTGGGTCCATCTAATGATGATAGGTTAGATGACCAAAAAATGGTGTAACAGATTGCCCCCCAGCGTGCGAGTGTCAGGAGCAAATCGTATGACCGAAGTACGTTGTAAGAACTCGATCACTAGACAACAAAAGGGAAGTCAGAGAGAGAAAGGTGAGGTAGATAGTGTGCTGAAGGACTAGACCCGGAGGAGACGAGACTCGCAGGTGAAACAAGTCTCTTTTTATGAGAGGGTACCTGTGCTGAAGGCGGCGGGGGAGGCATACCTATGCCCGCCGAGACAAAGTAAAAAATAATAGTGTGTCCAGTAAACAAGGGACCGAACCATAGAGTACAGCTGGCATAATCAGGAGCCAGATAAAAATACAATGAGGAATCTCACATACATGCTGTGCCTGGGATAACAGCCAGGACTAGTACAATAATATCTTAGTACATGAGATAAATACAACCCAAATGCCCCCTGTAAATGGGGAAGGGCTCACAAAATCTGACTGATACATGCAAATCGAAGAGGTGCTGCAAGTGGCTAAGGCCAACATCATCAAAATCTGGAGCGGAATCGAAGGCTGCAAAGAAGAGGTCATCCGGGCATGTGGGGGGCTACCTGCAGGGCCACCCCCTCATGAGGGTTGAGACATCTCACACACACCCAGGAATCATCAAGAGCTGCTACTGGGTCACTGGACCGTCAAGTATACGAATCTCGATCATGCTGAAAGGAGCTGGAGAAACAATCAAGTCAAAGGGAAATGAGATATCCCCTTGCCTGATCCGAGGCACCGAACAAGAGTGGAAGCTGGAACCAAGGTACACCGCCCTCTAGACCTAGCTTCTGGAATGAATGTGTTGATGTCGACAGAAGGAGGTCCACCATAGGTGAGGCAATGAGAGATCCTCAACTAAGGCACGAGAGAAAAGAGTAGAGCGACGTATAGACTGACACTAATGATGATAGTGAAGTGGAAAGGACTGAGTAGCGAATGGACGACTTCCCTTGTTAGAGCATAAAGAGCATGAATGACACGGCAGTGACTGACACAAGATCATAAGGGATAGGGGACAGTGGGACTGAAGATCATAATGTGCAACACAAGAGAGAGACCAAGCAATGAAGAATGGAGGGCTAGAGTGGGGTACAAAGGGACTCGGTATAGAATCCATGGATGCAATGATGACTCAACTGGGATGCTCTGAACAAGGGCGACTCGATGGTGCTGCCACACAGTAAAGGCCCCAATGGGGGACCATGGAAACATGAGTACAAGGTGGGAACTCATGACGAAAATCGGCACGAACATGGACAAGTAAGGGGGCAATATGGTGCCCCAAGTACAAGTGTCGTAAGTGAGGAAATTCGATTTTAAGTGGAGGTGAGGTGGCCTCGTTTGGACGAAATGGGTCCTGGTGAAGTAGGAAAGATGGAAAAATAGATGCTGGCTATCTAAAAGAAAATAAAACACGCATTTCAGCAGGGAAATGCTAAGGGTAGTATTTCTTAAGATAGAGTGCATTGCGAGGGTTAGGAAGGGGTTGGCCTTCGAAATCCTCTAAAAGGTATGCCCCTTTACCGAGATCCTTACTGATGATGTAAGGGCCTAGCCATAATGAGTCAAACTTCCCATGACCCAGGACATCATGGGCCTGGTCATATACTAGAACAAGGTCGCCTTCGTGACAAGTGCGAGGCTGGACTTTGCGGTCATACTGAGCTTTGGTGCGTTTTTTGGCCGCTTCCATGGTTTGCAAGGCAACACGGTGGTCTTCGAAAGCATGCTCAAGCATGATAAGTCGTTGTTCTAGAGGTTGGGTGTCAGGGAGAAGTTCAACGGCCAATTGTAGGGAAGGAATTTCACACTCGATCGGTAAGACTGCCTCCTCTCCAAAAACTAGGTGGAACGGAGTGACCCGGTGGCGGTTTTAACAGAAGTTCGATAGGCCCATAAGGCAGGGAAGAGAATGAGATGCCAGTTGGTTTTGTGTTTATTCACCGTTCGTTGAAGCATAGTCTTGAGGGTTTTGTTGAATACTTCAACTTGGCCATTGCCTTGGGGGTAATAGGAGGAGGAATATTGGTGCTCAAAACCCAATAGTGAGGATAGCTCACGCCATATCTCATCTTCAAAATTTCTGCCATGATCAGAGACCAGTTGCTTGGGAACCCCGAATCAAGCTATAACATGGTTAAAGAAAAAGAGGGCCGCGGTAGATGCCAGGTTGTTGAACGTTGGCATGGCCTCAGCCCATTTGGTGAAATAGTCGACCGCCACGATGATATACTTGTGGTTACCAATGGATGGCGGGCGACACTCCATAAAGTCGATGGCCCATTTACAGAAGCGACCAGTTGAGACGACCGGATGGAGGGGAGCTGGGGGAGCTCGTGCCTTAGGGGCGAAATGTTGGCAATTGGGACAGTGTTTGACTGCCTCAATGCAATCACCGAAGAGGGAAGGCCAAAAATACCCAGCGCGCATAATTTTTTGGGCAGTAGCAAGACCGGAGAGGTGGCCACCGCAAGCGCCGCTATGGCAGGCATTAAGGACCTGTTCAGCTTCAGCGTGTGTGAGGCAATGACGAAGGACAGTATCAACCCCGCGACGATAGAGGTCGTCACCGATAAGGAGGTATCGGGGGGCCTGGTGTCGGATACGTCGGCGAGCCTCACGGTGAAGGTGGAGGGCGACCTTTTGGGTTCACAAATAAGTAAGAATATCGCCATACCACGGGTCATCGGAAGTAATGGCAAATAGGTGTTCATCAGGAAAGTCGTCATTAACGAGAGGGTCTTGCGATCCGGTAGGTAATTCAGAAATGAGCTCAGCGAGGGCTAAACCTTTCTTACTTTTTGGGGTGACAAATTCAAGGTTGAATTCCTGAAGAATGACGACCCAACGGGTGTACTTCCCAGTGAGGATACGATTACTCAATAGGAAAGCCATAGGGTTGGAATTCGTCACAAACTTGGTGGAGCGCATGAGGATATAATGACGAAGTTTTTGGACTGAGAACACGACAGCCAGCGCTAATTTTTCTTCATAGGAGTATGAGACAGGGGGTCCCACAAGGTTCTTACTGACATAGTAAATCACATGCTCAATGCCATGGTCATCCTCTTGGATAAGGACTCCAGCGACCGAATAGGTGGAAGCGGAGATATACAGGATGAAGTCCCGATCAAAGTCGGGAGGGCGAATTAAGTGAGCGGATGTGAGAGCCTACTTGAGGGCATCGAAAGACTCATGAGCATAGTTATCCCAAACAAATGGGATGTGAGAGTGGAGGAGTCTAAGGAACCCATGTGCAGTGGTGGCATAGTCAGGGACGAACCGACGAAGAAAATTAGCTTTGCCTTGGAGGCTTTGGAGCTGGCGGAGGGTACGCGGAATGGGGAGTTCAAGAATGGCTTGAAATTTCAAAGGGTCAAGAGTGATACCGTCCTTAGACACGATGAAGCCTAAGAGACAGCCGGCGGGAATGCAAAAAACGCATTTCAACGGGTTAAGGCGGATATTATACTTGCGACATCGGAGAAAAATGGTGCGCAGATCGTGGAGGTGCTGCGCCCGATGCTTAGAATGCGCAGTGAGGTCGTCTAAATAAGCAAGGATAATATGAGCTAAGTCGTGGAAGCAGTAAGACCTGGCCCATTGAAAGGTGGCGCCGGCGTTTTTAAGGCCGAAAGGCATGACCCAGTAAGCAAAAGTTCCCCACGGACTAATGAACGCAGTTTTTAGTTGATCAGCAGGACGGATAGCAATTTGGTTGTATCCGGAGAAACCATCCATAAAGTATAGGACCTCATGCCCCGCACACTCGTCAATGATTTGGTCGATGAACGGTGTGGGGAAGTTGTCTTTGGGACAAGCTTTGTTCAAGTCGAGAAAGTCTGTGCAGACACGGATGGTGCCTTGTTTCTTAAGAACGGGAACTGGGTTAGACACCCAAGTGGTGTATTCAATGGGGTAAATGAAACCAGCCTACTTGAGCTTATCGATTTCGGCTTTGATAGCGTCCCGTCTGGAGGGATGAATGGGTCTCAACTTTTGACGGACTGGTTTGGCATCAGGCCATGTGTCAATATGATGTTCGACAATGGCAGGATCGAGTCCAGGCATTTCAGAATAGGACCAGGCAAAGATATCGTGGAATTCTTTGAAAATCTTGGTGTAAGCTTCAATTTCTTCCGGGGTGCATTGGGCGCCCAAGGTGATGTATTCTTCGATTCCTGGTTTGACTAAAATGTCAATTTTTATGGTAGGAGAGACATTGGCCATGTTTCCTTCTTCGAAAGCATCAGGTGTAGGGATAGGGTTTTTGAACCAATCGACTGCATGAGGAATGAAGTCTTTGGTTTCCACAGCATATTGGTCATGGGACTGCTGTGGGAGGAAATATGCACGATGGTGCATATCATCCTAGGGAAAGTCGGGAATTGTCATGGCTTCCATAATGTCTTCATCGGACTGGAAGATGGGAAGACTGGAGGAAGGAGGGTCACCCGAGGATGTAGTGATGTGGGACGGAGCATCGTGGGGAGAGGGGCTCAGATGAGCAAGGCTAACAGGTGCAAGGTCGGCTGAGAGGGAACCGAGAGTGTCTGCAGGTCGAAGGTTAGGGGGACTATCCTGCAAGGATGAAGATAGGTACAAAATGGTGGAAGAAGGGTCTGTTGGTTCAGTAGCAGGAGGGGGAATGTGAATGGGAGGAAAAAGTTCCTCTGGTCCGATGGAGGTAGCCTTGAATCGGCGGTACATGTCCAAGGAGGAACGATACTCATCAAGGCGGGGAAAAAGGTGGGTATAATGGCCGTGGAAATCACACAAGGCACAAGGATGGTTTGTGCGCAAGGTTTTGAGTTTCGGGAGAGAGGCTGGGATAGTGACGTAGACTTCGGGGATATCCGAATCGGGGAACGTCTCGTTGACCAGGATCTTGAGGTGGGGCAATTCAGGACACAGGTGGGTGGTGTGACCGACGATGTCGCACAAAGCGCATTGGATGGCGGGCTTTGGCGGTCAAGGAGGGGTAGGGGTGGTCGGGGCAGCCTGGTTCTGATTAGTTGCCCCCTTACGAGCTTTGCCTTTCTTCCCGGGAGCCGTCACGACAGGAGGAGGGTCCTGTGGAGGTGCGGGAGGCATAGTGGCAATGGAGGAAGCAAGGGGGACCGGTTGGACCGGTGTCAAAGCCATGTAGGGTTTGGGATGACCAGGAGGGGTGGCGGCTGGAGGGTCAAGGTACCAGACCGGAATGCCCAAGGTCAGGTTAGGGAGAGAGAGGGTGGCCATGACGGGGACAGAAAATACTCCGGGAGGGGGAGCCAGGAAAGGGATCTGCCCAGCAGGGAAATGACCGAGAGGGATGGCTCCGAGATGGTTAAGGCCAGGGGGAACCGAGCCAGGAGGATAAAGGGGTTCAGGGATACCAGCTATAGGAGGAGGGCCAGAAGGAGGGGGTCCGGCTGGCGGAGATGAATGGCTAGGAGCGGGTTGCGGAGGGCGAAGGGGAGGTTGCGAACTAGCCGAAGCAGGCCGCTTAAGGGCAGCCTGAGACGATTGCATCATGCAAATATTCGATAAGCTGGGATCAGTGATAGGAGGAGGGGGAAGACAAGGAAAAGTTCCAAGAAGGGAGGAGTCCTTGTAAACGCTGGGGGAGACACTGGTCAAGGAATCGACGGTTTGCTTGTTGGCTATAGAAGAGATGGTGGTCTGAGAGGGGGGCTCATGATACGTCAGCTGGTCAATGGTGACTATCTTTCCATTATGGGGGAAAGACATCTTGCGAAAGACCGCGGATGGGATAGCAGACATAGGATAGGTGTAGCTTCACCCCAAAAGAATGTTGTAGTCTAGCGGGGCGTCAATGACTTCGACGTCAACGCAAACAGTCTTACCGGCGAGGGTGATAGGGCAATTACGAAACAAGCCAATGGGCTGGGAGGCATGACCGTCCCACGCTCTAAGGGTGATCGTGGAAGGGGCCAGCTCAGGGGATCCGAGTTGCTTCCAAACCGAGGCGGACATCACGCAGGTGGATGCCCCCTCGTCAATTATACACCGGGAAATGAGGGCGTTTCGTATTTTGACTGAGATTTGGAAGGCGACGGAAGGAGGAAAGGGAGGATAGTCTGATTGGGTGGCGTCGAAAACAATCATTTGGTCATCAGCAGGATCTACAGCGCCCACGGCAGATAGTAGAGCCTTCTTCTGGGAAGGGCACGACTGGAGGAGTTCCAGTGTGGAAATGGCAGCAGGGGATTGTGCCAAATCATCTACTATGCTATACGACTGAGCGGCTCGACCGGAAGCAGCATTTCGGCGTAATGGTCCCTTTGGAATCTTGGTATGAACCTCAACTTTGGGTTAAGGTATGTGTAAGGGGCCACTGGATGTCGAAAGAGGCTCTGTAGAACCTGAAGAAGGAGGCTCGGGAGTAGACTGAGCAGAAGGCTTGGGGTACTGGCGAGACCGAGTTTGAAGGTGTAGGTCGACGGTTGAGGATGGATCGGAGTTCATCATAAGGATCTGGTAATCAGAGGAACCAGAAAGGGAAGGGGAGGTGGCTACCTGGCTGTCGGGCGGTTGGGTAGCCATGAATCCTTGCTGAGGGAAAGGATCAGTAAACACAGCCGGCTGGGTAGTGGCCACATTAGGAGGAGCATGAGGGCAGGCATGCTGTTCGCGCAATGTGGCTTGAGACTCCCACATCTGCCTCATCTGGGGTAAGAGGGGACAATCGTGGGTGTAATGACCATAAACACCGCAACACGAACAGGGCTTATTTGTACGAAGCGGCCTGTCCGGCTTGGGCTAAGTGCCCTGTTGCTGGTTGGTAGTGTTAGGGTCCATACCGGGATTGGGTCCACGGGTACCAGGGGCAGATTGATTGGGATTGCCTCTCCGCCTTCTTTGCGAAGAAGGGGGGTTAGTCACGCCCTGCTGTGCAAATACTTGCCCGGGAGGGGGCTGTAGGTGCTGTTGCGGGGGTTGAGAAGGCAATGGAGGTGGAAGCGCATATGCTGGAGGAGCTGGCATACCAGGCTGCGGATAAAAGTACTGGTTAGGTTGGGCAGCATTGAGGTAAGCAAGAGGTTGGGCAAAAGGGGGAGGCATGCCGTATCCTGGATACATGCTACCGGGGGGGGGGGAAGAGTGCTAGAGGTGCTGGCCCCTCCGGGGGGAAGACCGTAGCCCATAGGAGGTTGAGCAGGCGGATGTGAAAGGGCTCCAACGATATCGTCGGCGGAATGAGATGCCCCTGGGGCGTTAGCGCCACCGGGCCTGGGGAGGTCAGGAAGGACGGTATAAACATAACCAGATTGAGCGTAGATCAGGTCATATTTCAAGGCTATTTGGAGGGCGGCTTCTTCAGTTTGAGGAAAGTGAGAGGTGACATATTTGCCGATGGGAGCGGGAAGGGTGCGAAGGAACCAGTCCATGTAAACCCGATCTTCGAAGGGAGGGGCTCGACATAAGCTCCGTCTTCTTCGCCATTACTGAACATGGGCGGAAAGGCGTGTTGAAGAGGATTGCTTGAAGGAAGTCAAGAGCTCCGTGCCAGTATCGTATCGGAGAGGGAGCTGGAAGTACGACAAAAAGGCTTGGGCAAGAGTCTCAAAGGTGGTATGGGTAGAGGTGGCCTGTTCGACATACCACTTAGAAGCTTCGCCGGTGAGCGTGCGTTGGAACAAACGAAGACGGATGGAGTCATCGGTAATGGAATTGGAGGAACACCACATGTGGAAAGATCAGACATGATTGGTTGGATCTTCGCCATTAAGGCCCTCAAACTTAGGGATGTTGGAGGGGAGCTTGGTTGGCATAGCAGGCCAATTAGCATTGTGGTGAATGGGGTCATTGATCAACTGATGGAAATCGGGGAGGCTGAGGCCTGCAATGTACGGCAACACAGGGGTGGCTGGGGTAGTTCCTGTGGTGGTTCCGCTAGTAGTAGGTCCGGCATTAGGGCCGGGAGAACCGTTAGCGTTAGGCCCTGGACCAGACATAGTGAAGGTGACAGGGGGAGAACCAGGAGGAGAAGGAGGACCTGATGAATCAGGAGAGGAGTCAGAGTGCGGACTCGAAGGTAGACTGGCTCGACGACGGCGGGGCGGAGCAGGTCGATCGACCGGAAACTAAGGATGAAGGCCAAGAAGTCTCCGGGAAAGGCGCCTTGGGGGCGCAATGATGACAGGAAGAAGGAAACCGACAGGGGCAGAAAGGGACAGAATCAATTCAGGTCAAGGGCAGAAAAGGTGCAGTGACAATTTATTTTAGAGTCTTTGCCAGGCGGTGTTAACCAGGCCCTTCTTCGCTTAGGGTCAGTGTGTGGTGTGCGTTAATTTTAATTTTTAAACCCTTTCCATTTTGAGAGCAAGAAAAAAGTGTGCTGCGTAGCTGAAAATAAACCTACAGAGAACAGTATATAATGCTGAAATAACAGAAAAATAACAGCTACTTGTGCATCTATCTAACCCAAGAAGGCGGGTCTCTCAAAACTAATCTGAAAAGAAAGGGAAAAATCTAGGCAAAACACACGGAAAAGAGGCCAATAGATCTAAGGTCAAAAGGGACAAGGATCTAAAGGATAAAGCTGCTGAAAAGAGGTGCAGATCACAGCCAAAAGACAGAGGCAAGGTGGCTGGAAAAAGCAAGGAAATCAGCAAAAAACGGAGGGGGCAAGGTGGAGGCCCTAAAAGTAGATCCAAACAAATCTTCAGGAGGTGATTTGAGAGGTAGAAAAGATGATTTCAATGGATCTGAAAGGGAGGTAACAGATCTGGAAAAAAGGAGGCTGAAGCTCTGAAAAATAGATGGTTGAAACAGCTAAAACTCTTCCACAAAAAGTGAAGGGTATTAAAGCCCTAGGGGACTAGGTTCCCACTTAGATGAGTAAAAACAGATCAGAACTTGGTCAAAGCGGGCTAAGACAGAGGCTGCAAGACCCTGACAGAAGCTGCAGCAGAACCCAGAAAAATTGTAGAAAAATCACTGAAAAACTGGCAGGTCGCAGTTTCTGACCTGTTTTCAGTGCAGGTCGCAAAAAAGGGGCAGAAAAGTGCGACCTGGAGGTCCAGATCGCAGTTTATGGTCCAAAAAGTGCGACCCCCCGTTCCGGTTGTCTCGGCGGCAGATTTTCAGAAAATTTGTCGTCTCAGTTGCAGCTGGTTCGCTTACCTACGCAATAGGGCCAGAAACACACGGAAGTTAGAAATTTTAATGTTTTAGGGTTTTATGTGAGAAAAACAACATAAAAATAGGAAAAATAAACAGCTGAAAAGAAACCCTAGGGTCTGAAGTAGCTGGATATGCAGGAATATGAAAAACGACAACGGTCGTAATTTAAAACCCGTGTGGAGTCGCCATTTGTTAGTATGAATTCTTCGTCGAAGTGTACGAAAAAGAACCACTTTAGCTACGCATAACTAATAGCCCTAACAACAATAGAGGCTGCCAAACATCTTCAGATCTGCGATTAGTAGTTAAAACGCTGCAACAAACAGATCTATGAATGGAAAGACATTAGGCAGTAAAGTAAAGAGTTTGCTCCATGCATCCAACAGACAAGACAAGAACACGATTTTTGAATGAATTTTTATATTATAGGGCACCTGGGAGGAAAACAAGAAGGTGTATCCAGATCTCCTCAATGGGATGGGTTCTTTGTAGTCCTCAGCACTTCAGATCTAAGCTTTCTCTCTCTTGTAGGTGTAGAAAACCCAATGCAAAAATGAAGCTCAATGGGAGCAAATGATGAAAATGAGACCAAGTGTATAGATCCAGAGTGATCTAGTAGGCAACAAAAGGTGAGGAATGATGGGGAAAAACCCTCCTATTTATAACAAAATATTGGGTCATTCTAGATCTTGGTGCATGATTAAAATAATGTTAACCAAATCTAGATCCACCTTCTATGGTATATTTTATTATATTTGTTGGAGGGAAAAGGTATTTGACTTGGGTCAAATCCCTTAATTTGTCAAAAATAAATAAATAAATGATTTATTTATCTTTTTAAGAAAGTGGTTAGAAGATAATCAAATAAATAATGATTTATTTAACTATTTGTGGGTGATTTGGTCATATTTAACAAGGAATATTATCTAAATAAGATTTAAATAATTATTCCTAGAAAATAATAAGATAAATAAAGGTTTATCTAATTAATTTCTTTGTTTTGAGTTAAACATGATTAGGAATAATAATTAAATTATGGTTTAATTAATTATTCCATGAGGAAAATCAAACAAATATAGGTTTGTTTAATATTTCCTTTTGGGGTTTCCTGTTTGGACCATAAACAACCTAATAAATATGGTTTATTAAGTTATTTAACATAGTGAAGGAAATTTTACTTAGGGTAAAATTGGTCTTACATGGTGTACTTGGGTCCATCTAATGATGATAGGTTAGATGACCAAAAAATGGTGTAACAGATACATACTGTGCATATAATCAAGCCTATAATTCCGAGAAAACATGCCCAAAATGGAGCCACACCATGAACATTATTTCTACGAATACTTGAAATGAAATACTTTTTGATGAGTAGATCGAGCTTGAAGAAGAAAAGGAAGAAATTTCCGCAACCGATGAAATTCTAAGTGCCAGGGATGTAGTAAATGTGTTTAATTGCATACTCACATCCCAAAAGAGCATGACCGAGAAAAAACCTCTTAGTGATCCTCTGGCCTATAATTATACCAATAGGTACAATTTGAGAAGCCAAAGGCGAGTCACTACAACTGAGATGATGAAGGAGAAACTCAAATAAATTTGTTAAGAAAAATTATCCCACCCATCAGCTCAATGTAGAAAAATTAGAGCAAGTATGGGATAGTGGTATCAACAAAAAGTACTTCCAAAAACAGAAAATATAAGACCACCATTGCAGAAGTCACAAGCCAATCCACTCCCCAAAATACCTCCACCGTTCCTACTGTGGAGTAAAACATAGTTGAGGACATGAATAAGGTTCATGTGAATATTTCAATGTTATAGCTAACAAATATCACAAGCCAGTGGTATATCCTCTTATGCGCACTTGGGCAGTCCTCTGCAAGTAATGACGCCCCTTCAGATAATGGATTAGGTACATCCTCTAGCTCCCTCGAGTCAGTTCTTAACTCTTTAATAATGGAAGGAAATACACTATGACCTCTATTTCTCTTAACGTTCAAAATTTTCAATTTAAATGTACACAATTTCTTGGTAGATTCTGGTGTATCAGTAAATGTAATTCCATTATCTGCCGCAAATAAAATCAATGAAAAATGGAATAAAATAGATGCACATATTACCCAACTAGACAAAAATCTTTTCTACGTAGTTGGTGAACTCAACGATGTTATTATTCGTCTATCATTTGATGATCAAGTCCACCAATCTATAGACATAGTGATTGTGGACATACCAAAGCCATCTGGAGTATTGTTGAGCAGAGACTCGTCCAGAAAGTTACAACGATAATTTGCTACAGAATAGTCACACTTATGGCTTTCATATATGGGAAGAAACAAATAGATTTGAGTGAACTCAAAGAGATACATGAAACATATTGTCACTCCCTTTAAAAAACCAAATGAACCAATGGCTTTCGCAGAACAAATTTTCATCAATTGCTTCCTAGAAACTCAATTGGGTTGTTATATTTCACAACCATCCCCAATCCCACCAGAAACACAATTGGAGCTCCTTCCTAGTCTAGTTGGTGGACATAACCTTTGTAAATTTAGTAGTAGTACTACTATTGTAGTTCATAATCCTTATACATATAACTTATGGACTTTTTACTTTTATGGATCGAAAACACAAGAGGGCTTTGGAGTTGGTTACATTTTAATAGACCCCCTACAGAGAAAACATTTTATCTCTAGTCAATTGGAATTTGAGTGCACAAAAAACAATGCAAAATATGAAACACTTATCTTGGGCTTGGAAAGAGCCATGGACCTCAATGTTGCATTCCAAAAAGCAGTAAGTGACTTAGAAATTGTTCTACGATAGGTATGCGATAGCATACATTGTGTGTCACCTCATCTTAAAATTTATCAACAAGAGGTATGTCGTCTAATTTTACATTTCCAAGATTTTAATATTATTTTTGTTCCAAAAATGCGTAATGCAGCTACAGCTGCATTAGAAAATGATGTAGCTAGATTATCACCGTTGAGGGGCTATTTTTCTATAGAAATTCTTGATAAACCGTCTGTCCCTGATAATATTACTAATTTACGCATTTTTAATAATGACCAATAGATATTGTGCTTCATGGTGAACGTTGATGTGTTCAAAGATGCAACGGTCAAGGAAGACGAGCATGAGAAGACATTTCAGGATGCAACCAGCATAAGTAAAGGAAATATCATGCTAAAAGGAATGGTATCTTTGGAAAAGTTGTGTGACCTAAAAAATCTTTTTTAGGGGCATCTCAATGCTAAAACCTAGAGTTCCACATTGTCGCACAATCATATTAACTTGGGAGCGGAAAATGATTTGAAGCATGTCAACCTTGGTACTTGTTGTACATCGCAGGAGTGGAAAGCCTTTATCTTCCTATTCACAAAATACCGATATGTGTTCGTGTGCAGATACGATGAGCTTAAGACTTATGACATGTAAATAATCCAGCATCTGATACCAATAAAATAAGGAGCCAATTAATTTCAAAAAAAATTGAGAAAAGTACATCTGACGCTTGAGCCTCTTATTCAAAAAGAGTTAAGAACATTGTTGGATGCTTGGATCACATACAGAGTGTGAAATTCAACTTGGGTATCAAATTTGATCCCAGTGGGAAAGATTTATGGGGAAAACTGTTTTATGTGTTGATTTATGAAATCTAAATCATGCCTCAGATAAAGAAAACTACCTTGTGTTTTCTATGGAACAAATACTACAAGTAATATTGGGGTCAGAAATGTTTTCTTTTCTAGACAGATAATCAATATACAGCCAAGTTATGGTCTCAGAGACTGACAGGATTAAAACCACTTTCCATGTGAAGTGGGGCACGTTCACGTGAAGGCGAATGTCATTTGGGTTAATCTATGTTGGTGCAACATTTCAACATGCTATGGACATCACATTCTGTGGGATGATTGGGAAGAGCATAGTGGTATATCTTGATGATGTACAATATTTTCCAAACTAAGGTAAGACCACAAACACCACTTAATGAAAAATTTTGAGCGATGTCGCAAGTACGTGATATCCATCAATCCAAATAAGATAATATTTGCAGTGTCTAAGGGTAATCTATTGGTCCATATCATTGCCAAAAGTTGGATTAAGGTATACCCTAACCAGGTCAAATAAATCACATAGATTTCCTTCCTAGTGAATAAGAATGTTATGCATTCCTTCTTGGGGAAGATCAAATTATTCCGCAACTTCATCTACGACTATGCTAATATTATTAAACCAATACATGAGATGGTGAATAAGGATGCTATATAAAAATTTGATAAAAGGGAAAAGGAAGTATTTTCCTATATTAATCAAGATATTTCAGAATCACCTACATTGTACAACCCATATTTCAATAAGGATTTTTTTCTCTACACCTTTGCTTTTGACATGCCTCCTGTCATTGTACTCATAGAAAAGGATGATCTTAACAATAAGCGGCCTATTTATTTCATGAGAGCGAGTCTCCAAGGACCTGAAATCAACTACGTCGCCATAGACAAACAATCTTATGTGGTATATAAGGAGGTGAAGCACTTTCGACCCTATATACCGAATAATCACTACGTTATCTTTTTTCCACACCCAGTAGTCACATCATTTCTTGTTCAACAAGAGTTGAGTGAAAGGAGAGATAACTAGATGACGGGTTTGCAGAAACATGACCTATAGATCAAGCTAGTTCACATAATCAAGGACCATGGTCTTTGTCGACAAGGACCGGAAGCAGTGGATGCAAAGGAAGAGGGATATATGTCATGGCAGGAGGAAGAAATTTAAATGTATAACATCGTTCCCCACTACTAGCACAAACTCTTGGTACACAGATCTGTGCCCATACCTTGAGCATGGAACCATGCCCTCCTATTTTTCTGCATAACAGAAGAGGGAACTCATACTTAAAGAATTATATTATGAGTTGGTGCATGGGGTGCTTTTCAGAAAACACTATAACAAAGTATTGCTCAGGAGCTTGGATGTTAGGTCCCTGTAATACTAGTGTATCCCCTTATTGTTGTTAGCGTATCCCCATTATTGTTATTTTTGTACCCTTGTAGCCCCCATATTGTTATTATTGTGTCCTTACATTATTATTGTTAGGTCAGCTAGGATTATATTGTGACCCCATGTACTCCTATATATAGAAAGGAGGTTTTTTCATTTGTATCATCCAATAATTGTTCATTTATGTAATGTAAAGGAGGTTTCTCCCTCGAAGTGGTTGAATTCTAAGGCGTTGATATCTCTTTTCTTCTATTTTTGGAGTTGGTTTCATAACATTTGGTATCAAACTTTGGATTCTAGGGTTTTTCTGCTGCAAACAGGACATCATGGCATTTTCGCAATAACGTTTTTTATACGAAGGTTCACAAGATGAAATTTTCACCACGTGAATCTGAAATCCTGAGGAATTTTGTGTAAAAATGTCAGATCTTGGTTCGCAATATTTTCAGAGATATGATCTATGGAAGTTAGGGTTTTGTCAGGCTCCCAAATTTCATCTCAAAGAGGTGACCTTAGAAAAATCGTCATAACTCTCTCTCTGAGCATTAGATTGGAATTATGTAAAAAGTGGTCAAAAATTCATAGGCTGTAGTTTCTTGTATATCAATTTCAGAGCCGAAGGAGGAAACAGTGACATGCGGTATGTCGTTGAAGTTAGCTCTACTAAACCAGTCCATAATTAGGTAATTGTGGGAGATTGGGAATAACTTTGTCTTGAAGAATCCAAATTAGGTTAGACCCGTGGAATTGGAAAAAAGATTCAAAGGGCTACTATAGGACCGAATTTTAGATATTTAAGATACAAAATCACAGATATAATTCAGTTTCAATATCGAGCTCTCCAAAAGAAAGAAAAAGGTGTGTATTTATTTTTTTAAATTGAATAATGTGTGTTTGAGAAAGCAGTTTGAAGTGATTCCAAGGGCATATTGAAGCATTTTTATCAGTATTGGGTTCTATAATGCCTCTCAAAAATAATTCCAAACCCATTAAGCCCTCATAAAGCTCTACTATGATGCATGAAGAGGAAGAATTTTAGTATGAGATATCAAAATTATGGTACCCAGTGCAACAAATTTCAATCTTACAAAGAGAAATCAAAGATGACATAGATGGTTTAAAAGAAAAATGGAGGCTAGTTTGGATATTTTGAAGGATCAAATTAAAGCAAATATCGATGATAAAGTAGTGGAAGATCACATCAAGTATCACCAACAAGCTCTCCAACTCTTAAAGGATAACCTAACTTTGGTGCATAATCAAATGAAACAACATGAAGATCAACATCACAACGAAAGAAGTTCTAAAGAAGTCACACAAAAAAGAACTTGACAACTACCAAATCGATCAATTTCAGAGTATCCCAGCAAGTGGAAGAACTTACCTGTTGAAGATTCCACATGGGAGGACGAGAATTTTATATAGAAGCATCTAGAACTAATCAAGCGTTGAGGGCAACAATTGTTTGAAGGAGAGGGGCATGTTAGGTCCCTATAATACTAGTGTATTCCCTTATTATTGTTAGTGTAACCCCCTTATTTTTATTTTTGTACCCTTTTAGCCCCCATATTTTTATTATTGTGCCCTTACATTATTATTGATTAGGAGATCATGAATTTTGCTCAAACTTGAAAGTGCTCGAAACTGTACCGAGCCTGAGCGATTGGGTAGATCTCATCATTCTGATTCTGGCACCATGAACTGTTCGAAAAACCAATGTCGTATGAGGGAGATATCAAGTTCTGATCGATTTCACAAACAACTAAAATTTTGTGATAGGGGTGACTGGGATGCCCAGTCAACATGCAGGTACAGTCAGCAAAAAGGGGAATATTCTCAAATATTTTATTCTCTAAACCAGTGATATTTCGACACATGGCATCTGTTGGGATGTTGATTTAGTTGTACAAGTGGTTTTTTGGTTCATTAGATGGGTGACATGTGGCTAGCCTGGAGGCTGCCATGTGTCCCCTAGAGTGTGGTGTAAAATTATTGTTGGAGTCCGGGGGCTTCGACCCTTTGACCTCCGGCGCACCCGCAAGACCCAAAACCACCTCCACTATCACATGTTACTTACCCCTATAGTGCGACAGATAAACTTAAAGTGTATTGAAGTGAAATTTGGGTGGGGAGACCGTCAGCAGTCCCAACCTGCTGGCAGCCCCATCGTGTGTGATCACATGACATATATAACTGTGACAT
Organism: Pinus albicaulis; assembly: GCA_034641835.2. Taxonomy (NCBI): domain Eukaryota; kingdom Viridiplantae; phylum Streptophyta; class Pinopsida; order Pinales; family Pinaceae; genus Pinus; species Pinus albicaulis. The sequence goes on along the minus strand of CM076578.1, from coordinate 1,247,586,283 downwards.
AAAGCTGAAATGTCCAACGGTTATAACCATAACTCCAGCGATTTACCATTATCTATCACATGGCGTCGTTTGTGACGTGAAGGCCAACTGTTGTGGAACTCCACCTCTGTTGTGGTTTTGCACCAAAACGTTTGTTGCCGAGTTTTTAACCCATCACATGCGTGGTTTCTTAACGGAGGTTGTGGTTCAACATTTGTATAAACCGTAACATCCGGCGGTCAATCTGGATTGTCACATGTGCCCATTTCTTAACCGTTATATTTAAAATCTAATGGTTAGCATGGTGGAGGTTTAGCGCGCCACTAGAATTTGGTGGGATTTCTATTTTAACTGCATTTAAACTACAGTTCTCCACATTTAGCAAAGCATTTGTAGCTTTAATTGGGAAAATGGCTAGGGAGGTCAATTTTTGACCAATTTGGGTGAAAGAAGAGTCTAGCTAGACTAATTTGAGAATTCTAGAGCCATTGGTGTAGAGAAAAAAACCATTGGAGGCTTGTAAACACATGTATTTTCAGTTTTGAAAATAATGACAAAGAGGGACATGCCATTGGGAGTTGGACCAGCAACTGTAGCCGAGGAGGGGTGAACTGCTTCATCATGCCTGCTGTGTAAATATTATGTGTGATGTTATTTATTTGTTATACATTGTTTTTTAGTGTTATTTATGCTTATTTACATGCTTGAAACTCATAATTTCATCTATGTTTCATGGTTAAGTTCCTCAGTCCTTAAGCAAAAAAATGGAGACAAATATGTACATGTTTTATAACTGAAAAGACACTTAGCACAACAAACTAATACAGTCCTTTCAGATTAGGTTGGTATTAGAGATAGAGTTTATTCTCTAGTGTTGTTGTGTGAAAAGATTTGTTTAACTATTTTCAAGTGTTCACATGCTTACTAGGCTCAAACTTAAGAGAGGAGAAGGCAAATTGGTGGATGCAAGAGGGTCTCAAAGTGAGCCACAACAAAGGAGGGAAAGATTGCCACATTCTCCACCACCTAGTTCACCTCCAAAAGAAGTAGAAGTGGCATTAAGCATGCCTCCAGAGGAAGAAGAAATCCATGAAGAGTTGGATCCCAAAGAAGAATAAAGGGTGTTCAGGAAATGATTCCTTAACATGACTGAGATGGTGAGAGTCCTTTATCAAGAAAGGAATGAGAGACTAGAAGGACAAGGATCCAAACTTCACAAGGAAGGACACGGATCATCAGGAGGTAAAAATGATGAAGATAAATCAAACAAGGGCAGTGGAGGAAATGGAGGCAGTGGAAAGTCACCATCCTCACCCTCATCATCATCATCCTCTACTTCATCTTCAGTACATCAACCACACAAGTCAAAGAACACTTGTAAAAGTCATTTTCTAAAACTTGATGTTAAGTTTGAATTTCCAATGTTTAATGGTGAAGTCAATGCATAAAATCTTGATAATTGTATTAGGAAATTGGAGGTTTATTTGAGAATTCAGAACCTTGATGATGATGATACCAAAATCCAACTAGCTTCATTGAGAATGGAAGGTGCATCACTTGTTTGGTGGGAAGCCAAGACAATGGAGGAGATCAAGAAGCATGGTAAGATTATCCTATCATGGATTGATTTCATTACAACAATAAAATAACATTTTTATCCATTAGCTCATATGCAAAAAGCCATAATGAACTAGAAAATGTTTAGACAATTGAAAGGACAGAATGTGCAAGAATACATGCAAGAATTTAGGAGAAGAGCTCTCTTATTAGGGGTAGATTTGCAGAGCCAAGATACTTTTCTCAAGTACATAAGAGTCTTACATATCTACCTAATACATACTATTCTCATGTTTAACCCTACAAGTTTGGATGAAGTTTGTGTTCAGGCTACACATCTAGAAGCTAGAGGGAAAAACATTACTGATGAGGGTAGGAAGAAACCTTTTAAGGGGAAAAACAAAGAAAAGAACTCAAAAAATAAGGGAAAAAATAATGAATTTGTGAAGAAATAGGGAGAAAAAGTGGTTTGTAAAAATTTTTCAAGAGAAGGCCACGATGATAATTTTTTTTGGAAATTACATCTTGAAAAGAGGCCCAAACATCAAAACAACAAAGGGAAATAGAAAACTACAGCTACAACTCAACATGATTTAGGAGAGGATTCAGGTGATGAATCTAAAATTACAGCCATAGGATTGAAGAACATGAAGGGGAAAGAAATTGAAACTAAACCCAGTACTATTACATCAAACTGTCGCATACAAGCTCCAAATGAAGAAGAGAGAATTGAATTATTTCATGTAAGGGTCATATCCAAACATACCAAGATTGACCAACTGTTTGACAGTGGGTCACAAGTAAACTTAATCTCTGAAGACTTGGTTAAGAAACTTAATCTTGAGACCATTCCGCATCCAAAACCATATCCACTTGGGTTGATTTGTAAGGATGCAAATTTAAAGGTTTCAAAGAAGTCCATATTGCAGTTTGCAATAACTTCACATTTTGTTGACACAGTTAAATTAGATGTGGTTCCTCTTGATATTATAGGTATTGTGTTAGGCATTCCTTACTTGTGTGATAGGAAAGCGATCTTTCATCGCCATGAGAAAAAGTACCATTTATTCAAATATGGAAAGGAGTACATTGTTAGAGCACATCGCAAGAAGACGAATATTTCAATGGTAAATGTTGGACAGGTAAAGAGGCCAATGAATTCAAGTAAGAATTTTTTTCTTCTAATGATTAAGCCTAAAGCTAATGTTAATCATGAATCATTTGAGGATTGTGATCCTAAGTTGAAATCATATTTATATGATGTAGTTGATGCACATCATGATATGTTTCAGGAGCCAATAGGATTGCCTCCAAAAAGGGAGATTCAACATGAGATTCAGTTGCAGCAAGATTGTCCTCTTCCAAACATCGGCATGTATCACATGTTGATAATGGAGAATGCTAAAATTAAGAGGAAAATCAAGGACATGTTGGACAAGGGACTCATAAGGCCAAGCACTTTTCCATGCGGTTCACCCATAGTCTTGATTCCAAAGAAAGATGGGACTTGGCACTACAAGGAAAATACCCTCTAGTAGAGGATATAAAGGAAGTTTTTAGTGTTATAAAATTGGCCAAAATTGTCAAAAAAAAAATTGCTACAACATCCTTTTATGGTTACGGAGGTTTTAGCAGAGCTTTTAACAGAAATTCAACACAAATAAAAAAAAATGGGCAGCCTGAGGTTATTACAGATGTTTTTTTTCATCAGTGCGCTACTCTGGCTTTAACGCACCAATGCGTACATGTAGAAGGTGCCCCAGGGCGGTCGAAGGAGAATGCACTGAGCCGTTAAGGTATAAAACCACACTGAGTGTAGTGTTGGTGATACAACACACAAGGTCATTTTAATTGGTATTGGGATATGTGCAGTGCCCATAGGTCGTATCAACGCACCAGTGCGTAGACTTATAGAAATGCACTGATGCGCAATATCACACAAATGCACCGAGATTTATAATTGGTATCAGTATTCGTGTGGTGCCCATAGGTCGTACAAATTCACCAATGCTTATAGACACATAAATGCCTCAGTGCACAATATCACACAAACCCACCGAGATTTATAATTGGTATCGATATTCGTGTGGTGCCCATAGATCGTACAATGACATCGGTGCGTATAGACACATAAATGCGCCAGTGTGCCATACCACACAAACACATCGATATTTTTAATTGGTTTTGGTATTTGTTCGATGCCCATAGGTCGTAGAAACGCATCGGTGCGCTTCATAATACAAACTCACCGGTGTATAGTAACTCAGACACGTATCGGTTTTCATTTTGTATTTTTTAGAAACACCGACCTATGACAGTGCAATTATTTTGATTGTTTTAAATTCATTATTCATCAAAAGTTGACACATATTATAACAATATTCATATTAATTAAATTTCTATCAATGCATTTGAATGTGATGTTTAGATTAATTTGTTATATCATATCATAATTATTGTGGTTTTTTAAAATTCATTATTCATCAAAAGTCGAGACATATATATCTTATAACAATATTCATATGAATTAAATTTTTATTAGTGCATTTGAGAATGAAAATGGAGAACGCAATAGCGACAATGGAGAACACAATAGAATAAATTAAAACATATTTTATCATATACATATATATATGAATAAGACAGTCTTTATCATACACAATGGGATAGTTATTGGTATCCCTTTGTCTTTCAATTGGGACATTATGTCCATTACTTTAAACAAAATGTCTAATTTCACAGACACATTTGAAAAAATACAACACCTTGCTTTGATATCCAAACATAGTGATCATCATTCTTCGCTTGAACTATTGTCACTGCTAGAGCTACTTCCATGACTTGGGTTATTTTCAGGAATGTTTTCTTCATGGTGTTGATTGTTTTCTTCTTATTCACCTTCCATCTACAAACATAAAAATAAACTGAAATGAGTGTATATACATTGGTGAGAATAATGAAAATTTCAATATTAAATAATATACATCAATGTAAATCGAAAATAAAAATGTCATACCATAGCAACAATTGAATCATAAACTACACACATTATTTCAAAACCATGTACCATACCATCTTTCAAAATTTCATATGTTGGTGCAGTTCCACACTTTGTTTCCTGCAAGTTTTATACCGCATAACAAATCATATATTTAATATAAAAGATTATTTTGTTCTATTAATTATAGATGAAGCTAAATAAAACAAGATCGATAGATGCTTACAAATTCCACAATTAATTTCTGATATGCCAACATATACTCACGACCCATATTTAACCCAATTTCAATCAATTCGTCTAATGGTCCTTCTTTGTAAGTTAGCACCTGTTTGAAGACATTCAATGATGATTTTTGTAGAACAACTTAAAAAATACAAAAATGAAATCTAGTTAAGTTGTTATAAGGAAGTAAAAATTACTCACAAACTTAGATATCAACCCTTTTCTTCCTTGTCGTCCTATTTTATGTTTTGAATGGGTTCCATTTTCTTTTCTTTTCTGCAAGAAAATTCTTGAAAATTAATATTCAATGCTAAATTGTCTATTTATTGTACCTAATGATCGAAAAATTCAATGATTACATATTACATTTGAAGCACGTTGTTGTTGAGATGGCTCCTACTGCGATGCGATTTTGTCCATTTCTCTGACCATCTCCTTGTACACCTTTTTGGACATTCCTACTGGCATATTTCTGATATGAGCTCGGTCATCTTTTGAGATTTTCATAATCTTCTTGAAAATGTAACATGACAACAAAATATTAATTTTTATATTGATATATGAAAAGTAAATATAACAAAAATGATATTTATAAATAATTCTAGACAAACATTTAAAGGAATATTACTTTTTCATTCCTTCTAAATTTTTGTTGTTGTACATTTTTGCTATTAAAAGTTTGACATGTCTCATTGACCAATTCTCTAGAAACTCTTCCTGTAGTTTAGATAAAATTTAGTTCTTGGAATCATTGGATTGATTTTTGTATTGTAAGTGGAAAGAACGTCTATACATTTGTTCCACTAGATCCCTCAAACTTTTGTAAAAGTTTTTTCCCCTTTTGTTAACCTCCAACACCACTCCAGATGAGCTAAGGAGCAATTCGTTTTCATTTGCATTTTCTATTTTTTTTTTATTAGAACAACATTCCTTTTCTGAGTTTTTGGTCCCTATAGAACATTAAAAAGATGTGAATTAATAGACTATTTGACACATGTTAACTAATAATTTTAAGTATGTTATTAATGATAATTAAAAAAAGAAACTCATATTGGATCGATAGTATTTTTTCATTCACTTGATTAATCCTTTTGCATCTTTTCCATCAAGCTTTTATGCTCTCCTGGTCCTAGATCACAAATAATCTTATCGAGCTTCATCATTTTGTGGCTTTGCATGATACATAGTAAACAATACATATTAGTTAAACTTACATATAGTTAAAAAATAATATTTTTTATAAAGAATTTACAAAGAACTTGCCTTTTTTTCTTTTCTTGATGTGTTATGAGTATTTTTGTTACTTGATCTCTTGTCAGTCATTTCTTTATCAATCTGAAACCTGTACCATAACATTCATTAATATATTTATAAATAAATTGTCATATTTTCAGGTAGAAACTAAATCTCAAGAAACTGGTGCACCTTTCATGATGTATGCACCACCATCAGTGTGTGGGGGTATTAAAAATGCTCTGCAAAAACATTATAATAGATCGTACGGTGAGTGGGGGTATTATAAACGCACCACAAAAACATTGTAATAGACCGTACGGTGCGTGGGGGTATTATAAACGCACCACAAAAACATTGTAATACACCATACGGTGCTATCCTTGTAACATGGAGCACTGGTGCCCTATTTCAGATATGGCGCACTAATTTAAAAAAATTGTTTTCAAATTTTTTATTATAGTACTTGCGTAGTGTGCTATATAATGCAATGCACCAGTGCTCTAGGTTACGCAGGGCACACCGATAAAAAAAAATCCATTTTTTTCCAAAAATTCACGCAATGGCCGAATGGATTGGGATCCGACTATGCAATTCGTCCCATGGGTTGGATGTCAATCTAAAATGAAAATCCCTAAATCTAAAATCACAAAAACAGAGAGAAGAAAGGGCAAAAACAAAAAAAATGAAGGGTTTAGGGTAAAAATGGATAAAAAAACATAAAAAGTAAAAACACTGCAGAAAAATTAAAAAAAATAATCAAATTTAGTCACAAGATGGTTTGAAATTCTATGATACAGGGTTTGAATCACCAGAGGTTTGGCTTCTGATGTTCTGAATACTTCTGCTCAAATGTATTTCACTGCTCCACAGTGCTCCCATGCTCTCTTGCCCCAGGTATGTCTCTTGTAAATCCCTAACCAAAAATTTTAGCAAAAATAGTGAAATAATGAAAAGTGTTTAGTATTTAAAGAATTATTTTATGAAATTAGATTTTCAAAAATATTTTTCTGCCCATTTTTTAATTTGCAGTTTTTTTTTTTCACTTAAGGAAATTAGAGTTGCACTTTTTTTATTTGTGTTTATTCATCACCGGTGCGTCACTTAATAGAAGCGCATCGGTGTGTCCTTTTTTAACATCAAAACCGATGCGTAGTAACTAAAACACACCGGTGCGGTTATATGTATAGTAGCACCGATTTGCGGTTAAGGCATCGAAATTACTTTTAGGTGTGTACACCAAATTTTAGTGAAATCAAACCATAGAAATTGAGAATTATAATTTTGTTTATTCTTGAGAATTAGGATTAGAATTATAATTGAGAATTGGTATTGGATAAATTCTTGATGGAAATAACTATTCTTCCAATGCATTTTGTTTATTGCAAGAGGTCCCCACTGATTATGTGGAGAGAATGCAATGTGGGGCGTGTGAAGATGCAATACTACAGGGCCCAAGTGGACAATTGTGGCATGTGAACCTGTGCTATGCTAAGACATGGGAAGTTTTCTCAAATGGTTGGGAAAGTTTTATTTCTGAGCAGTTTATTGAAGTTGGAGGTATTTTAGTTTTTACACATGATGGAAATGTACATTTTGCTGTGAAAATATTTGGGTCATTTCTTTTCAAAAATACACCTCTTCTTATTTCAAAAAAAGAAACTTGAACCTTTCCATAACCTGCAACAAGAAAAGGTGCCCCAGATCTACTTGGTCATTTGTAAGTTCCTCCTCCATCTTAGCATCCAATTTCCTCTTTTCTCCTTTTCGCTTTCTATCTTGATCTTAACAAAATCTATACAATCTTTGTTTTACGAGAAACTGACCTTGAATGTTCTGGGAGCAATGACAACGAGTCCTTCATTCTGCATTTGTTAGCAGAAGAAGACCAATTTTCGACTGGACGATGCAGTTATTACATGTGGAGGCAATGGTTTCCAATAGAAAATGAGTATAGGGTTGATCAGAGGAAAGACATTGCAAAATGGGCTATTACATTAGCTTTTCCAATGGGAAACTGATTTGCAAGTGGAAATATGGTAACTGCAGGTATCTATGCTTTTCTTCCCACAAAAATGGTCACTGGATTTCCATTTATAATACAAGAAGACTTTTTATTTATTTCATCTACATGGCCACAGCTCAAACAATTTATATATGCCATTCAGGTTCAATTGAAAGCCGAAGATGTGATTTTATGCGACGTCAGATTTTCCAATAAAATTTTATGTAATCCAAACGAAGCTCGAAAAATACTCTCAGCTTCTTTTAAATGAATTTTGGAGAATCTTTCCCTTCATGGGTCCTAACAGCTGGATCAACAATGTCAATTAATCTTTCTCTGTTGTCCTTAATGGAATGAGAATCCGTCCCTTCCTCAAAAAAATTCTTGCCCACGATTCGAACCCTCCACTACTCCAATAATGCACTTTATAGAATAACCCTGTTCCAGTGCGTGGGGTTTTATAGGCGCACCAGTGTGGTTTGTAAGATTGAGGTTTATGTTTTGGCGCCCTGTTTTATGACGCACCGGTGCGGAAGAGTTGTGAAGCACCAGTGTGTCTTTGTACTAAGACGCACCGATGCGTGTTATGATGAGAAGCGCACCGGACTATATAAAGTTCTTTTTTTTGCATGTAAGATCATAATAAAATAATGACAATTCTAAAGTACATGAATTTATTTGCATTATTTTCTAAACTTTATTATGTTACAAAAATTCATATTATTCTAGATTTATTATTTTACAATTATTTACAAATTTACAAATTTAAATATTTTAATAAAATCATTTCACATTAATACAATTAAAATTTTCACATTAGTACAATTAAAATTATACAAATATTTTACATACAATCACAATTAAAATTACAATTACAATTTTACAATTTCACATACAATTACTATTAGAATTACAATTAGAAATTTAATTTTACATACAATTACGTTTACAATTAAAATTTTACAAATATTTTACATACAATTAGAATTAGAATTAGAATTACATTTACAATTACAATTACAGTCACAATTACAATTACAATTTTACAAATATTTTACATACAATTACAATTTTAGAATTTTACATACAATTAGAATTACAATTACAATTTTACAATTTGTCATATATACAATTACAATTACAATCATTTCACAATAAATTAAATATTACAATTACAATTACAATTACAATTTTAGAATTTTACATACAATTACAATTACAATTACAATTTTACAGTTTGTCATATATACAATTACAATTATAATCATTTCACAATAAATTAAATATTACAATTACAATTAAAATTTTACATTAAATATTTTACATACAATTACAGTTAAAATTTCAATTACAAATACAAATGCAATTTTACAATTTTACATACAATTAAAATTTAAATTTAAATTACAATCACAACATAATATTTAATAAATATCATGATCATATAATATTAAATTAATTAATAAACATCACGATCATGATAACCATCGTACAAACATCATATTCGACTAAAAAACACATTCAAACATCAAGTTAACATTATATATTAACATCATCACAACACAAACATCAAATATACATCTCATGTCAAATAACTCATGTTATCACATACACATCCATCTGCAAGCTAGACATTAAATGAACATATCCAACATGACCTAACAATGTATCTCTAGGAGTAAACTAGGGAACGAGGGAAAATCCACCCCTCTCCTCAACAGCCCTGTAATGAAATATATATCCTCCTTAGTGGGTGTGTACCATTGGTCAGGACCAACCTGGAAAGCATGTTGGTGGGCATTCCACCTGCGGATAAGATGTCTCAAAAACACACTATGGGCCTTTAGGGAAGTAGCGTCGTCATAGAACTTGAGGAGGCCTACCTACCTTAGGATCCCTTGGGTATTTGATGTAATAGGGTGAGGGTACACATTTCTCTTCATCTCTCGTGCCTCCCACTAGCGAACCATGTCATACTACTTCGCTTGTTGTTGATGTTGTTCCTCCTATTCTCTCTGAATCATTGACATATTAAATAATTTTTTTTATTAAATCCAAAATGTATTTAGGAATATAAATATATTTTTTTTTTGGGAAAAAAAACAGACCAGTCGGTGCACCACAAAAACAATCATGCACCAGTTCTGGTGCGGCGTTTGTTTGTAGCGCACTGGAAGCGGTGCCCTAGATGACATAAAATGCACCGTATGCGGTGCACCTAAATTTTTCTAAGTCACCCTTGACTATATATGGTGTTAGAAGAGCAGTGTGCTGACTAAAATATACACCGACTTCCTGACAAATTACATAGTTAACAGTGCGGTCTTTTACCAGGCCGCACCATTGACCCTGTCAGAATGTCGAATGTGGTGTGTTGATAGACACCAGGGTGGATATTTCCGTCAACGCACCATGTTGCTATTCCCATGGTCAACGGTGCGACTAGCTAAATGACCCCACCGCACCTTTTTTTTTTAATTTTAAAATAACGTGAGGTGCTTTTGGGTACCACCTTAGACACGGTGTGGATACCATTAGCACTGGTTGCGATGCGGCCTGTAAATTTTACAAGTAGCACTGCTTACCGGTGCGAGCCGAATGGCTCATGCGCACCGCGTGACAAAAACTTGTTTTTCCTTTTAAATGGTTAATTTTAAGGTTATTTCAAATTCTGATCCGCTAAAAAGCTTAATTATGGAAAAAAGAAAAAGAAAAATGGTTGTACGTTTCGCCGTCGAGGAGGCATATTGGCTGTAGAATTTCCAAAAGAAAATGTTTCCACAGTTTTGCAAAATGCAAGCTGGAGATTGGTGGGCAATGCACAGTAGCAATGCGTGCAATAGATGCAATGGGAGCACCGATGTCAGGGCAGCTCAAAGAAGGAGAAATTGCACTGGTGCTTGAGAGCTCTAGAGCACTGAGAAAAGTGAAAAATGTAGTTTTTTAGAAGTAATTTTTTTTTACTATTTAACTCTGTTTCAGTGCATGGGGTTTTATTGGCACACCGGTGCAGTTGCTTAAGACCCCACCAAGCAGTTTTAGTTTTGGCATTGTTACTTTCGGTATCTTCATCCCTCCGTCAGTGATCAAAATTCTCTTGTTGCATTGCATATTAGGTGTCTCACTCGGTCAACTGCATTCCATTAGGAGCATGGATCATATGATGGTAGTGGCTTTTTACACATTTTCCCTCATGTCCTTTACCTGATGGCCCATTTCCTTTCATCCAGATCATCTGCACTCACTTTTTGTCCTTAAATTTGTAAGATTCATTTCTAGGGTTTTTAGTCCCATTAGGTCTAGGGTTTCATCAATAAGGTCTTCAAAATTTCCAATAATAGTCAGCAGGCCCATGAGGAGGTTGAATAAAGTTCCAGTAGTAAAAAATTTCATCATCATAGAAAAATTGAGTATTTTACCTTCATTTGTATAAATTTAATGTAATTTAATGTTCTCTCATTTGTAAGAAATTTCAAAGGCAACCCTAGTCACCTTGTCAAACTTCAGCAACCCTGCAAGGCAAACAAAAAGCAAGTCATTCAGTTAGTCAGAGGCAAAATGAAGCAAACTGCCTAAATCAGAGTTTTAAAAAAAAAAAGTGTCAAAGGTAACATTACAAAAGTGGGTTTTTGGAATGAAAAATTAAATCCTTTGGTATATAAGTCATTTTCATGTTTCAAAGGGCTCATTTTCATTCCAAGAAGAGAGGAAAGTGAGCAAGAAAGGGCTGTGTTGAACAAAGAGAGTGAAATTGCAACGAAGTCGTGCAAGTTTGTGGGCGCGGCGCATTGGCTGAGAGGCGCAGCGCATTGAACTGGCGTGACACATTGGGTCGGTCTCCGCAGTGTTAGAAATACACCAGCGCGACGCATAGACCCTGCACGGCGCGTTGGGTTTGTGGCGCGGTGCGTAGGGCCACAAAGCATTTTCACCACGATTTCATCCAAAACTTCAGATTTGCTCGGTTTCCTCCGGTCCAAGTAAGTCAAACAATCCTACCAATGCCAATGAATGTGTGTTTTATGATGTTTATGAGGATTTAATAAAAAAAATTCAAACCCTATTTCCTTGCTCAAGAAATGATCGCTTAGGGTTTGCAAATTAGTTTTTTGTGGCCATCACTCCCTCATCTTTTATTTCCTTCACTGTTTTTCTAGTCCATCAACCCATTTCCCTATTCTCCATAGTCCCTCATACACTTTCCTACACTTGGCAACAAAAGATCAAAGACACCTAAAATTCCTCATACTCATCTAAGACAACATAGACTTTGGCAAACATGGAGACAGATTCCTCTTATGACCAAGACAATGACTCTACAACCGAATTGCATGTGCCAAGAAGACCTCACAAGAGTGGTAAGCATGTAAGGGAAGAGCCTACTTCACTTGTTGAGCTGCAGGCCTGCCCTCTTGCTATTACATGTTTCCAACAACAATCTTGTTATCAATTTTGTGAGATGGTTGCTAGAGTCCAATACCATCATGAGCTGGCCAAATTGTTTGTGCTTCATCTACATAATGGCCAAATCACTCTTGCAGGTGTGACCTTCACTTTGACACCTGAGTCTATCTCCCTAGCAACCGGTATTCCAAATCTCGGAGAGTAATTGAACAAAAGGCAGAAATTTGACAGAGAACACTATGAGCCATACATCAAGCCTATTTTTTTGAGACAACTCAGTACAGTTTTTCCTTTTCGGTACCTGAAGGATTCATACGCTCCTTTGATGAAACTCATTATCAAATATTTCAGCTGTGAGGGTTAGTTTTCTCACTTATATGCCTATCACATCAGATTGCTGATACACTTTACCAGGGTGAGAATGATGAACCTCCCATATTTCATGTGCTGAAATATTGAGAAGATGACCAGCTTAGTGCAAAAGAAAACTCCTGAGCAGTAGTATAACAATATCTATCGTTTTTCACTCATCAAAATTGTGGTTATGCGTCAGCTTGGTTTGCAGGATATTTCATGGGAGGATTTCATTTCTCATGATTTCTTCACACCCCCTCAGGTACCTCCAGAGGCTTTTCATGAGGCAGGTGAACCTTCACATCAGCAGGAAGGTCATGAGACACGGACCACTAGTGTGCCGGTGTTTGTCACCTATCAGAGGGGCACTAGAAGGTTGTTTGCAGCAGCCAAGCGAGTATTATCTCCACCTAGGGTGGAAGGGGTCTCGCTTCCTTCATCAGCAGTACAGGTACAGAACAAGGGTAAGAGGCCAATACATGATGAGGGGCCTTCAGGAGAGCAGGAGACAGATTTCATCCTCATTCAGGATGATGACACTGATTTTGGCCCACAAAGCTGAAAGTTCAGGGAGATCATTCAGGAGTAGAAGGCGGAGATAAATACTTTATCCCTCAAATTGCAAAGAGCCCAGTGGATAATCAACTACCTTGAGTAGAGAAACAAACAACTAGAGGATCAACAAACCATCATGGAGTTGCAAAACATACATGAGAACCGGCAAGCTGCCCAAAGGAGCAAAACCGAGATGACATCACTTGAGCAGGAGATTGAGGGTGATCGTGAAACTTGGCTTGAAAGGGTAAATATTCATTTTCAAAAGCTGTTGGAGAAGGCCAAAAAGGAAAAAAACATGTTGAGGCACATGGCCAATCATTATTGGGCAAGAAATCATGTTTGCAAAGCAAGAATCAAAATTTTGAAGGCCAAGTTGAAGAAGGCCTCAAAGCGTCAGAAAAGGCATGATAGACTTCAGATCTTGGCTGAAGCTTCCTTGGCCCAACATAGCACATAATGAAGGACACTCAACCCAAATTTCAAAAAATTTGGGACACTTTTTGCATTTTTAAAAATTTTGGGCCTAAAAACAGACTTTTCAGCTTTATGCGTCGCGCCACTTGGCGCGCACTTATGATTGGGGGCTCCTTTTGATGAAAACTCAACATTTTTGGATTTTTCATAGAAAAATATGCATGCATACCTATGGAAAATAAATTTTGACAGGTTTTTGGCTTCCATAAGGGTCAAAAACACCCCAAAAATGACCTTTCTGCCCCTTTTTTGACACACAGGAAGTAGTGTTGGGAGAAATCAGTTTTGGAGGGGAAAATGAAGGCCAAATTCAGAAATTCCACATGTCTTGGAAAGTAGACAGACAGACCTTTCCAAAAAGACCACTTGGAGAAAATATGGACACCGGGAAGGCCTCCAAATCAGCTGCAAACTAGCGCGACGCATAGAGAAATCAGGCGCTACGCATTGGAGGATTTTGCTCATTTTTTACTCAGTAACTCTGTTTTTCACCTAGTTTTTGACAGTTTGACTTTCTTACTTCTAAATGTCAAACTCATGATGTAATTTGATGTAATTTGATGGATCTTGATGTAATTTTGTTAAATTTTCACTCATGGAGGTAGATTCATCCATCAAAAGGTGAATTGCAACTGAATGAATCAACTTCCTAGTTTATAGAGGCAAGTTGTTCCACTGCCTATTTTCTAGTTCTCAGTTTAGATTTTGTTGGAACGGCTCCTAAAATTGTGAGCTCGACCCCTAGAGGCTGGGATGAGTTATGGTTTGTCTATATCTTGTGGTTTTTTCAGTCATTAGCATGGTTGGAATTTTGGGAATGCTTTGAGCATCATTGTACATTCATCTTTGCAGTTTGGCAAGGAATAGACCAAGGTTTGCAGCACTCTATGGGATTCTTGTGGTATTTTGGTTTGATAGTGTGTTTCTCTCTATAAATGTAAGTCTAATGTTGTTTCATGTATACCATTTTCCTTCTTATTTATTCTTAAGTTAAAAAAACAAGGATAAAGGTAGAATTCATTAGAATTTGCAATGCTCTACCTAGGGTTTGTTTAATTTTCTATGTTTTCAGTTGTTTGGAGAGGATCCTTGAAGGTTTCTTGCCCTCTTCAGCTCTTCACCTTTCTCAAACTCTCCATTTCCTTCAAATTGAAAGTGTCAAATCAAGTGCCTACCTTGCCCCATTCAGATCTCTGCAAAACTAGGCCTCATTCCCTAGACCCAAAATCTGCCTTCCCTTTGATCCAAAAAAACACCCTTAAAATCAAATCAAACTCTTGTGCATATATACCTAGCCTAAAATCGGCCTTCATTCAAGTCATCTAAAGCCTTACTGATCATTTTTTGCTGAGATTGAAAAGGAGAGAGCCCTCTCCTGATCTGGTAGAGCTAGCTACCAGGTTAAGCGTGGTTTGGTGTTACCCTAGATTCTGCCTTTCTCAGCCTGAGGTAGATTTAGGCCATAACAGGTGTTGTGCTTTATGATGCACCAGGGCAAAATAGTTGTCAAGCACCAGTGCTCTATAGTAATAGGACGCACCGGGCAGGTGTGTACAGAGCGCACAATGTATGGTGTGCCAATTGTTTGTGCGACTGGTGCTTTCTCTTGTAGAGCGCGCCAGTGATTGAGAACACTGGAGTAATGAGAAAAGTGAAAAATCTGATTTTTTTGGCCGTAATTTATTTTTTATTTAACCCTGTTCTCATGCACGGGTTTTATAGGCTCACCGGTGTTGTTTCATATGAACGCACTGGTCTATTTTTGTTTTGGCGTGGTGTTTTATGATGCATCGGTGCTATTTCTTAACACCACAGTAGGCAGTTTCTGTTTTGGTATGGTGTTTTATGATGCACCGACTCGAATGAGTTGTGAAGCACTGGTGCTTTACAATAATAGGATGCACCAGGTGGATGTGTACGAAGCGCATGGTGTCTAATGTGCCAATGTTTTGTGCGCACCGGTGCTTTCTCTTATAGAGTGCACCGGTGATTGAGAGCTCTAGAGCACTGAAAAAAGTGAAAATTTTGGTTTTTTTCCGTTATTTTTTTTTTATTTAACCCTTTTCCAGTGCGCGTGGTTTATAGGTGCAGTGGTGCTATTTATTATGAATGCACCGGTCGGATTCTATTTTGGCGCATTGTTTTATGATGCACCGGTGCGGTTTCTTAATATCGCACCAGGCGGTTTCTGTTTTGGTGCGGTGCTTTATGATGCATCGGCGCAGAAGAGTTGTGAAGCACCGGTGCTCTACAGTAATAAGATGCATCGGGCGGGTGTGTATGGAGTGCACAGTGTCCAGTGTGCCAATTTTTTGGGTGCACCGATGCTTTCTCTTGTAGGGAGCACTGGTGCGTTGTTGGATGATAAGCACACCGAGTGGAAAACATCCGCAAAACCCTGCGCCCGCCAACCTCCTCTAGTAACCTCCTCTAGAAATGGATGTATGGGGTATTTTTATAAGGGGTTCCTCAAAAACATCCGCTATATGGTCTTTTTCTTGTAGTGTGGCACATGTGTGTAGACTTTAGAGCTTTGAACAAGATAATGCTAAATAATCGATACCCACTCCCAAAGATAGATGATTTGCTTGATCAACAAAAAGAAGCAAAGTTTTTCACTAAGTTATATTTACGAAGTGGATATCATCATGTAAGAATTGCAGAAAGTTATATATGGAATACTACATTCAAAACCAAACAAGGACTCTTTGAGTGGTTGGTTATGTCATTTGGTTTGTGTAATGCACTAGCAACTTTCATGCGTGTTATGAATAATGCTTTGCATCCATTCCTTGATAACTTTGTGATTGTGTATTTAGATGATATACTGATTTTTAGAAAAACAAGAGAAGAACATGCCTTGCATGTGAAAAGGGTGTTGATGTTTTGAAGAAAGAGAAATTATTTCTTAAGATGTCAAAGCCTGAGTTCGGAAAGACTTCTCTGGTTTATTTGGGACACATTGTAGGAGGAAGCGAGTTGAGAACTGATCCTTCTAAAGTGGAAGCCATTGTGAAGTGGCCCACTCCAAAAATAGTAATTGAGGTAAGAAGTTTCTTAGGTGCAGCTCAGTATTGGAGAAAGCTTATTGCTAACTTTTCTTCCATAGCAGCCCCTATTCATGCAGTGACAAGTGTGAAGAAAGCCTTCCAATGGGGAGGCAAACAACAACAAGATTTTGAAGCTTTAAAAGAAAATATTAGTTCATCTTCAGCCCTTGCATTACAAAATTTGAGAAAACCATTCAAGATACAAACCGATGCTAGTGATTATGCCATGGGCGCAATACTTTTGCAGCATGGTAAGCCTATCGCTTTTCATTCTGAAACATTCAATGGTGTTGTAACTAATTATCCTACATATTACCAAGAGTTGTATGCGTTGGTACAAAGTGTCAAGAAGTGGAAACACTACTTGATGGGTAAAGAGACGCTTATACATACCAATCACAAACCATTACAGTACTTTCAGTCACAAACAAAATTGCGGCAATCATGACATTTCAGGTGGATGGGATTTCTTCAACAGTTTCAATTGGTTATAAGGTACAAGAAAGGTATTTTCAATATAGTTTCTGATATGATTTCAAGGCCAATTATAAGTGCTTCTACTTTAATTAAAAATTATTCTATTGTACATGAGAGCTACATAGAACAATATGCACATGCTGTTGATTTTCAAGATGTGTATGCTAGTTTGAGTGAAGAGAATCAAGTTGAGGAAAATTATTATCACATGCATAACAGTTTGATGTTTCATTTGGAAAGGCTATGTATACCACAAGGAGAGAGGATTAGTGTCATGAGAGAGGCTCATTCGTCTCTTATTGCTGGACACTTTGGGGTAAGAAAAACAGTGGCGCATCTACAGAGGTATTGCTATTGGCCTTGCATGATAGATAGTGTGTCATGTTTTATAAGAGGTTTTTCTATGTGTGAAACCAACAAGCCTAGCAATAGGAAGCTTGGGTTGTACACGCCACTACCGGTACCATCAAGGCCATGGGAGAGTGTCTCCATGGACTTTGTTGGAGGTCTACCTATGTCAATAAAATGGCATGATTATCTTTATCAACATGTATGGGTTGATTATGGATTTCCAACTTCCATTGTTAGTGACAGGAATTCTAGGTTCATTGGGAATTTTTGGTCCAATCTTTGGAAGATGATGGACACCAAGTTGAGAAATAGTACTTCTTTTCATCCACAAAATGATGGCCAAACTGAGGTGGTGAACAAAACTGTTGTGCATCTATTGAGAGGATATTGTAGAAAAAATTCCAAGTTGTGGGATGAAAAACTACATTACATTCAACATGCTTACAACCGGGCCAAGAACTCTTCTACAAATACTTCACCTTTTGAAGCATGCTTTGGGTATTTTCTGAAATCACCTTTATACTTCATCTTTGAAAAGTATGTTACAATTGATGGGCATAGTGATATTGACAAGGCTCGAAAGTTCATTAAGAAAATTCAGATTATTCATCAACAAGTTCAAGAACAACTGGACAAGAGTCAAAGAAAATACAAGGAGAGGCATGACAAACATAGAGTTGATCACAAGTTTCAAGAAGGAGAAGAAGTATGGTTGCACATAAGCAAAGAAACGATGCAAGGAGAAGGGAAAAATCTCAAGCCCATTCGCTATGGTCCATTCAAGTTCATCAAGAAAATTAGTAACAATGCATTTCAACTTGACTTTCCTTCATATATGCAAATGTATTTAGTTGTTAATGTTGAAAATTTACGTTTGTATGAGCCCCCATTGATCGATGATCAAGGGAGTGATGTTTAGTTTCCTTCTATTGAATATTTCTCACCAGAATTTCTAGATGAGCTCAAGGAGGATACCATCCTTGACAGGAGGAAAAGAGCATCTAAGAGGGGAAGTGTCAACTAACTTCGAGTTGGGCTCAAAGGCAGTAAGCCAAGTAAGGCAAAGTGGATGGAAGTTGGAAAGGCGAGGGAGTTTTACCCTCATCTACTAAACATGTAATCAAAATATTTTGGCGTCAAAAACTTTCCCGGTGGGGAGGTGTGATCCAAAGATCATGAATTTTTCTCAAAATTGAAAGTGCTCGAAACTGTACAAAACCTGAGCGACCGGGTAGATGTCATTGTTCTTATTCTAGCACCGCAAACGATTTGAAAAACCTATGTCGTATGAGGGAGATATCTTGTTCTGATCGATTTCCCAAAAAGTTAAAATTTGTTGACCGGGGTGACTGGGATGCCCAGTTAGCATGCAAGTATAGTTAGCAAAAAGGGGGATATTCTCAAAATATTGCATTCTCTAGACCAGTCATATTTCAACATGTTGCATCTATTGGGATGTTGATTTTGTTGTACAAGTGGTTTTATGGTTCATTGGATGGGTGACACGTGGCTAGCCTAGAGGCTGCCACATGTCCCCTAGATCGTGGTGTAAAATTATTGTTGGAGTATGGGGGGTTCGACCCCGTGATCTCTGGTGGCCTTGCAAGACCCCCAACCACCTCCACTATCACATGTTACTTACCCCTATAGTGCAACGAATAAACTTAAAGTGTATTGAAGTGCAAGTTGGGGGGCGGGGACCACCTGTGTTCCCAACCCACCGGTGGCCTCATCATGTGTGATCACATGACATATATAACTGTGACATAAAACTTCAATTACCAATGGTTATAACCATAACTCCTGCGGCTTACCATTATCTATCACATGGCGCGGTTTAAAATGGGAAGGAAAATAGTTGTAGAACTTCACCTCCTTCGCGGTTCTGCACCAAAACATTTGTTGTAGAGTTTTTAACCCATCACATGTGCGGTTTGTTAATGAAGGTTTCGATCCAACATTTGTATAAACCGTAACATCCGACGGTCAATCTGGATTGTCACATGCACCCATTTTTAAACCATTAAATTTAAAATCGGATGGTTAGCATGGAGGAGTATAGCATGCGAACTGCTATGTTTGCTTTCCTGGTGCAAGAAATCTTCTGTTTACTTCTCTGTTCAGGTTCTTACTTATACCTTTCTGAGTGGCTGGTTATATGAATGAGTTTTCTCTTCAGAAGCTCGAAGATAGAAAAATTTCTCATAAGAATCGATGGTCTTTTCTTTCTAAGTATTTGAACAAATCTTATGAGAATGATGTACTGTATGATGAAAAAATCGTGGTTCAAGAATATGAGCCCGATCCTAACTGGACATTGCCAGATATTGATGTTGACAAATTATACAAGCTTCCTACATTTCAGTTTAGAGTTGTTCAATTGTTTAGATTTACTTCTGTAAATATTCCTGTTTCAACTGGTCAAGATGTTTATCAAATTCCTTTCATTAAGCCTGAAGATATTGAATGGGGAATAAGCAAAGGTTATAAATACATTCACCTTGGAATGATTCAGTTCAGTATAAATCCTTTAGTCCGCCCTGGTTTAAATACATCTTGTCTAGCCTGTGTGTTAGATACTCGAATGAATCAGTTTCATGATGCTTTGATAGGAGGTTTTCAAAGCCCACTCAATAATGGCCCTGCCTGGTCATCAGTCATTCCTAGATATCAAGTGTCTCTGACTGATCCATATATTAATGAGTTCCTACATGTTTATATCCAGTTTCATGGTTTTGATGTCACCCCTGAAACACAGATAGCCCAACTCCATGCCTCTATCTGTATCCGTTTTGTCTCCACCACCATGCCACCACTGCACCCTAAGTTGAAAGAACGAGCCCTCAAAGAAGGTGTTGTTGTTGGACCAGGAAATACTTCTCCTTTACAAATTGGGTTTACAGCCTGTACTCTCCCTGAAGAATGGAGTAGTACTTATACTCCACTGTCTCAAAAATATCCTCAGCTGCAAACATCCAAACAACCCCAACAGTTGTCTACTGTCCAACATGCTGATGGCACTTCTGGTCTTAAATTCACTTCTCCTACTCTTCCTCTATCTTTGTCTTCTATTCCAAGATCTCCATTTTTGGGGGGTAAAGTTAATAATCCTTCTCCATCTTATACAGTTGATCCCACTTTTACTCTTCCCAGAGTTTCTGTTCCAAGATCTAAGACTCCACAATCTGCTTCAATTATTCCGCGAAGTAAGTCTGTCAGATATCCTGCTCCTTCTGTCAAAATAGATCAACCTCGAAGGTCTACTTCCAGCAGTGACCAATGTGAATTTTGTGTTCCATCTATATCCACTTTTCAGACAGAATCTCCAAATCATGAGCCCCAAATTTTGATTCCTGATATCAAAAGTTTTAGTGGTTTACCCAGAGGACCCCAAGAACTATCTGCCAAAGTCAATGAAAGATATTTGGATACAGGAAGGTCAAGGAGGACTTTCCAGAATGGTACTTTAAAAGCTGATATGCAATGGTTGCATACAAAGCTTGTCACTGACCCGGATCAATCAGAATTAGAGAAAGTATAAAACTACACAAACTACCAAATAGTGTGTATGTTACAAAACATTGATGATCTGGCCAAGGATGTTTTAGAAATAAAAGAGCATATTAAGAAATTGCATACCAGTTATGATGCACTCTTAGGAGACCAGCATGAACATTCCCAGCAACTAAATGATATCAATTCCAATATGGGAATTATTGCCAAATCATTAGAGCATCTCAAGAATGCTCTTCCTGCTCCTTCTTCTCCACCACACTATCGAGAAGTTGATTTATCTAGTCCAAAACTCAGATTTTCACCCTCTGAGCAAAAATCTTCTGCTCCAGATTCCTCTATCAAAAGCATTCTTTTCAAGGGGGTAGAGAATATAGATATCACAAGACTTGAAAAAGTCCAAAAGGGAATTTCTTTAGCCACAGAAAAGATAGAATTGATGAGGAAAAGGTTACAAGAGCTTCCTTCTGTTGAAAGTTATAAATTGCCAAGACAATATGTTAGTTTAAGAAGTTTGTTAGAAAATGGCCAACCATCTGCTCCTAAAAGTATCCTTGCTATGTCTGGAGTATCTGCCACTACTAGAACCCCTGGTGATCCTACTCAGGGAGAACCAAGTTCTAAAAGAGATAGAACTGAGCCATTTAATTTTCCGCACAAAGGAAGAAGAAATGCTTCTGAGACTGCCCATGAAGCTTCTGCTACAAGTCCTTTCAGGAGATATACTGACAATCTCCAAATTGTCAATGCCAGAATGAACAATCCTAGCAATAGTGGTTATGGTAATACTTTGTTAATCAATATTGATTGCTTGGATTCAGATGCAGTTGTTGATGTTTTACATAATCGGTATGCTTGGGCATTGCAAAGAAAGGCAGAATCTCGTGCTGATTGGCCTGATATATTAACTCAGATTTCTTGGTCATTTACTGGTGTAGTCAAGCAATGGTGGGATAAACTTTCTGATGAAAATAAAACTACTATAATTGATGAAGATGAAGATCCACCAAAAAGATTGTTTGATGCTTTGAGACATGAGTTTGTTGGTGCAGTACCTGAAAATTCTCACCATCATGCACATCTATTTTTATCTCAAAGATTATGTGACATTGATCATTTGCAAGATTATTACTATGTTATGCAAAAGTTACTTTATCAAGCTCATGATTCTCATAATGCTGCATATTTGAGATATTATATAGCATCAATGCCAGGCAAAATACCAGATCTGATTAATCAACACATAGATGAGCATAATATCAATCTAGAAGGACAATCATTTGCAGCTATTCATCAGTTGATTGTTTCTATTCTACAGAGAGAATGTGCTGCAGAAAAGGCCAAAAAGAACTTTAAAAAGCAAATGCATTTCAGCACAAAGTTGTGTAATAACTTCAAAGAAACCTATGATTTTGGGTGCCATAAAAGCAAAAAGAAAAAGGTTTCTAGGTATTCTTGTTCTTTGCAAAACAGACAAATATTTCCCCAAGAAAAAGAAGTATTATTCTCCCAAGAGATCATTTAAAAAAGGAAGGAGAATGATATTCCGAAAAAGATCTAAACCTTCTAAGAAAGTTGTCTGTTTCATTTGTGGAAAGGAAGGACATTATGCAAGCACATGTAGTCAGAAGAAAGATAAGAAACAAATGAAGGCAATAAATATTTTCTCCACTGTACATGATCCTCAAGATTGGGATTTAATATCTCATTCTGATGGAGAATATTTTGAGATCTCCAGTTCTTCTGATTCTGAAACTTGTGAATTTCCTGACATTAGGAGATTGACAATAGAACCTGAGTCTTCTGACTCAGATGAAACTTTTATCCCTGATGTTAAAATGTTCTTTAATAATTCCTCAGAACAATTGCAGATGAAGATTGCAGCAGTCAAAGCTGAGATGGAAATGCTAAGTCCAGTTCAGTTCACTGCTAGAAGAAGATTGCAAGAGAAGTTAGAAGGCCTTGAAAGACAGCTGCCTTCTAAATCAAAGAAGAAAGTTTTTGAAGAAGATGACTTCATTGAAGAAGAGTTTGTTTCAATGTTCAAACCATTGAAAATTACTGAACACCCAAAAGAAGGTAAGGATACAATCAATTCTCTTCAAAAGAAAATTGCAGATCTAGAATCCTCTATCCATCATACTAGAGAAGAAATGATTAATCTGTCAGCAAAATTGCAAATTCTTATTTCTGAGTATGATGAATGTAATTCTAGATTATCATCTGTTCTGCTAAGAGAGCCTCCCAGAAAAGATCCACTTGTGATAGCAGAACCAGTCATAGAAGAAATGAAGATTATGGGGATTGGTGACAGAGTAGTTATTCCTATTAAGATTAAATTGCCCAAGATTAAGGAATATACTCTGGATGCACAGATTGATTCAGGAGCAATGAGCAGCTGTTGTAAATATGGTGCTATTCCTGCTCATTTTTGGAATCCCACAAAGCTCCAATTCCGGGCTATTACTAAATATTTGATGGAAATTAATCATATAGCCCCAAATTTTCCCATTTGTTTAAATGATGTTACTGTCAAAGTAACTTTGTACAGTTTTGATACAGGTTGTGATTTTCTTTTAGGTCAAGATTTTCTGAATGATCTTCTCCCAGTTACTTTTGGTAAAGGTACAGTTACATTTACTACCAAAAGTGGTCCTGTTGAGTTACCATCCTCAAGTGATTATAGAGTTAATGTTGCTCCAGCAGAAGAAGATCAAATTTAGCATTGTCTGCAAGATCTCACCAAGATCAATAGGATTGTAAAGAATGCCGAGCTTCATGGTCCACATGTTTTGGAAAAAAATTCTACTAAGCTTCGAGCAGATTGCACTGCCAGTCGTCCAGATGCTTTCTGGACAAGGGAAAAGTATTTTGTGAGTCTTCCCTATAAAGAAAATTATACTCCTAAGCCACAAAAGGCCAGTGCAAATCACATGAGCCCTTCTGAACAAGAACTTTGCAGGCAAGAAATCAGTCAGTTGTTAAAGCAGAAATTGATTGAGCCTTGTAAAAGCCCCTGGGCTTGCCCAGCTTTTTATGTTAACAAGCATAGTGAACAGAAACGTGGGAAAAAGAGGCTTGTTATCAATTATAAAGCTCTAAATGATGCATTACTCCCTATTAGGTATCCATTGCCTAATAAAGAACTTCTGCTTGCCAAGATAGCCAATGCCAATGTTTTCAGTAAGTTTGATCTAAAAAGTGGTTTCTGGCAAATTGGCATTATTCCTGCTGATCGCTATAAGACTGCTTTCACCGTTCCTCATGGCCAATACTAGTGGACAGTCTTACCTTTTGGTCTTAAGAATGCTCCATCTGAATTTCAGAAAAGGATGGAAGATATTTTTGCTGGGGAGGAGTTTATTATTGTGTATATAGATGATTTGCTTGTTTTCAGTCAAGATGTAAATAGCCATAAGAAGCATCTAGAAAGGTTTTATGAGCTAGTTTTTAAACATGGTCTTGTGCTTTCTGACTCTGAAGAGAAGTTCCAAATTGGAAAAGTCAGAATAGACTATTTGGGTTTGCATATAGAGAAAGGACGTGTTAACCTGCAGCCTCATGTTCTTGTTCATTTAACCAAGTTTCCTAATGTGATTCCAGATGTTAGAACTCTACAGAGGTTTCTAGGTTGTCTTAATTACATAAGACAATTTTATGAGAAACAGGCAGATGATACCAAGGTGTTGCAAAACAGGTTGAAAAAACAGGCATCTGGATGGACAGATGAAATGACTGCAGCTGTTAGAAATATTAAAAGCAAGGTAAATGATTTGCCAAAGCTAAAGCTTCCTGATTCTAATCTTCCTTTTATTCTTGAAACAGATGCTTCTGATCACACATGGGTTGCTATTCTTCTCGAGAAGCATGGAAGAAAAGAGTTGTATGAAGCTTGTGCTTATGCGATCGATCTATTTATATTATGAGTGAGTATCTTTCAGAGTTGTATGAAGCTTGTGCTTATGCGATCGATCTATTTATAAAATTGGTATCAGAGCCATCTGGTTCTTTGTCCGAGTGATTTTTCCTATATCTGCTTTTCCATTGTATGGTATCTGTCTGAGTGCCTGTCCACAAGACTGAAGGTGACTGTAAGGCGCTGGTAGAGAGCTGTTGAAGCGACGGACTGCTGTGTTTGCTTTCCTGGTGCAAGAAATCTTCTGTTTACTTCTCTGTTCAGGTTCTTACTTATACCTTTCTGCAATGGCTGGTTATATGAATGAGTTTGCTCTTCAGAAGCCCGAAGATGAATCTTTCAATCTCTTTGTCAGTTTCCAAGGGAGAATTACTGTTGATGAAGTAAACAGACCATTAGACATGTTTTCATTTCCTTTCCACTGTTGCTTCCGACAAAATGATCCTCCATGGCTTTATATTCCACATGAGATTGTTGCTCCTGGTACTGAAGAGTTATTGGAATACTATGCAGAAAGAAATCATGATCATAGACACGATTATGATGATCGTGCCAATAGTGATTGATTGTAAAGATCACTCTATTTGAAATCTTTACAAATCTTACTTTTGTACATATTTTTGGTTTCCGTGGGATTTGAGCCAAATAAAAATCTCCACTTTGTAATTGTTGTACTTAAAGAGCCGATGTCCTAGATTCCGGCCTTATTTTTAGATTGTGTCGGATTCGGTCCCCATATGGCCTAGCCTCCAAGGGACGAGATAACAAGTGGTTGTCCCCACTTGCCCGAATCTTAGGTAAATAGTATGCATCTCCAATATTCATTATCTTTTTGTACATTCGTGTCAGGCATCTTGCACGATGACCTCGCCGAAAGTAGATGCTTTGTGTTTCAGGTATCCAGTAAAAGTTTTCACCGGGTGACCTGCTAGATTGCTATATATACTTCACTCACTCCTTCATTTGGCATTCGAAGTTTGAGAGTTTTAGGGAGTGTGTCTAGAGTCTGAGTTTGAGATATTTCCCTGCTCTGCATCTGCGGGATCCTTCTTGATCTGCTTGCATCACGGAAAACTCTCTAAGTCTGTATATTGAGTCTGTATTAAATCTCCCTGCTCTGCTTCTGTGGGCATTCTGCCTGATCTGCTAGCATCACGGAGTTATATTCTGATATATCTTGTATCTCAGTTTCAATAAGATATTATGAGTGAGTATCTTTCAGAGTTGTATGAAGCTTGTGCTTATGCGATCGATCTATTTATATTATGAGTGAGTATCTTTCAGAGTTGTATGAAGCTTGTGCTTATGCGATCGATCTATTTATAAAATTGGTATGGGATTGCTATTTTAACTGCAATTCTCCACATTTAGTGGAGAATTTGTCGTTTTCATTTGGAAAATGGCTTGGGAGGTTAAATTTTGACCAATTTGGGTGAAAGAAGAGTCTACCTAGACTAATTTGAGCATTATGGAGCCAATGGTGCAAAGAAAACAACCATTGGAGGCTTATAAACATAGGTATTTGCAATTTTGAGCATAATGACAAAGAGGGACATGCCATTGGGAGTTGTACCAACAGATGTAGCCCAGGAGGGGTGAACTGCTTCATCATGCCTGTTGTGTAAATATTAAGTGTGATGTTATTTATCTGTTATACACTATTGTTCCATATTATTTAGGCTTATTTACATGCTTAAAACTCATAATTTCTTCTATGTTTCATGGTTAAATTACTCAATCCTTAAGCAAACAAATGGATACAAATATGTACATGCTTTATAACTGAAAAGACACTTAGCACAACAAACTAATACAGTCCTTTCATATCAATTATCGTTAGGTCAGCTAGGATTATATTGTGACCCCATGGACTCATATATGGAAAGGAAGTTTTATCATTTGTATCATACAAGAATTATTCATTTATGTAATGTAAAGGAGGTTTCCCCTCAAAGTGGTTGAATTATAAGGCGTTGATCTCTCTTTTCTTCTATTTTTGGAGCTGGTTTCATAACATTGGAAGCACAAGATTGAGAGAAGATTTTGTGTGATCGCCATGATGGACCAACTAGGGGACACTTTGCAGGCAACACAATGGTGCATAAAATCACACAGGTCAATTTTTATTAGCCTATACTATTTAAATATTCTCATTATTATGCCAGCAAATGTACGGTCTGTTAAAAGTGTGCCGAAAGAAATAAGAAGTAAACCACCCCATTGCAGCCTATCATAGTGGAAGAACTTTTTCAACATTGGGGCTTGGATATTATTGGAGAAATATTCCTACATTAATCAAAGAAACAATGTTATATTCTCATTGCCACAAATTACTTCACGCGATGGACAGAAGTAGATCCACTCAAACAGGTGAATGATCATGAATTCATTAGCTTTCTACAACATAACATCATTTCCAAGTTCAGGATTCCTACTTCACTTTTTTTTGAGAATGCAACATATTTCTATTTCTCATCATTAAATGTTTATGAATTTACATTGGAGAATGGAATTGTATTGAAAATTTGTGCTCATTATTACCCTTAGGGAAATGGTCTTGTTGAATCCATGAGCAAGAACCTAATTCGTGTCCTCAAGAATATTGTATTCTCTGAACAGAAGAACTCTAGCTCTACTTTATTATATGCTTTATGGGCTGACCAAGTCACTCCTAAGCCCTCCCTCAACACCTCCCCTTACTTGCTAGTATATGGAAAAGAAGCCATCCTCCCGCCCAACATCTACTTTCCTGCTCTCCAAATCTTACAAGGATCCCAAGGGAAGCCATGTTTGTTAGTGCAGTATAGGATGGACACCCTTCATAAGCTACAGGAAGAAAGGTTGAAATAAAAAGAAAAAATTTCACTCCATCAAAATTGTATCAAGAGGTCGTTGGACAGGAAGTATCCAGGGAAGAACAACGTTAGCATGGATGAATTAGTTTTGAAGCTGGAAAATTCCACGAAGAAAAAGGAAAAAACACTAAGTTTCAATCCTTGTGGATTGGGCCATTCACAGTGCACAAAAATCTTGGCTACCACACTTATCCTCTTCAATCACTTAGTGGGAATATTGTCTCTCTACCTATCAATGGAAAATATTTGAAACATTATTTTCTATGAACATCAAGGGTTGTGCCCTACACTATGTAAATAGTTTATTTCTATTTATTCTTGTTCTTGTTGTTCGCTTTGTTTCTTTCTTTGTTAGCATCATATGAATAAGTGTTATCCTTGTCAATGAGTTGGTTTCTAAGAATGTGTGTGGCTAAATTTTAAGCAAGTCTTGTGACACCTCAAAAATTGGTTAGCCTTTGGTATGTCTTCTTTGTTTTAGTTACATCTTTTGGCCAATGAATCTCTGATGGAAATACGATCCATCCATAAGGAGAGTTTTGGTCAAACCATGAACTCATGTATATTCAAGAAACCTTGTGCTTGTATTCAGTTCTTTATGTTTTGGTGTTTCCATGCTTATCCAATCAGTAGAAAAGGTTAAGTGGAAAATATAAATGAGAAAAACTAAACCAAATGTATCTACATGCTTCTTTGAAGGAACAACCTATCCCACTCTCAATAAGTTGAGATTCCTCTTCTGCCCAAAATGAATAAGTGCCAATGGAAAATCCTATGTAAATAAATAAACAAAGGTGAAAGAAGAGAAAGGTTTCCTACACAAAGAGGTGAAGAAAGCAACTCAATTGGGATATTGTGCGGTCTCGCTGGCAGTGGAGAAATTTTGTGTTCGTGTAGTGATTCCGTTGGGATACTGTCCAGGCCTACTCACAGCAGAGCAACACCAAAGATGAAACTTATAGTATGAAATTATTAAAATCGTGAGCTTCACTATCATTGCCAACTCGAAACATTGTGACAATGTTGAATCTTATGTTGATTTAAACTGATAAGGCATGATGGGGACTACGTATGTTCACGGGGTAAGTGGGGAAACCAGAGTAATATGCATGATGAATCAATATTCCCCGAAGAAACAAGGGCCTGCAAGAAAGAAGTTAACCAAGATAAAGAAGGTGGAGATTATACTAGTGTGTCGCCAAGTGATGTAACTACTACATTACCCTCCAAAATTTTAACCTATACAAAATTTTAGAGCCTTCCTTGGTCTTGTTCATGATCATCACACACATAGAAATTCATTTTATTTATTTTCTTAAAATGTCGTCTTCCCTTTTGTGAGTTGGGAAAAGTGTGGTATTCTGGCATTTTGGTTATTGCATTTTTTGTATAAGCATGTTTCAGTGGTTCAAAGAGGTCACATTTGTGTAAATTATTTTTTATAACCTTATAAGGACCCGTCATACTCATTTCCAAAGTTTTGAGAACTTTCGCACAAGTGTCATCACGGTCGTCATAAAGTGTATCTTTAGTTTCACACTTGTCGTAAATTTTTTTCATAGAGGGAAATACTTTTTTTTGTATGTTATAGATGATCTATGTTGCTGAGTCATAAAAATATTCTAAGTGTGTGATCACAGTCAAAGTTTTATCACTCGTTACACTAAGCTCGCTGATCACACACTTAACCATTTTCAGGAAAACTTCCCAAACAAGAAACTTAGCTTCTTTCGACCTCCCTAAGTTGGACACTGCATAGTTTCAGTCCTCTAGCTATGATGTTTTATCTTGGAAATGTGCAATGCACAATTATTCCCCTTGAGACTGCCTCATTGCATAGTTTCAATGCCCAAGCTTTGACCTTGACATCCATAATTGTGCAAACATGTCTCGCAACATGTCTTAAACTGCGTACTTCATAAGAACAATCCTCAAGATTATTCCTTGAGCCCTTGAAGTATGTAGTTGCATAGTATCCCAACCTCCCTTGACTCCCAAAACTACGCAATATGTTCACCTACTGTCCATTCCCTAATCCTGTCCCATTGGCTCCCAAACAACGTAGTTTTTCTCCTCAGCCCAACTTGAACTACACACTGTGTAGTCTAGAGGCTCAGGGCTTCCCCTTCCCTACATGAATAGTGCAACTGCGTAGTCACTGAGTCCATCTTCCCAGAGTGTCACTTGTTCCAGACTCAATTTATGGATTACAATGCACCATATTAGGCTAAGGGTTTTCGGATTTATGCCATCTCGTCGTGTGTGAATTGCAGGAAAAAGTAGCCTATCATGTAATGGAAATATGATGAAGAAGCAGAAGAAGGAGTGAAGAATGCTCAAAGACATTATTTCGGCTGAAATTAATTTTTTATCAATCGGGAGAAAATGAAGGGACACTAGTTGGCGACCACTATCCAAGACTTGAGACCATTGAAAATTCCTTAACACCAAGGCATATGGAGGTGGAAAGGAAAGCTTATTCAAGAATAAATTCAATTCTCAGCCACAGTAGTGGCCTAAAATTTCCACATCGTCAATCAATCCATGTCAACAGTGTCATGTCATGAGTGGTCATATGCCACATCACTACTATGGATCATGTAAATTGTATTTCAAATGTATTGTAAAGTGGAAGTCCAAAGAACACGCATGGAATATGAAGAGTCATGTAAGTTGAAAATTCATAGGAATTCAAACAGTCACAAGGGTAATCAAAGAGGCACCCATTGTTATATATACTACCTCATTGTATGATCAAAGCACTTTTCACCTTGGCTCCACCATCAAAGCATTAGAGAGATAAGTTACATCCTTTGTGGAGCAAGGAGTGGTTCCAACACTCAACTACTGTAGCAAGTGATGTTCATTGTATAGAGGTGTCTTGGAAATTTTACTTAATGACATAAGCCTTCAAGTCCAACATGTTCTTCATGCATGGATTATGAATGTTTGTAAGACTATTTGGCGGATGTTTGTATTTGATGTTTTCTACTGTGCTAAGGTAGTTGAACTATTTCAGTTATTTTAGTACTTATCTTATTACGAATGTGTTGTAATGGTTTTTATTGTTTTCCCATCCTTGTGGAATATTATATAGGATATTAGGCATGTATTTCTCTAGGTGTTAGATATATCCTTTGGTTCAGGTGTGTCTCTTCTTGGGTGGTATTATTACCTCTCTCTTAGAGGCTCGCTTCTATCTCTCTCCCCACAGTTGAAGAACCTTGACACACTTACAACTAAACACTTACCAGGCACATCCCCTTGATTTTTGAAAGTGCATCCTCACTCCTCTCTCTTGTTTATAGTCAGAGCTAAGGCAGATCTTTAAGGATTTAGCAACCAGGCCTTTTATTCTGAATGGGAATCCTACACCAAACAGAGTGAGGTATAATTGGGACTTTATATCGAGGAGATCCCCTGGATGTTGCTGGGTCCAACAACGTCAACAGTACCTTAAGAAAAAAAGTTTCTACAAAACTAGAACCACTATTCTATGGGCCTTTTGAGATTTATGAAAGAACTGAGCCTATAGCATATTAGCTGGTTTTTCAAAGCCATATTAAAGTACACAATTTTTTTCATGTGTCTTTGATAAAAAATATCTCCATGATAATTTTCACATAATTGACAGGAAATTGAGACAGGTGGAACCAGAAGGATATTTCTTGGTGTATCCACTCTACATATTATATCCGAAAGGGATCTTGCTATGGAATCGAGTCATCACTCAGGTTAAAGTGCAGTGGAATAACTTTACAACCGAGGAGGGTACTTGGGAGCTAGAGGAAAAAATCTGAGATAAATATCCAACATTGTTTCAAAGATAAGAAATTGGGAAATAAATACAGGTGAAAATGTAAATAAAAAGGGGGGAAATATATAATACCCCTCTATTTCTATAATAATGTCTTTTATATTTATACTGAATTATGTTGGAATTCATGGCAGAAAGACCATGATTGGGTGAAATGAAAGTGAAAAATAAATGTATTAAGATGTAATAATTAATTTTTATTAATAAATAAAAAGGTTGGAAATACTTAGGAATGAGACACTAGAGTTAATATATTATTTCCGAAAAAAAAAAATTAAAAATAGCATTGATGGATGAGACAAAGTTAAATATTCCACAAGGACTCTTCAAAATCCGTAGGAGGAAATAGATAAAATTTAATTTTATGGGAGAGAAATACCCATTAAATCCTTAGCTTGAGAAAGATGCTAGCAAGGAGTGGAATAAAGCGTCATGAGAGAGAAAATAGGGCTTTCATTAGAGAACTTTTGAGGTCTAAAATGGGCCTCCTAAGAAAAATGTAAAACCAAAATAAACTTTATAAGAAACAATAGGATTCGATATGATGATGTCAACCATGTGGGATGATTCACTATTTTTGGGGTAAAAAGGTAAAAAGTTTTAAAAATAATAAAATAATAAAACTATTTTTTGAACTAGTATTTTCAACTTATCTCCCTAAGGTTTTACTCAAATTTCAAGCAGGAGTACTCATTGGATGAAAATTTTAATTCCTCATCCAAGGAGTACCCTTGTTGCATATTTTTGATGGACACTACTACTCGAAAATTGAGAAATTCTCTTGGATGAGGAATCAAATTATGCATCCAACGAGTGTTCCTTCTTGAAATTTGAGTAAACCCATAGGGAGATAAGTTGAAAATACGAGTTGAAAAATAGTTTTTTCCTTTTTCCCTCTAAAATATTATGATGTAATCTAATAATATTTTATTATTTCCACTATTATATTATAATCTCCTTGGGAGACCCATTTTAGACCTTAAAATTCCCCTAATGAAGGAAAACGTAAAAGGAAGCAAGATTGGGCAAGTGGGTTGGGAGACCCATAAAAGAAATATGTCGTGAAGGGAAAATATGTGATGGAATAAAATGTATAAAATACATTATCTAGGGATCAAAGGGAGGTTCTCTCTTTTCTTGATTCTCATGGGCAAGAGATCTTAGCTAGGGGGGGAATTGAATGATCCGTTCATGGTTGGGAGGATAGTGGTTTTCCCAAGTGCAGTTCTAGCTATGAATTACGGTTAGAGCTTTTTTGTATACTTAATATCTGAATGTGTCGATTCACCTATGTGTTCATCAAGATTTTAATGATGGATATCCACATGCATATTATAGCTGAAAAGAAAAAAAAATATGCATGCTATAATGAATATGCATATGTGCTTGTTATTTTTTAAGTATATTGTTGGATGTGTATCTAAGTGGCCTAATGAATTCTTGTATAGAGATATTATAGGATTAATAAATTGAGTATCTTATGTTTTAATTTCTTTAGTTACCTGGGCATGTTTTCTTTAGGAAAAAGGTCACAAGCGATCATAAATAGCCGATGAGTAGGAGGAGCTTTAGGCATTGTCTGAAAGAGACTATACAGTTTTATATACTTGTATCTCTCACTTCTATGAGAGTACAATTAAATAAGGTTATCATGCGAAATTTAGTAGTAATTCAAATTATCATGAAAATCCATTCATTACGATTGGAGAGGAAAGTGTGAGCTTAGAGTTTATGTAAGTTAGATGAACAAAATATGGAAGTAGTTGTAGAGAAGTAGAAAATTGCAGTATGAGTGAGGGATGCATTTCTGGGGTATGGATTTGAGGTATACAAAATGAAAAGTCAATTCAATATCTCCTGGGGGGACTACTGATAGGGGTTATAAGAACTATTTTATTCCAGAGCAGAGCATACACTACAATTACTAGTTATATCAAGTTAGGATTTTCCTGAATGTTACGAGTATCGTGAATAATTCAAATCCTGATTTAATAGAGAAAATTTGTATTTCAAAACCTTCAAATAAAAATATGGTTACCATAGAACTTCACAAGCAAGACACATTACATAGAAATGTTGGTATTAAAATGGAAAGAACATAGAGTCCACCAACACCTATAATCTCCTTATCTAGTGGATACGAGAACTGTAAAAGTAATAGAAAACCTTTAGTAACATGAAATATGATGTACATAATAAATGTATAAATAGAGTTACAATTGAAAGAGTGGATAACCATATCCTTACAATAAACAAATTATTGAGAATGAGAATTGTAAAGGTGCACACTAATCAAAGAGAAAATTAGCATGCATTAATACGCTCTTCATCTCATAAAAAATATATATCTAATATTAACATTTTTCTTACAGTTTTCCTTTCATCTGTAATTACAACGCAGAAAATTCCTGGTACTAATACAAAGGAAAATTTAATAATCTTAAGCATTAATATGGATATTTAAATAAATATTGATCGTATACCACCCAGAGGTGTGATAAAAAGAAAATTTTAAATGAAATAGCTATTATAGCTAATGTGGTCCTCAGAGGGACTTTACTTTTAAGCATTCTACAACTAAGTTGGAAGGAAATAGACTCTATACCAGTCGTCGCACCAGTTAAAGCATTGGGTGCATGATAGGAGCGACCTGAAAGATGAGAGAGTAGAAATTAGAGAAACAATATTGGGCCACCAGGTACGGGGAGAGAAAATAAAATTTCTGACAACCGTATACCTAGAAACACTTAGGGGGGAAGGTTTATCATAAATTATAAAGAAAGGAAAAAACATTGTCTGAAAACAAGGTGAACCTTCATATTCATACCTATTAGCATATTATTCCTTCGCATGCCAACTCTGTGTACAACAAGGAGGATAAACTTAGAAGCGAGTAGATACATTCAACATGAAAATATTAAAGAAAATATTAAGCGCAGAAAACACATGTATGCTAGAGTATGAAGACAATTAGAGGCACCATTAGAAAATAAAGTATGCCAACTCCAATAAAATGAAAAGAACTACAATATATTATTAAACCTTACTTGTACAGATACGCAACATGGTATTCGAACCCAAGTTTAACTCACATCTCATCCCTGCTTCTTGGCAAGAAACTAAGGCCAACTATATCATTAACAACTTCAAGGCCATAACAAGAAGAAAAAAAATTTAAAATTTTAAAATGTTGATGGGTAAACATGAGGAAGAAGTGATAGTATTGTGAAAGAGGGTCATTCCAGATTCGAGCGAATCACATAACCCCATCGGTGCAAGGATAAAAAATAAAAACCTGGAACTCACATGTGGAAGAGGGATTTTCAAGAATGTGAGTCACACAATCCCTCTGGTATGATGGAGAAACCCCAGGACACACGTCCAGAAGGGGATTTGAAAGAGAAATGACGAAACAATTGAACTTCTGTTAGTATGAAATTTCTCAGAATGTGTACCAAAAATATCTCACTTAATTCACAAGTGACTAGTGACCATCACAATAATAGTTGTTGCTTATACTTCATATATTCAAAAAATATGTGAGAAAACCTTTAGAAATATAGATGTATTCGATACAAAAGAAAAAACAACAAAAATTAATCTGATGTAATAACACAATCATGGAAAATATTTGAAAGAAAAATACTTTATTAATGACACCTAGTGATGGATATTGGCAAAGGGTCGTAAGTCCCCCTTAGTGGGATGGGTCCTTTAATGTCCTTATCACTTTAGTATTCATATCTTCCTCTCTCAAATGTGTGAAAACCAAAACAATATGTATAACTCAAAATGGGAGATCAAAAAGAATGAGATGATAATAGTGACGATGATAATGATCATGGTGAGAAATGAATGAAAAACCCTCTTTTTATACTAAATTATTGGGCTGATATTGAAAATGGAGAATAATAAAATATTATTGACCAAAATATAGATCTAACGACTTGGAATATTTTATTATATTTTTTGAGAGGGAAGAGATATTTAAAATGGTCAAATATATTTATTTAGAAATAATTAACGAATAAAATGATTTATTAATTATTTCGCGAATAATAAGAAAAATGTGAAATGAAATAATTATTAAATATTTATTTAAAAATTATTCCAAGAAAAATAAATAAATTATGATTTATTTAATTATTCCTGGATGATTTAGTCAAATGTGACAAAGAATAATTATCAAACAATGATTTAATAATTATTCCTAGATAAAATTAAATAAATAATGGTTTATTTAATTATTCTCATGGGTTTTAATCGAAAATAACTTAATAAAAGTGGTTCATTAAATTATTTCTATAGTGAAAGTGATTTTACTATGGTAAAATTAAACTCACATGGTGTATTTCAATCCACCTAGTTAGAAATGGATAGGTGATCATTTTTTGGTGACAACAAATTCCCCCCCAATGTACGAGCGTTAGGAGAAAATAGTATGACCGAAATATGTTATAAGTTACACTTCCATAAGAAACAAAAGGGGAGTTAGGGAGAGAGAGAGAGCCGACTAAAGCAATGCAAGGAAGGACAATAATGGACGGGCGAGACCTACTAAACTGATATAAGTCTCGTTTTATTTTAGTGTACATGATATGAAATGAGGTTTGGGGGGCATGTGCTCTAAGCATACCAATACCCACCAAGATAACTAAGTAAAAATAATAATGGTGAGCCCAACAATGTGGGACTGATCTACAAAGTAAATAATACATGATTTGTTGGTATCAATGGGCCTGAACATAATACAATTAATCCCATATACATAATGCGCCTGGAAAAACATAGGCCAGGACTGAATACAATAACATATAATTACATGAGAGATAATGCCCCTCAAGCTGACATGGGGAGGGGAGACCACAACCAACAAAAAATTTCTGAACAGGAAAAGGTTATGAAGACCTGAATGGGTCAGTTGAAGAAGACATGCATTTTATGGGCACTACAAGGAGTTGGAACTGAAACCATCAAATCTGTGGAACAACATTTGAGGCTAGATCATAATATGAGGTCATACAGGCATGTGGGGGGTTACCTAAAGGGCTACCCCTTATGAGGTCTGTAACATCTCACACATACCTGGTACAATCTTCTAGATCAGCAGACCATGAAGTGTACAATTCTCAATCGTGCGATAATGAGCTAGCGTCAATCACGTTAGAAACAACCAAGTCAAAGGTAAATGATGATTCCATTTTCTTGATCCGAGGAACTGAACAATGATGAAAGGTGAAACCAAGGTACACTACCCTCTAAACCGTTTTTCTGGAATGAATGTGCTAAAATCAACAGAAAACGACCCTCCAGAGTTGAGGCAATGAGGAATGCTCAACTAAGGCATAAGGGATCTTAGTAAAGTGACTTATGGACTGTCACCAGGGAAAATAATGGAGGGATACAAACTGAGAGGCGAAATGACTTCCCTTATCATAAAATAAAATTTATGGTTGAATTGCAAGTGACTGACTCGATTCGAAAGGGGATGGTCAAATACTCACTTTAGGGCTCTTCAGAGACGGAACAATATAACTGGAGGCCAAAAGGAGCAACACAGGGTGAATGTGATGAAAATATGGATTAAATATTGTAA
Source organism: Pinus albicaulis (assembly GCA_034641835.2). Classification (NCBI taxonomy): domain Eukaryota; kingdom Viridiplantae; phylum Streptophyta; class Pinopsida; order Pinales; family Pinaceae; genus Pinus; species Pinus albicaulis. The sequence goes on along the minus strand of CM076578.1, from coordinate 1,247,548,921 downwards.
CAGGACATGATGGGACTCAAAACAAAATCCATGAACGCAAGGGTGACTCATCTTGAATGCTCTGGACAAGGGTGACTCAATGATGCTACCATATATGATAAGCTTCAAGGGACCATAAAAAACATGAGAAATAAGGATTAATTATGAAGAAAATTGACACATGAGTTGACAAGTGCCAAGACGAAGTGGTAGCTAAGTATAAGCGGCTCATATGAATAATTTCAGTTTGAATTGGCGGCAAAGTGAAACTTTGTGGAAAAAATGGCTTCTGGGTGAAGTATAAAATGACGTAAAATAAAGGAACACCCATGATAAAACTCAGTGAGATATTTCCAATGGTGCTGACGGTTCATCAAACTGAGCTATTGTTTGGTCACAATGGGTGAAGAAACAACTAGGGCTTTTCTATAAAAGGGCTCCTTGCCATCAAATCCAATTCATTTTCATAGTGAGGTTTGGAGAATTTGGAGAGGAGGAGAAGACCCTAAATATTATGGATATCATAACGGAAAAATTGATCATTGGAATCAGGATCTATGACTTTCAGTTAGGTGGCCTTACTTGTCTAAAAATGGTCTTAATGCTTCTGGGAAGAATGGTTCCTGGTGAAGAATCATGATAAGACAGGAATAGGAATGAACTGTTAAAGAAGGTATAAGATCATCCCCGCCCACCAAGTGAAACATGGGGACCATTAGAGGAAATTTGAGCCTAAGAGTGCACATTAAATTTTCATGTAATTTCCATGTCATATTATGTAAACCAATCAAAATCCATTACATTTAAAAAGAGGTACATGTAAATATTTTGGAGGGAAAAGATAAAAAAACCACTTTTTTATTGTATTTTTGGCTTATCATGTCATAGGTTAACTCAAATTTCAAGTTTATATGCTCATTGGATGCGGAATTAAATTCCACATCCAACAAGTACACATTATGCATGCTTTTGAGAAGACCCACATTAAAAAAGCGTGTTTTAATGTATCTGCATTTTTTTTATCAATGTGGGTCTTCTCAAAAGTATGCATAATTGGTACTCATTAGATGTGGAATTTAATTCCGCATCCAACGAGCATCTATACTTGAAATTTGAGTAAACCTATAAAGAGATAAACCAAAAATACAAATAAAAAAACAGTAGTTTTATTCTTTTTCATCCAAAATTTATAACTCGTATTTTATTATTTTAACTATTATTTTATTTTTTTCCCTTGGAGGTCACTTTTAGGCTGAAATTTATTCTAATGCAATTGGTAAGTGTGGCATAAAATAAGGTATAATATTTTAATATGTGGTATCAAGCATCTATGATATGCGATGTGTATATGGCTCGCCGAAGAGGCCAGTAGGACAAACTATCCAAATAATGAAAGGATAATCGACCATACCTAGATCATTGAGGTCTAGGCCATGGCTTATGTTAATCAAAGGAGAAGGTGCCCAAGGGCCATCATGCCCCCAAGCATGGGATACCACCCCTCGACATATGTGGTGGAGGGGAACTGATTGGGTATGTAAAAGGTGGGAATTATGCCCATATATAGAGGATTCTGTCGAGTGCCATTTTGTTTCAGGTGTTTGAATAAGGAACCCAAGCATATGTTTCCACAGGCAGGAGATCCTTAGAGGATTATGATTATATATAGGAGCATATGTTCCCCCCACCATGTTATTGGAATGTTGAATGCATTTAGAATAGTGGACTCTAAACACATTTTGATGATGTGGTTTGCCATTTTTTTATGTTATGGTTGTCTCGTTATGGGAAGAATGGATAGATACAATTAGCTAAAGGAAATGGTGGATTACCAATATCATTTGGCACTGCATATATGAATCAAATGGACTGAATTTCTAAGTTCACATACATGATTTCATTATACCAAAGAGTGGCTTCAAATATAATGAATTGATGCTCATCTAGAAAATATGGTGGTTGAACAACATCATTGTCAAAGGGACTAGGTTGTTGATGTAAGATGAAGGAATGATTAAGTGGAGCATCCATAGAGTGAGTTGAAGTGATATGAGACTCTATATGTTCTTCTAAATTGGTAAGAATGATGGCACTAGGGTTGACACTACTAGATGCACTAGGAAGGTTGGGGAGAATTGCTTCTCCTAGACTCTAAAAAATGGATGCTCCCTTACCCAAAAAATAGGTGAAAACGTAACAGAAACAATGTGGATGTGGTTCACATTCATGGCTTTGAAATAAGGGGTTATTTAAACCCATCAACTTCACTATGGATAAAATCTTTGGATTCCACAACATATTGATCATGGGTTTCTTGTGGAAGGAAATACGCACGATGGTTCATATCGTCCCAAGGATAATCAAGGATGGTCATGCCTTCCATGATGTCTTCATATGAATTAAATGAGGGCAGACAGGGGGAGGAGATACCACATTATGTGGAGGAACTACCTGAAGCATCATCATGAGAGAAAGGGTTCACGTGCACATTTCCAACAGGTGGGGATGAATGACTGATAAACGAAATATCTACCAATGTTGAGACTGGGGTATCTGATGGAGAAGGTTTTGCCAAATCACAATGGAGAACTCCATAAGTGTTCCCATATAATGATCCCATGGATGAAGACAAGTAGAGAATAGGAGAAATGTTATCTATCATCTCAACATCGGGAGGAGGGATCATGAAGCATGGTTCCTGTTATGGTGTAATAATGGTATCAGAAGCCACAAGTAGAGAATCGGTGGGTTCACTACAAGCGGCCTCCATTTCACAAAGTTCTTGATGGGTATCATGAAAATATTCAAGACAAGTCTGACAATGGTGAGAATAGTGGCAAAAATTATCACACAAAGAACAAGGGTGATTTGTGCGTAATGATCTATTTTTCTTGGTTGACCTAGGTAAGGTATCATGGACCTCTGGGATGTTAGAGTCAGGAAACGTTTCTGCAAACACATCTTTGAGGTGGGGGAGTTTAGGACAAATATTGGTGGCATTCCCAACAACATCACAAAAAGCACATGGAGGTGTCAGCTTTGGAAGCTTAGGAGGAGCTGGATTTGGATGGCGTGCCTTGTCTTTCACTCCATTTTTTTGGGTTATGCCCCCTCGCTAGATGTTTTCACAATAGGTGTAGGTGACTCTGAGGTTAATCTGGAATTGAAACAAAAGAAGGGGAAGGAAAAAATGGTTGTACCGAGTTCAAAGCTATGTAAGGTTTAAGTTGATTAGATAGAGTGTTTGTGAGGGCATCGATGTACTGGATTGGGATCCCCAGAGTAATGTTGGGTAAAATCAACATAGCCATGACAGGGACTGAAAAAATTCCTGGTGGGGGGAATAAGAAAGGTATCTGACCCGAAGGGTAATGGCCTGACATAACTTCTCGTAGATGGTTAAGGCCTAGAGGAACCATTCCTAGTTGGAATGGATTAGAAGAGAAACTAGAAGAAGGAAGTGGTCCTTGAGGAATTATACATGTATATTGGGTTGAGTCAGGTACAATGGGTTGTGAAGGCGTTGGCTATTGGATGGGGGTACCAGACCTCTTGTGAGCAGCTTGTGATGCTTGCAGCATGAAATTAACACTATACGGGTTGGGATCAAAGGGGTAAGTGGTGGCCCATAGTAGGCACCAAGAAAAGTGGAATATTTGTAGGCTCCTGGTGAAACATTGGTGAGGGATGAGATAGTAGTATTTTCAGTCACAGATGAAATGTTGAACTGAGGAGAATTTTGCACCTTAGGATCATAATATGTCAGTTGATCGACAGTGCCGATCTTTCCATTGTGGGGAAAGCACATAGTACAAAAAAACGTAGATGAAAAAACTGACATGCCATAGGTGTAACTATGACCCAAAAGGATGTTGTAATCCAATGGGGCATCTATGTCTTCTATATAAGTGGAGACACTATTTCCGACAACAAGGACAAGGCAGTTGGAAAGTAAGCTAAGGGGCTGAGATGGATGATCATCTATTGTGCTATGCAACAACTCCCCCCCATTTTTATTTTTAAAAATAATTTAGACCTTTGATAAATAGAAATAGGGACCCTTTTTATAAAAGTATTTTTGTCTTTTGATAAAAATCAAACTCCAAAAAACATCAACACTTTTTAAATAAAAACATCTTTATCGCAAATCGCAATTTCACACAAATCTTTTCTTAGTTAAAACAATAAATCAGCGAAATCCCAATTTTGTGATCGCTGATTTGAAATTTCGCAAGCGACATAATAAATCGCATATCGCAGATTTACACTGCAAAAATTTAAGCAATTCTTTACAAAACTCCGATATTTGAAACTTCGATATTACGATACTACGATTTTGCGATTTCGCAAAATCGCATATCGCATAAACAAAAGGAAATACACATCATTAAGACAGGTTCAAAGGGCACGATGCGATTGATCTAACAGGTTTGAATAAAGGTTTTTACGCAAAATAAATCATGTCAGAAAGTATTAATTATGTTTTATCATCCCAATGTAAATATTTATTGATGCGTCATGATTAATTAATGATATAGTTGTTTCCTGGATTTTTCTTTCAAAACAAATCATTTCAATAGATCTTCCATCATTTGATCATTTACTCTATCTTTAATAGGGATTTCCTTTCGAGATATGTCCATCCGCAATGTTATTTAGAAGCACGATAAACAGATTGTTGCAGAATTCGAAAAAATAGGAATGGCACATATAGTCTCTAATACTATCTGCACTGTTGATGGAGGAGTTATTAAATGGCAAGTTATTTACACTATACTTGAAGACGAAGAGCCAGAAGTAGTGGAAGTCACGGCGACTGCCGATGCTGCAACACCTTCAAATTTACAATTCAAAGATATTGCATGTTCTTTCCTCCATGGAATAGCAGCGAGAGCTACTCTTCTTCCATATACCGACATGATTAGATGGGTGCTTGATAAATTAGTGATCAAAGACAGACATTTAAGAACCTGCAAGGATGAGATTCTAGGTTCTTTTAGACCCGAATATCTGAAAATCATGTATAAGCTGCCCGACCCACAAGATACCTACAACAGCCAGTTTGTTGCAAAGTTTGCTGAGAAGAACCAAGACTCGTTCAAGGCAATTCAAGGTTGGAGGAAATTAGAAAAAAAGTTCAAATATGAGAAAAATAGTATGTATCCCATCGCTTCGTTAGAAAACCCTTATAACTTTGTAGCAGCAATGTTATGCAGATTATATGGTTTACCTGATAATACCGAGTTCTCCATAAATTGGCTTCCCCTAATCGACTCCTCTGTTAATTACCTCATAATGAATTGGGAAACTATCCTTTTATATAATCTAGTTAAGGCAATTAATGAATATCACCAAACCAGAAATTCTTCCTCCAAAACTGTTCCCCAATTTTTTATGAGTGCATATATTTTTGATGCCATATGTTTTTCTACCAACTTTCTAGTTATGGGATGGAAATGGACCCTTGAAGACCCTACCCCGAAACATTTGAGTCATAAAGAGATATGGGAACATAATTATGCACCACATTTTCATAGGTTGTGCTATGGATTTTTATTACCATTACACGAATTTTTGTATGACACAATGAGCCCTAGGTTCACTAAGGAAGCCCTTGCAGACCTTCAAATGATAGGCAGATGTTTTGTTGAAGAATCATTTTCATATATCAAGTTTTTTGGAAGCTCCGCTCCCCCACATATTCTTCCATTATATGTTTTAGATAAGTTGATGGCAAGAGAATTTGCTTACCAAACAGTTGGTAATGGACTCATTAAATCTTTGAAAGACAGTAAAAATTATTTATGGCCAAGTTTTCCAATTTCATGTGGTTCATTTACACTCACCAACTTTAATCACGCATTGAAAGAATGTCAGAAGATTGAGTTGTTGAAGCTCCCCGTTTTACCCTCCAGGCAGTTCGACCCAGAAAAGGTTGCTAACAAATTGACTTTGCCAGTCAAACTCAAACCTATTGTACACACTAATGACATGTTTGAAGATATTTTGCAATCTGCCGGGACTTTTGAAGAAATCCTAAATTTTGTCAAATTGAACCTGAATCCAGAAGAAATACAGAAATTCAATGAATTCAGAGAACAGAGACTCAGACGGATTTCACAGGATGTTTTGATTACCAGTTATACGATTAAAGCAATTCAAGAAATCAAAGCAGAACAATCAAATTCACAAAATCAAAGTGAATTAGATAAAATATGTACTTCATTCAGCAATGCATTCGCAAATACTCCAGAGGCATCATCATCAAAGAAAAATACAGAATTCCAGACTCCACAGGAAAAAATAGTTTCAACAAAGGAAATCATTGAAACTCCTGAGATAATCTCCCAAGACACAGAAATCATTCTTACAAATCCGACTGATGAGATTATCCTCAAGGTGACTGATATTCCTCCACTAGATTTATTCTATAGCCCTCTTCATAAGGCTGTAGTAATAAAACCGAGGAAAAGAAGAAGGATTGAAAAACCCTCGGGGAATGAAGTTATGGAATTAGTATGGAAAGATACTCCATCAAATTCGATTGAAAATTTAACTCAACTATCTCAATTCACTCGTGCATACACCACTGCGAAAATTGATAAGGCAGCAGAAGTATCTATTTTGATCCAAGAAAATGATGTCAAAATCATGGAACTACAACAGCAGCTAGATGAAGAAAGAAAAATTTTAAATCAGAAAGTGGAACATCAACTTCTCAAAGTATAGCAAGAGATAGAAATGCTTAAGATAAGTCATGAAAATGACTTATCTAGAAAAAATTCACTAATTGAACAGTTGAGAGAAGATCTTACCAAATATGAAGGAATTCCTACTGTAGAGGAATTCATAAAAGAAGCATCGGCATTAAGTGCCTTACTCTCAAAATAACAAAACTTGTTTTTTTTACAAATGTCAAACATAATTCCACATCTAGAAATCAGTGAACAATTAACAAATACAGTCATTGATCAAAGGATTGAGTTCAATGAACTTAATATCAAAATCTCTAATTATATTGAATGGCAAGATATAGAAGAAGGAAAAAATTCAGATCTCCCAAAGATAAAGGAAACTTTCAAAGATATTCTTTTTACAGACTGGTATGCACGAGTGAAACAAGAATAATTAGCCATAGCCAGAGCAACAGGTATATCAAAGAATGTGGTCAAAATGATTAACCATATATTACATACTTCCAGGCTCATCAAAGAAGGAAATTTCAAATCTCTTCCTGATATCAAATATTTAGAACAAAGTTCGAAAGAAGCCGGTCAAATCAGGGAAGACGCACTTATACAGCTAAAGAAAACTGATTGGGAAGCATATTGGCAGTTGTTAGTCAAACCACACAGTCAGATTATGAAACTGAACTGTTTTCTAAACTCCATACAGAGAATACAACCGCTTTTACTAGACGCCATATTTGCTGCACAAATGAAGATAGAGTTCAGCAAACCTCCACAAGTTCAACCGATGTCCGACATTTGTGAGCAAAAAAGCACAACTGGCAGTAACTTATCATCCAGCGTGATTATTAGTTTGTTTGTTTTATATAAATTCAATTTTTAGTGAATAGGTACTAAAGATGAGGAAGGTTGTTTGAAACCACCTCATAAGATATTTTGTATAATATTTTTATAGGTAATTAGCATAGTATTTAAACCCTTCTCATGCATTTAGAGAAGGGTCCAGAATTTTATTGAGAACATTTGCAAAGAATGCTTAATTGTAAGTAAGTTTTTGGATGTCTTGATGAAATAATGGAACACGACCATTTTAGTTACATATCATTTTGTTGATCACTATTGATGCACTTATGTATTCTTTGAAAGACTTACTGATATAAGATTTGAATGTGGCCTATTATCATTGATCAGATGAACAGGACGGTACACATCTGGTACTACTGTCATGTATGCTAGTTCTGTTTTAAATATTAGTGATGAATCCAGCATTCGTGAATGATATATGAAATCAATTGTTTTTGTCTGAAATATCAGTTGCACTACTGTATGATATAAAGATAGGAATTGATTTGTTTTTGTATATGATCATAAAATATATGCAATATGTTTTTCATTTTCTTTTGATTAATTATTTTCCAAGAGAATCATCTTACAAAGTAATAATTCTATTAAATCTGTGATGATCTTAATCATCACAGATTGAATAGATATCATTTTAGATTGCATCAAATTAATATTATCCCGGGTTAGATTAAATTAGTTTCAATTTCAAGCTTTACATGTTAGAATAAATTTGTTTTAGGTTTTAGTATTTCTTCATGTAAATCTCTTAAGAGAAACCCAACCATCAAACAAAAAACCAACTCTGGGAAATTGGTCCCATTATATCCAGTCGGAGCCACTATCCCAAATGGAAAAGGAACTGTCTTAAGGTCCAGACGGGGTGGTTATCCCCCTTGTTGTTGCTATAGTTTTCTGAGGCCTCAACATCATCCCATGCACAAAAAATGATGGTGGATGGGGATAGGTCTAGTGAAAAAGATGTTTGCAAGCACTAGCATCCATCACATAGGTGGAGGCTCCTTCGTCAATGAGACACATCTATATAGTGGAGTTTCTTATTGAGACTGGTATTTTAAAACCAATGGATGAAGGAAGTGGGGGATGTTTTGATTGTTCAACGTCAAAGATGATCATGCGATCATATGAGGGATCCACAATGGAAAGGCATTAAGTAGAGCTTTTGGTTGGGATGGGAACGACATGAGGACTTCCAGCGTTGACATTGCAGCAGGAGATTGCGCCAAGTCATCTACTATGTTGTAGGTATGTGTGAATTTAGCTAAAGAATAATTTCAACGTAATGATCCTTTGGGGATCTTGGTAACAACTTTTTCCTTAGGCTAAGGGATCTGTTAGGTACTATTTGATGACGGAATAGAATCGATGGAAAATCTCAGTTGGGACTTAGTCACAAAATTAGAGGGTGGCTTGTCATACTGGCATGATTGAGTTTGAAGGTTTACTTGCTTTGTGTTGACCTCATTAGAATTCATCATGACAATATGATAATCGTTAGGGCCAGATTGTGGATGTTGAGGTGCTTCTTGACCTTGTTTATGTTTGGAAATATGTATCTTTGGTGAGGAAATGGGTTGGTAAGCATAGCTGGCTGAGATGAAGCAGGAGCTGAAGGAAGATGAGTCATGGGTTGTTCTTCTCTAGAGGCAGTTGCATGGGATTCCCATACTTGAATCATCTGAGGTAAAAGGGGACAATCATGAGTATAGTGGCCATATATGTCGCAACATACACAAGGCTTATTTGTATGAAGGGCCTTGTTCTTCATGGGTTTTCCACCCTGTTGCTGGGTTACGGGATTAGGATGATTTCCTCGGGGTGGATTAGGTGGATGACCCTGGTTACCCTCTTTACCTTGGGATTGTTGATTCATATTTCCTTTCCCCTTTTTATTCTTCTTGCTGTTGGGGCGATTGGTCATGCTCTGTTAAGCATACACTTGAACTTGAGGAGCGATGGTTGTGGTGGCAAAGGTTGAGGAGGCATGGAAGGTTGAGGCACTGGTGTCAGAGGGGCTGGAGTAATAGGCAATGCATAATGAACATATGGAGGAGGGGAAACATTTGGATAAGAAAGTTTAACAAAGACTAGCACGGGCATCTGTTGATGTGGTTGGGGATATGAATATGGTGTGCTTTGACCTGGATAAGGGTTTCCTAGTGGAGGGGGATAATTGTAGGAGATACTGGTACCCCCCTATAGTTGACCATAAATCATATGAGGGACATAATATGGTTTCATATAAGGGTATGAAAGAGATCCAACGATACCGTCGACAGCATGAGATGCCCCTGGTGCATTAGCAGCATCAGGCGAAGGTAGATCAAGGAGAACGGTATAAACATAAATTTATTGAGCATAGATTAAGTAATATTTTAAAGCTCTTTAGATTGCATCTTCCTATATCTCAGGAAAGTGTGAAATGACATATTTTCCTCTGGAGGCCAACAATGATCTAAGGAAGCAATCCATATAGACCCGGTCTTCAAATTCAAGAGCCCTACACATGCTCCTCCTTATGCACCATTCTTGGACATGGTCAGAGATGCAAGTGGCAGAAGTTTGACAAAATGAATTCAAGAGTTCGGTACCAGTTTCATAATGGAGAGGTAACTAGAAATATTATAAGAAACCTTTGGAAAGAATCACAAAATTGCAATGGGTGGCATGAGGTTTTTCGACATACCACTTAGCTGCAACTCCAATAAGTGTGTGTTGGAATAACCAAATATGGATGGATTCATCATTAATGGAATTAGAGGAACACCACATGTGAAATGAGTGAGCATGATCAGTTGGATCTTCTCCAGGATTTCCTTCAAACTTGGGAATGTCTTAAGGAACTTTAGTAGGCATAGCTAGCCAATTTGGGTTATGGTGAAGAGGATTGTTAATAATTTGATTAAAATATGGGAGATTCAAACTAGCCATGAAGGGTAGCAATGGAGTAGGATTGACCTTACCAGTTGAGGTTACACTAGTGGTATTATCTGGGGTAGGACCCAAGTTACCACCTTGGTTTCCGGCAACTGCATTGGTGCCTAACATGGTGGCAATATGAGGGTGATAAGACACAAAATTAAAGGAATTAGTAGAATCATAGTCAGAAGAACTTGCTGGAGGACTGAGAGGATTAAATCTAACCTGACAGGGAGGAGTAATATGGCCTATTGGGAAATTATGATGAAGACCTACCATTCACCGCGACCGACGCCTAGATGGCACAATGATGTCAAGGAAAAGATGACAATAAAGGAATAAAGGGGATGATAGGAAAAATAGAGTAAAAAAGAACAAGAAAACACCTAATGCAGTGGTGTCAAGTGTGAACTAACTACCCAATGATGATACTCTAATACAAAAAAATTGTCCTATCGAATAAAAAGACCTCTAGCCTAAAGGTGATTTGATTCCTCAAGAAATCCTAAATATACTGCTTTAGATGGTCTTCCAAAGAACTTCTTACTTGATGGAATCTCATCCCCACAAGAAGAGTTGTCCAGAGAAAGGTGGGGTAGAGAACTAACTACCTCCCATAGCTAGTCCTATAAGGTGTTTTCCTAAGATTGGTCACTATGGTTACCTTCATCACATGTGGGTGGTCGAGACTTGAGATTATTGATGATTAGTCAACACATCCAATTCCCTACCATGGGTTGGGTAGCATCGAGGAGAACCGCTCACACAATGACCTAACCTAACCCCATTTGAATTTGGTTTTTGACACACTCTGACTTTGACCATAGAATGGTGAAGGATAATAAGCTCCCTACAAACTAAACTTCTATGTCTCAATGTAAATGGTCGATGGGTGTTATTGAAATCCTATCTCATCGATCCTACACCTAACTACACAAATTGTTTGGCCCTAATGCCCAAGTGGGCTTAATCTATTTGTGTTGGATTATTAAATGTAGCATTTTTCAAGTCTTGGCTTGGATGTTTTAACCAAGCTCACATTCGGTTAGGGTGTGTGTATGTTTGTGAAAAAGTGTGCTTTGGTGGATGAGTTAATTGAGCATGTTTTGTGATGCCATATGTTACTGAAATAAAATGTTGAAATGTTGAAATATGACAATAAAATAAACATCCAATCAAGCACAAACCCCACCCAAAGAGGGATTTCAAACAAATAGCCATGGAGAGGCAAAAAAGCTACTTAAAACACAAAAAAGGGTCCTGCGAGATCTAATGTCAATGGGACTGAGATCTAAAGGATCTAAGCTGTTGAAAATGGTACAGAAAAACAACAAAAATCACAGGTGAGATCTATTGCAAAGGATAGGAAAGAAACTAAAAAAACCAATGATACTCAAGCGGATCCTAAGGGGTAAGGAAAGAGAAAACTCAAAATGCAGTTATAATGGAAAAATAACCTATCTAAAAGGGCTGAAATAAAGTGGATCAACCCTACAAACTAGTAGCTAAAAGTGCTAAAAACCCTAGACTCCTCACTCATCCAATCTCTTCCTATAAAGGTGGAGGACTACTATAAACCCTACGGGGATTTTTATTCCTCAAAGAGACGAAATAAGAGTATCTATGCCTAAGAAATAATGAAACATAAGTGAAACAACCCTAACCTAGTACATAGACAACACTCTCGCAATGTTGGAAAATACCTGAAAATTTTCTAGAAAACTTTTAGAACCTAGGTACTTACTTGAAAAGGGATAAAAACGCAGTTTTTGGGCCAAATAGCTTGTTGTGGGGCTCATAGTGCAGTTCTAGGACTGAAAACTGCATTTATCTCCCCACAACCTTTGGTCATCATATCTCACCAGATGTTATCGTCTTATGCTTGGCCGGTACCTGTGACCTGCGAAAAACACTAGAAAACCACCAATATCCAAAATTTTGACAGAATAATAGAGAGAAAGCTATAAATAGCAAAAATAAGCTAAAAATAGTTACATAAAACCCTCAAATTTTTGAAGCAAAAGTCACCCAAGAAACGGAATTGTTACACCAACGGAGTCGTCATTTGTTAGTATGAAATTTCTTGGAAGGTGTACCAAAAAGATATCACTTAAGTGATAAGTGAATAGTGACCCTAAAAACAATTGTGGCTTCTTATAGAGTCAGATCTATAACAAACTTGTGATAAAAATATCCATAAATAAAGATGTATTCGATCTAAAAGAATAAACAACAAAAATGAATCCAATTTAATAACCCAATCGTGAAAAAGCTTTCAAAGAAAAATATTTTATTAATGACACCTCGTGAAGGATATTTACAAAGGGTCGTAAGTCCCCCTCAGTGGAATGGGTACTTTGATGTCCTTGTCGCTTCAGTATTCAGATCTTCCTATCTCAAATGTGTGAAAACCCAAACAATATGTATAGCTCAAAAATCATGAGACGATAATGGTGACGATGACAATGATCATGGTGAGAAATGAATGAATAGCCCTCTTATTTATAGTAAAGTATTGGGTTGATCTTGAAAATGGAGAATAATAAAATATTATTGACCAAAATCAAGATTTAGCTACTTGGAATACTTTATTATATTTTTGGAGAGGGAAATTATATTTAAAATGGTCAAATATCTTTATTTAGAAATAATTAACAAATAAAATGATTTATTAATTATTTCACGAATAATAAGAAAAGTGTGAAATGAAATAATTATTAAATAATGATTTAACAATTATTCCAGGGATGGAGTTAAGGAAAAATAAATAAATTATGATTTATTTAATTATTCTCATGGGTTTTAATAAAAAATAACTTAATAAAAGTGGTTCATTAAATTATTTCTTATAGTGAAAGTGATTTTACTATGGTAAAATTAAACTCACATAGTGTATTTCGATCCACCTAGTTAGAAATGGCTAAGTGATCATTTTTTGGGGATAACAACTTTAAGGGAGTAACCTCCATAGCCACAATAATGAAGATATTTTTAAAGAAAAACAAACAAACCTGCAAGATTGTAATAGACGACTAGAAGGGTAACAGAGTTTGCTATGCCATGAAATCCTGTGACATATACCAGTGTTAGATGACAGTGAAAGCTAATTCCAGGGAGGGTTGCAACAATAGTAGCACAAGCGGCAGCGAGAAAAAAAAATGGAAATGACTCCATTCCAAGTCGATAGTTTGGGGTTTGTAGCATTGAATTTCCACCCTTGACTATCCAAACTTGATCGCTACTATTAATTGGTTTCGTTAGTGCTATCACACATTAATCACATGGTCATGAGGGATGTGGAAATCTTATATTGGAGTACGACACATGAATAGGGTACAGTCATTGAATCCAATGTCCTGTAAGTAATGGGACTAACAACTTAGGCGTGAACCCATGATTTTCATCTCTACATATTAACCCTAGATCAAGAATGTGCAATAAGGGCACCATTGTAGTACCTCTGACATGAAATCCTTTCAATTGGCCTTGTATATACTAATTTCCATAGTGATACAATCATATTAATAAAAGAAGCGAAAAATTTCAATATAGGACGAGTTATAAATTAGTTATGGGCATGCTTTCCCAAGTGAATGCATTCCTACTATAAGACACAATAAAAGTGGACAATGCGATCAAAACATTTGGGCTTAATTATATATTGTTTCAATGGTTTGGTATAATGCTTAACATTTTAAAAAAATTATACCCAAAACTTTAAAATGACTTAACTATATAAGATAACAATAAATATAGTTTGTAGCGAGAAGGGTATGCATTATCATGTCAAATCCAATCCTCATAGTATAGGAAGAATAACTCATAAGGTACAATCTATTTTACCAAATTTGTATTCCTTAAGGATGAGTAGTGGTTACTTATGAAACTTAGTCACTTAAGCCATTTGTGAAGAGAAAACTATCATAAATGTAAGTACAAAAAAAAATAAAAAAATGGGTAAGATTATAGCTTATGAAACTAGGTTTGTGACGCTCGTCCAATGCTTTAATGGGATACAAAATACAATTCTACAAAGGAAGCCTCTCCTAAATTTTTTAAATGAAGTAACAAGCCCTCGTTTGCTTCCCCTAAACTAAAACCCAAAGCTAGGTGGTTTCCTTCAATAACCTAGGCTTAGTGCTCATTTACACACCCAACATATCGACTCTTGTAAGCAAGGGCATTATGATAAATTGGTATTGGATAACTTTACGCATATAAATTCCTTTCAATGTACCCATGACATGGTTCCTCATTTCCAAGTCCTTAGTTAATAATTCTTCATGGAAATATTCTTTCATAGGTAAGTTATTCTTAGACATAGATGGGCTCACAGGCCCCAATACTATAACATATTGCTTTGATACCACTTGTAACAATTCTTGAATTTTTTTTTAATCCAATATTTGTTATTCTTATTACTATTTTACCTATCAAATTTATAATTAAGTTGTGAAAAAGTGAGGACAATACTCCCACATTTCTTATCAGGTAATAAAATATACACATACGCATCTCAGATCCTAATACTCTTGTTAATTTAATCACATTTATCTATGACAATGACCCTTTCATTACAACAGTGATAATAACCTCAACAAAAATATATTTTGTTAGGTAAATAAAGATATGGTGTTTATAAAGCTATGTTATCGTCTTATGCTTGGCTGGTACCTGTGACCTGTGAAAAACACTAGAAAACCACCAATATCCAAAATTTTGACAAAATAATAGAGAAAAAGCTATAAATAGCAAAAATAAGCTAAAAATAGTTACATAAAACCCTCAAATTTTTGAAGCAAAAGTCACCCAACAAACGGAATTGTTACACCAACAGAGTCGTCATTTGTTAGTATGAAATTTCTTGGAAGGTGTACCAAAAAGATATCACTTAAGTCATAAGTGAATAGTGACCCTAAAAACAATTGTGGCTTCTTATAGAGCCAGATCTATAACAAATATGTGATAAAAATATCCATAAATAAAGATGTATTCGATCTAAAAGAATAAACAACAAAAATGAATCCAATTTAATAACCCAATCGTGAAAAAGCTTTCAAAGAAAAATATTTTATTAATGACACCTCGCGAAGGATATTTACAAAGGGTCGTAAGTCCCCCTCAGTGGGATGGGTACTTTGATGTCCTCGTCGCTTCAGTATTTAGATCTTCCTCTCTCAAATGTGTTAAAACCCAAACAATATGTATAACTCAAAAATCATGAGACGATAATGGTGATGATGACAATGATCATGGTGAGAAATGAATGAATAGCCCTCTTTTTTATAGTAAAGTATTGGGTTGATCTTGAAAATGGAGAATAATAAAATATTATTGACCAAAATCAAGATTTAGCTTCTTGGAATAATTTATTATATTTTTGGAGAGGGAAATTATATTTAAAATGGTCAAATATCTTTATTTAGAAATAATTAACAAATAAAATGATTTATTAATTATTTCACGAATAATAAGAAAAGTGTGAAATGAAATAATTATTAAATAATGATTTAAAAATTATTCTAGGGATGGAGTTAAGGAAAAATAAATAAATTATGATTTATTTAATTATTCTCATGGGTATTAATAAAAAATAACTTAATAAAAGTGGTTCATTAAATTATTTCTTATAGTGAAAGTGATTTTACTATGGTAAAATTAAACTCACATAGTGTATTTCGATCCACCTAGTTAGAAATGGATAAGTGATCATTTTTTGGGGATAACAACTTTAAGGGAGTAACCTCCATAGCCACAATAATGAAGATATTTTTAAAGAAAAACAAACAAACCTGCAAGATTGTAATAGACGACTAGAAGGGTAACAGAGTTTGCTATGCCATGAAATCCTGTGACATATACCAGTGTTAGATGACAGTGAAAGCTAATTCCAGGGAGGGTTGCATCAATAGTAACACAAGCGGTAGCGAGAAAACAAAATGGAAATGACTTCATTCCAAGTCGACAGTTTGGGGTTTGTACCATTGAATTTCCACCCTTGACTATCCAAACTTGATCGCTACTATTAATTGGTTTCGTTAGTGCTATCACACGTTAATCACATGGTCATGAGGGATGTGGAAATCTTATATTGGAGTACGACACATGAATAGGGTACAGTCATTGAATCCAATGTCCTGTAAGTAATGGGACTAACAAAATAGGCGTGAACCCATGATTTTCATCTCTACATATTAACCCTAGATCAAGAATGTGCAATAAGGGCACCATTGTAGTACCTCTGACATGAAATCCTTTCAATTGGCCTTGTATATACTAATTTCCATAGTGATACAATCATATTAATAAAAGAAGCGAAAAATTTCAATATAGGACGAGTTATAAATTAGTTATGGGCATGCATTCCCAAGTGAATGCATTCCTGCTATAAGACACAATAAAAGTGGACAATGCGATCAAAACATTTGGGCTTAATTATATATTGTTTCAATGGTTTGGTATAATGCTTAACATTTTAAAAAAATTATACCCAAAACTTTAAAATGACTTAACTATATAAGATAACAATAAATATAGTTTGTAGCGAGAAGGGTATGCATTATCATGTCAAATCCAATCCTCATAGTATAGGAAGAATAACTCATAAGGTACAATCTATTTCACCAAATTTGTATTCCTTAAGGATGAGTAGTGGTTACTTATGAAACTTAGTCACTTAAGCCATTTGTGAAGAGAAAACTATCATAAATGTAAGTACAATAAAAAATAAAAAAATGGGTAAGATTAGAGCTTATGAAACTAGGTTTGTGACGCTCGTCCAATGCTTTAATGGGATACAAAATACAATTCTACAAAGGAAGCCTCTCCTAAACTTTTTAAATGAAGTAACAAGCCCTCGTTTGCTTCCCCTAAACTAAAACCCAAAGCTAGGTGGTTTCCTTCAATAACCTAGGCTTAGTGCTAATTTACACACCCAACATATCGACTCTTGTAAGCAAGGGCATTATGATAAATTGGTATTGGATAACTTTACGCATCTAAATTCCTTTCAATGTACCCATGACATGGTTCCTCATTTCCAAGTCCTTAGTTAATAATTCTTCATGGAAATATTCTTTCATTGGTAAGTTATTCTTAGACATAGATGGGCTCATAGGCCCCAATACTATAACATATTGCTTTGATACCACTTGTAACAGTTCTTGAATTTTTTTTAAATCCAATATTTGTTATTATTATTACTATTTTACCTATCAAATTTATAATTAAGTTGTGAAAAAGTGAGGACAATACTCCCACATTTCTTATCGGGTAATAAAATATACACATACGCATCTCAGATCCTAATACTCTTGTTAATTTAATCACATTTATCTATGACAATGACCCTTTCATTACAACAGTGATAATAGCCGCAACAAAAATATATTTTGTTAGGTAAATAAAGCTATGGTGTTTATCAACTCATGCACAATGCGTTAATTCTAAGGTTTGAGTCGAGTTGTCGTAAGTTCTTTTTTATTCAACTTCTGGTTCACCATCTATTTGTACATCTATTCTTCCAGAGGCATAAGCTTTCAAGAATTGGAGGTTAGTTTCATCTGACGTATGACCACTACAATACTTCTGAGGTGTCATGACCAAACATTCAATAATATAGGGTTTTAATTGACAGCTGGAATGATTCCTAGTTAGTTTTGGTAAATAAACCCTCCACCATCGAGCTCCAGTCAATTCATCATGCCCTTCCTTTATAGTTCCGATGAAATCTACAACCCTACACCATAGAGGGTTAAATCCTCCCTTCAATACCTCTCTCGAGCATGCTTGTGTTGAACAAGTTCCTGAGATAGTTCTCCTAGCGTCATAAGCCACTCAATTGTTCATTTTCCCTTTTCTGAAGTTGGATCTGCAAGCCACTGAATGAATAGGGCTTCGAAGTCAAGAATTTACCTTTCTCTTTTTCAGTTCAATAAGGTAATCAAATTTTTTAGCAACTAAGTCTTCCATTATAGTTGTTTTTTTTTGTTTTTTTATATATTCGGTTCCAAAATTTTCCTTTGGTTTCTACTTTCAGTGCTTGAAACTCATGACCAAGGTTTGGGAAATCCAAATCGTGGTTGTGTTTCTAATTTCTTCCCGGAGGCTACAAAATCATGTGTGAATGTCAACCTATTGAGATTTCCCTCCACGACAGGTAAGTGTAAAAACATTTCATCTAATTATTTTGGTTTCCTTTTTTTGAAGGGGGCATTTTGAGTTTCATTTATATAAATGAGAGTAGAATGTTGTCCCTAGCTAGTAATACTTGAATATTGTACACGATTTAACGAACTTCCATATGATTTTTGTTATGAGGTTTTTGCTAGTTTAATTATTTTCTTTTAATTTTTTTTCTTTCTTATATTCTACCCATACTGAAATTGACATGGAGGTAATTCTTGCATGTGTGTTTACACTTTAGAAGATGTGTCATAGGCTTCGGTTTCTTAATTCCAATTTCGGATCTTCATAGGTCGGGTTCTTGAACTAATTTTTATTTCATTATTATGAGGTCTTCATTGAGTAAGTTCCATAGAAATTTTTTATTTAGGTCCTTAAGGTTTTTGGAATGTGTGTCCAATCTCTATGTTATATTTTTTTCTTACAACCATTCCACCCTGACAATTTTCCTTGTTAAATTTAGTTTTTAGCTCAATTCGATTTTTCTCCATTATAGTCCTCAAAATCGTATAAACTTTTTTTATGGAAAAATGAATGGTTAACCAAGTTCTGGTTACTCTCCATCCTTCGTCTCTTGTTCGAGTTGTTGTTTGATATAATTAGTAACTATGAACCCCGAAGGATTGAAGAGTTTTTTTCATATGCATGGCAATTTTTGTTTAAATAAGGTTATTTTGTAGTCCAGATTTTCGTATTTGTGTGTACTATGATTACATTGGTTAAGTGTGTAATATGTGTGTTAGAGAATTAGAAAGGCAAAAATATCCTCTTGTTCTTGATTTTTTACTTGTGATCTTCTTCAATTATTATTGTTTGCTTCTTATGTTTATTCTTATTAGTTCATCAAGCAAATATAAAAAAAAATACACATAGATCAAGGAAACCAGATGTAGGCCAGAAGCCAGGGAAAAACCCCCATCGAGGGGAAATTCCAACCAAGATAATTCTTCCTTTCAATAGTGATTCTTGAGACTCTAGACCTTGACCCAGACTTCTTCCACACCAAGTCAACCTTCCTTGTGCTCCTTCCTGAATCTGGCAGAAGTAGCAGAAACAACACTGTAACTTCAATATTGCTTCTTAAGACTTTGATCTTGAGGTAGAGACTTCAATCTAGCTTCCAAGACTTTGATTTAGGCCCAATAAAACTTCTCAAAGAAACAAAATCCAACAACATCACCTTCTACTTTTCCTTCACTTAGCAGCATCAACTTGGCAGCAACTTGTGCAGCAACTACAACAACAAAACTTTGAGAACTTCAATCTCCCAAAATAAAGCTCGGAATCCAGTGAGAGTAGTGCCAAAATTTCGATTTTCTTCATATCTATAAGTGTGCCAAAAACTGAACCGAAAAATCCTTCTCTCATGTTTCACAATTTATCCTTGTCGTGGCTTCCAGATCGAATTTTTGTGTTGCAGATTCATGTCTTCAAGTGAGTTCTATTTCAATGTATATATAGGCTTCTGATGAGTTCGAATTCCATGAGTTTAGGTCAACTTAATCAGCATTAGGCCGACCTGATGTGGAGTCTTCATAAATTATATTTTACTCAATACTTGACCTAATTACATGATTCAAAAGGCCAATATCAATCAATTTAAATTTGCAATAATCCTATATACTTAGAATAAAACCTATAAGTCCACAATAGGTAAATTGACCTAAAATAAATATGACCCAAGAATGTAACTCATTCTTTAATAACTCATTCAATAATAATATAAAATTATTTTCTTTATTCTTTTTAAAATTACAATAAGTATTGACTCAAGTACAATTTATGAAGACCGAACCTAGTTACATTCTTCAATACTTTTTTCCAAACAACCGTTTATTTCATTGGTCAAGCACATAAAATAAAGTTCAATGTTTTCTCTCGACAAAAGGTTTATGTGTACAGTTTCTTTATATTTACTTTCTTGATTATAACATGGAACTTTTATAATGAATTCTTAGTGTAGTTGAATGGTTTTAAATTTTCCTCATCAAATTTATACAATCATCTTATTCCCCTTCACTATCCATTGTAAGTTTCTAGCATTTTATTGTTCTTTTGAAAGTTCATAACAATCTTCACTAGGCCCATCTCTCCACTTGGGACAATAAAGACTCAACACTGCTTTCATGGGTTACTGGTAACTACCTAGTTCATCTGAGGAAACTAATATGATTTATAATAGAGTTATGTATTGTAGAATCCTCTATTGGATTCGTTATAATTTTCCCCTTTAATTTTCTTTGAGACATATCATATTATCTAGAGTGATCAATCAACCCTTTATAAAGAAAAATTTTGTAACGTATTATTTATAGACATCACTTAATCTCGTATAATAATATGGTATATTACCTAAATATATCATCTAATCTCTGTAAATGAACTTATTATAGCATATTACTCACATAAAATATTATGGAACACTACTCACAAAAACATAATAGTATATCATGGAACATAACTTACAAAAAAAAATTATTTAATCTGTAAGGAAGACATAATGAGAATTATCCATCAACACTTATATGTTTCAGTCAGTTAGGTTCCCATAGGAATCACTAGGAAAGGGAGAATGTTCCAGCCAAACAACAAGCACGGTGTGCCTCCAGAGATACTTTCGAGCCAAGTTCCCTTTAGAGTAGTATTTCTTGGACAAAGAAAACACGTGTTTGCACATAAATTCCACTCGCCCCAACGAGTTCAAGAATTTATTTCTCAGAAGGTTCAGACTCATAGGTCTATATATAAATTCCACTGGAAACAACCACCTCAAGAATTTCTCTATGGAAGTTTCATGCCTATCTCAACAACTTTATATTTGAGGTACAAGGTTCTCTTCTCTCCCCTTTCTTTATTTCCTCACATTCCTCTCTACCCTCCTGTTGGTGGCCTGGAATGTACCGCTAACAATAAGGGGGTCTCCCCATTGTGAAGTCCCAATTAGACCTCACATCGTTTGGGATAGGAGCCCCATCTGATATGTGGGCCCGATTGCCACCATGAATGTTTTCGCTCTTGATTGTCATATTAGAAGGTGTTAGAGTGGGGAAAATAGTGGAATGCCTAGACAGTGAAACAAAATCAACCCAAGATTGATAGGATACAGACATAGATACAAATAAGTCTCAACATCAATAAGAAAGGGTATGCCATGAGAGGGATTAGTAAGACAAAACCCAATCAGACATACATGAAAGAAAGAAATACATGAAACCACTATGAATTAGTCCATAACATATTACTTATATGACAACACACATACAAGATATAGTAAAATATCAGACAACCAATACCACCACCATGAGTAAGCATGGGAACCAGTGATGAATAAAGAGAACATCTTATTAATGTTTTTGTAATTTCAAGTACATAACTTGCAACTTGTAAAACCCCAAAAGTGGGACATAGGCTACTCATACATTTTCCTAATGAAAAACCCTAGCCTCATTATAGCTCCCTCTACTTGTTACCAAGAGTTGAGTTCCTTTAGCTCTCAAGCACAAATCAACTATCTAGTCCTAGCCTCCACTCAAGTGCTAAGAAGTCCTTTGGAAATGAAGCATGAGGGCACATTTATAGAGGTGGGGTGGTTGCTCAACTACTGTGGCTCTTGAACTCCCCTCATGAATCTTCAACTTCCTCACTGCTCTCTTATGCATATTAACTGTTACATGCTCAAATTAGTCTCAACATAGCTACTAACATTATGGTGAGAAATATTTACATTACAATGAAGGAGAAGAGGGAATGTTGAGGGTTCTTGGAAACCACAGGGCGTTAGTTTCCCGTTGTTAGGACTCCACTATGTATCATTTTTGCTATATACTTTGACACCATTTTAC